>JARQOC010000007.1:217083624-217396124 GCA_033576535.1 Allobates femoralis | reverse complement strand
GAAGAGTTAGTAAGAGCACGTGAAATGAAAGTTACCTTAAATGATCAACAACGTTTGGCCTATAATGCAATCCATAAAGCTTTAGAGGATACAAGTGATAAGCCAAAGTGCTTTTTTATTGACGGTCTAGGTGGAAGTGGGAAAACATATCTCTATCATCTATTGATTCATGAACTGAGAGGAGAAGGAGAAGTTGTGTCACCTGCAGCCAGTACAGGGATTGCTGCTAATCTATTGCAAGGAGGAAGAACTATCCATTCACTGTATGGCATACCAATACCAATTAATGAGACATCCATTTCAAGAATCAAAAATGATACTGATGCGGCCCAACATTTGAAGACTACCAAACTCTTCATCATCGATGAGTCTACTATGTTGTCAAAATACGCTTTGCATGTAATTGATCAATTATTACGGGATGTCATGACAACTGATGTCTCCAAGAAAAATAAATTACCCTTTGGAGGGAAAGTCATTGTTCTGGGAGGAGACTTTCGGCAGTGTCTTCCTATCATCTCTCATGGAACAAGGACAGACATCGTAGAGAGCTGCATTAAATATTCAAGACAATGGCAGCTTTTCAATCAATTGCCGCTCACTAACAACATGCGCTCCATTGATTCTGATTATAGCAATTGGTTAATTCAACTGGGAAATGGAGAATTGTCCAATGATTACAACCTTGGTGATGATGTCATTGAGATCCCGCAAGACATGATCTGCACTGGCTCTTTAATCTTGGATATATTTGGTGAAAACATTGTCATTAATGTGAATAATGACGAAAGTATTGAGAATGCTGCATCACATGCCATTCTTTGTCCCAAAAATGACGCTGTGGATTTGATCAATTCAAAAGTTATGGATTGTATTCCTGGAGAATACATTGAATATATGAGCGACGATTCCATTGATCCAGATGAGACGGAAAATACCGAACAATATCCAGTGGAATTTCTAAATTCACTAACACCAACAGGAATGCCTTCTCATCTCCTGAAATTAAAAGTTGGTACAATTGTAATGCTTTTGCGTAATTTTAACAGCAGAAAAGGACTTTGCAACGGGACTCGCATGATTGTTATTGCTTTGTTTGACAACATGATACAAGCAAAAGTAATTTCTGGCTCGGATGAAGGAAATGTAGTCTTCATTCCAAGAATTGATCTCTGTCCATCTGAGACTGGATTGCCTTTCAAACTAAGACGTCGACAATTTCCCGTGAAGCCTGCCTTTGCCATGACCATAAATAAATCACAAGGCCAAACATTGGAGAAAGTGGGGATTTATTTGCCAGAACCTGTTTTTGGTCATGGACAATTATATGTGGCTTTCTCACGTGTGAAGAGACGATGCAATGTGAAGGTGAAAGTGGTGGATTCATGCATTCAAGGCAAATTGGTGCCTAACAGTGAGAAAGTCTTCACCAAAAATATTGTCTATCGGAATATTTTGGGATGAACTTTTGCCTATTTTATTTTTTTACCTTTTCTATTTAAAAAAAAAAAAAAAATTAGTTTAGTCTTTACATTTTCAGTTTTTTATGTACATAGTTTATACAATATTTGTGGAAAAACACATTACAGATTTCATTGGAGATGTGTATCATTCTGATTTTCTCACAGGGTGATAGAAACCACTATTTAAAGCTCCAGTACTCTACGTGCTGAGAGATTTGATTCTTATTCTTTAAAGGGAGAGGTTTTTGTGAACAGCTAAGAGACGGGTGGGACGGCTGTTCACACACATCTCATTAGCAAGGTGTGTTCCACATGTTTAGATAGATAGGGACAAACATAAATTATTAATTAGATTCTACCACGCCATTTTTCTTAGATTTTTTCAATTTGTTGAGGAATATACTAAATGATAATAATTGATCATGAAGGACTCACCAACAACATACTTACAGTAATTTTCATAATTGCATATATGTAATTTGTACTTAACTTGCGGTTTGTGCAGACAACATAGTTGCGGCAGTCTCATCCACATCAACTGCAGTCACCTGTGGTTAGTTAGTGGATGCATCTTATGCACCTGCTGAAGCTACGTTAACTCCATTTACCGTAGGTTAATTACAAGTTTTTTTGTTATTGCATGGATATTGCTGCAAGTCTGTAGCTGGTAACTCCTTCTGTATCAATTTACAAAATTTTATTATTTACATCACAATCCTCAAAAAATCTAAGAAAAATCCAGCTATAAAAAATATCTAAATTATATCAATTCGGATTTAGTTAGAGTAGGACTCACCAGGCGTAAGGGCATCTTGACGCGATTGGTGAGCTGACACAAACTGGCTGATACACACATTAGTAATGTTAATTCATCAATTCAAACAATTGACACATTAAGAAGTATTGCTACTTTGTGTTCTAAGACCCTTACAACATAGTAGTTCAATTTTCCTTAAATGATATCAACCATACAAATATATGTAGTTGGTGTAAAGATGTCATTGGAATAATTGGATTTTTATTTGAAAATCTTAAAAAAAATATAAAAATATTCTAGACACCCGATGCATTTGCATCGGGCTTACAGCTAGTTTGATATAATTGAATATTAATGCAGACACAATGTTCACTTTAACAGGATATGGTTTATGTTCAATTCCACATATAAATATCATGTATAAACACATGGTATTAAAGGAAACACAACAAGCTGCTATCATGTATAGTTGTAAAAAACTATGCTTCATAAATCCAGAAAACCTGCAGTTTAACAATATATAAAATTCCTTTTATGACACCAACAAAACTAGAGTCACGTTCAAACACTGAGGTGCAACTCTGATTGTTAACTGCAGTATGAAAGAAAAAAAAGTATCTGACCATCACTACAATGTTTGAACACAGAAAAGTTTATAGATGACAACTGTAATGTTCATTGCAAAAGAAAAAAAAACATTGATATTAAACAACCATTAAGTAATAATTAGTGATGAGCAAATAGTGAAATACTCGGATTCTGGAAAATCATATCGAGTACTTTGTAATACTCGCCCATTAATCTCGAATAGCAAATACAATGCAAGTCAATTGGAAACACGAGTAATTTTTTGTTAGACCCTATAAAGGGGTCTGGGGCCAGAGGAAAAGGCTAAGGCTGGCTTCACACCTAAGGGGGGTTGCATTTTGCATGCATTGCGTTTGCACTGTGTTAGCACATGCAAAAGCATGCAAACACAATTCAAATGCAATTGAAACGCATGCGTTCATGCACCCACTATATCCTATGAGCAAATGCATCAAAACGCAGTGAAACGCAATGGCAAATGCAACTGAAAAGTGTGGTTGCATTTGAATGCATACATTTGCTGTAGCGCATAGAAACTGTCGCCAGCGAGGGTCCACACGTGGTCATGTACCATATGTTTGAAAGGGTACTCCTCTATACATTTGGGAGGGCCCATCTCTATACATTTGACTGCATTGGAGCACTTGCATGAGTTATGAAAGCTTCCTGCCCACTGGGCCTACACGGGTCACTGAGCCAGCTGAATTGTTCTTTTAGTAATACTCCATAAAGTTTATAGACATGTTACCTGAGTGTGGCGGGGCATAAAATTTACTAAAGCAGTTGCATGAGGTTTTAGGGCATCCTGCCTAATAGACCTACAAAGCTGACTGATTCAGCTGAATCCTCTTCTCATAGTAGTCCATGAAGCTAACACTCATGCCACCTTAGTGTGTCTGGGCATAATATTGACTGGAGCAGTTGTATGAGGTTTGAGCGCATCCTGCCTATTAGATTTTTACAGGTTGCTGTTGTGCCACCTGACTGTGTTGGGGCATCAAATTGACTGGAGCAGTTGTATAAGGTTTGAGAGCCCACTGGACCTAGACATGTCACTGACCCAGCTGAATAACTGTTTTGGTAGTAGTCCATGTAAATTATAGTTGTGCCACCTTACTGTGATGGAACATAACATTGCCTGGAACATTTACATGAGGTTTGATTGTCTCCTGCCCACTGGGTCAATAAAGGTTACAGACACACCTGAATCTGACTTCCTTTAGTAACCTGTGAAGCTGATACTTAAGCAATGTGAGTGTGGAGTAGCCTAAAATTTATTTGAGCTTTTGCATGAGGTTTGAGGTCACCCGGTCCAACAGTCCTACACCAGTCACTCATCTCCCTGTTCCTGATCAATGTATAACCTTGAAATGTTATTCCAGGCCCAGTTCTAGACCCTGTACCATGTACGCAGTTTGGGCCATTCTATAATTTTTGGTCTGAGGCAATTGATGCCACTTTCCTGTGGTCTCACCCTAATTTTTGGAAAAGTGAGGACTTACATTGGCGTCTACTTGCTGTGTTGTGCATGACTTGATCATAGGTCTCTGAGCAAAATACCTACTCCTAAAACTCCTGCACCTCTTCCTGAATATTGAACCTTGAAATGCTGGGGTCACACCTCCTGCCTTGCTGCCATTGTGGCCAATACTAAATGTATAAGATGGGGTCTGCCCGTATTTTTGGCATGACTTGAGCCGTGCTCTCTGAGTTACATGCCTACACCTGTCACTCATCCTCATTTTACACCTCTTCCTTTTACTTAATGTAAAAATTGGCTTCCTCTTTTCCCCTGTGGGTCTATCTGTCAATTCTGAGTTTGACCCACCTATGAAATTTACGTGAATATAAGCCACCTCCTATTTTTAACTGATTTTGAAGAGTGTGCAGACTGGCAAAACCATGTCTCAAGCACTCATGATACGCCATGATACTATTTGTAATCTCGCTCAATTGGTGTCACTTATCCTACTGTCTATAAGTAGTTCGGCAGCTTTTGGATGCTTTCCAAGGTGCTTTCTATGCATTTGATGTTGCTTGCCAATGATTTCATTGGGGTTCATTGTTCAGTAAACAGTTCGGTGAACAATTCGGTGATCACCCAGATGTTTGGTGAACCAAAGTGAACCAAACACTAAAGTGGTCTCTCATATTTACTGATAGTATGCTTATATTGCGAGCCCCAATGGGGACAGTGTTTCTGATGTATGTGAAGCACTGTGGAATTAATAACGCTATATAAGTGAATAAATATTATTATTGTCATTATTATTATTATCAATCAAAATAAAAATCTAAAGTTAATTAACCTGACCAGTAAATACCACAGAGAAAAAAATGGAATTCCTGAATTACATTATTTTTTGTCACAGCAATACAGCAAAATAATGTAATTAGAAGAGATCAAAAAGTTAAATCTACTCCAAAATGGAATTAATAACATAAAGAAAACCCTCACATACCTCCATCAAACAAATAATGAAAACATTGCAGTTTGCAAAACATAGTGAGACATGAAAAAGTATTTTTTATTTCCAAATTTTACTGAAAATGTCAACACTTTAATAAAAAGAAACAACTATCGGAGTGTCAAGAGTAGATTGCCTCCTGATGAAACCTCAAAGGGATTTGGGATCAAAAGGTCACAGCATTTAGTTGATTGCAGATCATTTTTAGACTCCACTCAACTTTTACCCTGAGTGGGAGCGCATTTCATTTTTGTTCTGAAGGGGTTAAGGTTTCAGTTCTACCTTGCTGTGATTCACAGGTAGTTGTAATCACAGCTGCTGCCACTTTCTTCCATTATTTAAGCTCACTCCTTCCTATGCTAAATATAGTTCATTCTATGCTGACCTGTGAAAGAACTATCTCTGTAGAAAGCTGTTCTTATCTTATCAGTGGAGTCTCTTTTAGAATAAGATTTGGATTTCTTTTGCACTTGTCTCACATGTCTGTCCCTCATCACTCATATAATACTAATATGACCAGTGTTTAGCTGGTTTGCTCACTAGTCAGGGCAAGTCAAGTTTTAGATAGGGCCTAGGCATATGATGGCACACAGAGAGAAGGACCCGTGTAGGGAAGTTATGAAGATCAGACACAGCTACAGGAGAGTTAGATGGTGACCCCTCTGCCTATCATCAAGACCTTCCTTCACATCTTTCCTGGTATACCTCTCCTGTTGTCTATCTCGCCGGGTCCCCCAGCCTCGGCATGATACCACATTTGATATCACCATTATTGAAATGACTGGGAGAATAAAAATTATTGGTTATATTAACAGCACAATGAAGGCCATAAAAACAACACCCACAAAACAACTGCAGAATACTATTTTTTGGGGAGTAGAGGAGGGATTTCAAATAGAATACAGAATATGTTAGCAAAAAAAAACCATTTTTATGCAGTTATATAAATAGAAAAATAAAAAAGTTATGTCTCTTAACAAAGGTGAAGAAAAAATGAAAACAGAAAATCACTAGAATGGCAAGATTCCATGAAGTTAGTCCGACGTGCGGTTTACATGCCGTTCCTGACTTGTAGTTAGCAAAAACATCACATCTCTTCACCTTGCCAATTACACTTTTTTGGATTGAGTAGCTGCAATGTCGCTCTGCTCTTGCTTTAACAGCAGATTTGTATCTGCACATTTATTTACCTTTGTTAGGCTGCTTTCACATCAGCGTTTTGCGCTGATCGCAGCAGTTGCAGTGAAAAAAACGCAACTGTCGCGATTACCGCATAACAGCCGCACTTGCGGTTCACTTGCGGCAAGCCCCATACAATGTCTATGGGGCTTGCGGCAGGTGCAGCAAGTGCAGTATCGGCACTTGCCGCAGGTGCGGGCGCGAAAAAAACGCGGCATACCGCGTTTTTTCGCAGTCGCACCTGTCGCAAGTGCCGAAACTGCTCTTGCCGCACCTGCCGCACACTTACCGCAAGCCCCATAGACATTGTATGGGGCTTGCTGCAAGTGTGCCGCGATCGCGGCCGTTATGCGGTAATCACGGCAGTTGCGTTTTTTTCACCGCAATTGCCTCGATCAGCGAAAAACGCTGATGTGAAAGGGGCCTTAGTTGGTGCTATTTTTACATATAAACTATGTATTTATTTTATATATACCGAGGGATAGGGCCACATTCACGCTTTCTGGCAAACTTAATTTTTAATAAGCCAAATTAGTTTCAAATTATTTGTATGGATCAGTTACATTTAACAGTATTTATTGAGTTTGTGATGGCATTATTTTAATAAAATTTTTAATGATAAATATGTACCTGCATATTTATAACTTATCAAACCTATCTAAATTGTAAAAATTGCTAAAACAACAGTTTTTAAAAGGAAAAGTTAATTATTCATTAAATGATTCCAGTCTGATTTCTTGAGGATAAATCTTTGTAATTATCATCACTGACCGTTTTAATTACAGGGATTTTTATGTTTTTGTTTTATGAATATCGAAAGCTAATTTTGATGTTCATTAGGCAGCTATCCACAAGATTCCTTCAGGGCACATTTGATGAGTTTTCTATATAAGTAAGGTTGCCAAAAGCAGCATTAGTATTATAAAAACTCATAAGTTAATGAATTGGTTTTTCATTATTGGTAGATGCCAAAGAATTATTCAGATTTTTGTTACATTTCCATTGAGAAATAACAAAATTGTGGTCATTTATGTAAGAACGTACTTACACTCAATGCAGCATATTGTACAGAAATATCATTGGGATATAAATAATTCTAAATGTAAATATTTCACTAAGATAATATGGAGACATTCATTTTAGTAAATTAATGTTAAAAGTAGAGGGGAAAGAACTGATCCACGGAAGATTGAGTCTGAGTTGAATTTCCGAATATTTGTGGTTTTCCGTTAGTTCAAATACTTTGAGATTTGATTTGTAGATTGCAGACAAAAATCAAAAGTTGCCTCACACCATTTCTCACACTATTGAAGCATCAGTGAGTGGGCTATAGTCCTTTTTTATTGCAGTGCAGGCTTCCCCTTTATGTCCAGCAGCTAAAACATACTTTGGATTATCATACCTTGCATGGTGGTGGTAAGTACCTTGGCTCTCACAGTTCAGTGGTTTCTAATGGAGCACTCTCTGTACGTCAGTTGTTTTTCATCTCCAGGTCCACTGGTTAAGTGTCATGAAGTTACCATGACAGAGAGTGGCCCCTCCTTTTTTAGGGGGTCAGAAGGTTGCAGTGCAAGGCTACTCGTATGCCTGTGTTGGATGGATCTGCTTTGATTTCCTTTAAACCATGCAGATTTCCTTTGATCTGGTTCCACAAAGGCTAAAGCAGTTCTTTTTTCTCCTAAGGCTGGTTTCACACTGCGGTTTTTCACTGATCAGGTTCGATCAGGTTTGTGTGCCAAAACCAGGAGAGGAACTTGCAGAGAAAACTATAATTGAAAGATTGACACCTGTTCTAGGTTTTGGAGACACTCCTGGTTTTGAAACACAAAACCTGATCGAACCTGACCTGATCTGACCGCAGTGTGAAACCAGCCTAAGGCTTTCCTACCTGGTGCATCTCAGGTGTTCTGTCTTATTCACTCCCCTCTGGTATAAGTACTCAGCTCTTAGCTTGGTAATTGTCAGTGATAGCCTGCTTTACTTGGAGGGTAGTATAGGCCTTTCGACTAATTTAAAATACTGCATCCCTTTAACTGTCCAAATCCACATCCAAGAAGATTATTAACCAGTCAGGTGTTTCACAAGAACAAACACAAAGTGTAATAAAAATTAAATTATTTTTTACCTAAAAATAAACCCCAAAATTTCTTACCCAGTTTCCACTGTGTGCGCTGATACCCGAAATGTGGCCAGAAACCTATGTTTGGACAATCAGCAAGGCTTGGAAGGGAAGGAGCACTATTAGCTTTTTGAAAAACAAATTTATATGAAATAGATTGCTGGTACCATGAAGTATTAGTGATAAGAAGGATTTATTCTGCAGGATGGTGCAATTACAATGATACAAGATTTATGTAATTTTGTAAGTTTTTCTGCTATCAAACAGTAATAATGCTTTTACTGCAATAAATAGTTTTTCCATCACAGCATTTTGAGAGCTGTAACTTGTTATCTTTTTGGAAAACAGAGATGTATAAAGGCTTATTTTTTGCACAATGAGTTGAACATTATTTTGATACTGTGTTAAAAAACAAAATTTTTTAATTGCTTCTTTTTTAGACTTTACAGATAAAGAATGATTAAAGAACAACAATTTACCTCTTGTTTTAATTTTTTGTGCAGTTCACTGTGTGGTTAAAGTGATCAGACTGATTTATTCTTCGAGTCAGTATTGTTACAGGGATAACAGACATATCACTTTCTTTAAGTTTTTCTACTTTTACACCCTAAAACCTACCGTATATTTGCCCTGAAAGGGAAAGTATTCTCAGAGCTGTAATGTTTTTATTTTAATTTTTTTTTCAAATAAGCCATATTAGGGATTTTTGCTGTTTTGTCTTCTACAAATTTCTTTTACATATGACTTCTTGATATCTTTTTATTCACTTCTTTTTGTTTGTCAAAATGATGGAAAATGTAATTTTTAGTGTGTATTTGTACTATTTTTTTTACAGTACTCATCTTACTGAATAAATAATGTGTAAGGAAAGGAGAAACAAGCGACCATAGGGTATGATGAAAAATGATATTTTATTAGAGACGTGCTAAAAAGAGGTACAAAAGGAAGGGGTGGAAAGGGGAACACACAATATACAAAACCAACCACATATATGGATTTATATACCAGGTATATCAATAGAAAAAGGACAAAAAAGTGCAAGTGCAAAGTTTCCCTATATAAAGTGTGTATAATTTTGCCACAAAAAAGTCATATAAAGGGCAACGGTTCCAGTATATAGTCCTCTCCGTTTCTCCCTCTATTGCACAGTCATATAGAGAAATACAAAAATACATAAATCGCCCTATAGAAAGTGACTACCTCGATACTTGGCACACATGGCACATAATACAAGTGCTAATAAATTTTTATATATAACCATATAGAATATATATAGTATAGTCATGTATGCAAATACACATATAGAAGCAGACCTAATCATAAGGGCAAAATCCTGTGAAATATAATGAGTATATGTCCATCATGAATGTGTCTCCACATATAGAGCACAAAGTGCACAAAGGCACAAATCAGAGACACCGGCACTATATTAGATAAACAAGGGAGAAGCAAGGGACCAACACTAGTAATCACAACCCCTCAATGACAGGGCCGATAGACAATTAGTGGGCATCCACACAGGGAACCCCAAGGAGGGAATAAAAAGCAAGGCACAATGTCCATATATTACCTTATGTGGCCTGGAAAAATCCAAGCGCTCATAAGGCCACATAAGGTAATATATGGACATTGTGCCTTGCTTTTTATTACCTCCTTGGGGTTCCCAAGCCATTTCAGATGCAAGGATATGATATATGTGTATTTTTTGTATTTTCTCTTTTCACATTTTAACAACTTTTATTTTACTTTTTTTTACTGTTTTCCTTAGCCCAATCTGCGACATCAACATTCTCAGCTCTTTTCACTGTTCTAATGCCCTGCAATGCTTTTGACCCAACCCAGGGCCGTGGGCTACTCGGATCCCAGGGTGTTGATGAAGGGTGCTGTCACTGGTGGCCAGTAGCTGGGGCCATGATCCTGGTGGTTGCTGAAAAGTGTGTAAAAGTAAAATAAAATAAAGATAATAAAATGTTTGTGACACCACCTACGGTACCTGGTAATTATACCAGCGCTGCTTTCAGACTTCCAGAGATGATGGTAGGCAGCTGGATGGTAATGCTCCCCGCAGGTGGAGCAGGATCCCTGGGGCAGTGATGGAAATGCAGAACTCATGCAGGAAGGTGGCTCCGCAGGTGGAGGCTGGATGCAATCTGCCTGAGGAGACTGGAATGTGACTTTCCCCGACACAATGAAATAAGACACCACACACTGCTTAGGCTCTGCACGGGTTTATTGGTAACTTTCAGGCAGCTTTTAAATGGTACACAGTCACTGGTAGCTGGCCTGGGTAGTCACAGGGGATAAGATGTGTCTTTGAGGCCCTCAGTGGTGTTTCTGCCAGCTTCTCCCTCTGTTCTCACACTGCACTGTTTCTCCTTTCCTTCCTAGCTTGGCCCTGTACAAAGCCTTTCGCCAGTCCCCATGGGTCTTTGTAGAGGTAGCCCTTTACTAAGGGGATCACCACCCTATACGGGGCCCTGTGTGGGAAATATGCCGGGGCTTGGTCGCAACTCTCTGAGTAGCTCAGGGATGAACTCCTGCACCGCTCTCAGAGCTGGTCCTCCATTGTTGGACTGGGTCCCTCCGGGCTGGGTGCAAGCAGACCAGATTAGTGTGTTAACTCACACCCGAGTATCCCCCTTCTGTCTGGGTCACCGACCTTTTAGGTGCCCTCCACTGCGTCACTCGCAGGTTCCCCTCTTCTTATCTCTCCACAGATGTTCTGCTTTTAACTCTTTACCACTCCTCAATACCCACCTAAGACTCTGCCCACCGGGATTGGTTCCCTAACAACCGATTAAGCAAGTGATCCCCTGGCTCTAGGTGTGTAAATGCATGTGGTGAGGGTCCCAGATTAACATCCCAATCCCCTGGTAACAGGGATACTACACACTCTGGTCTGGGTACAGTACCCCTCCATGGTGCACTGACCAGTGGGGTGCCACACTTTCACATTGTAGGACATTGGATTAGGTGGTCACACACAGGCAGAAGGTGTTTCAGGTCCTGTTCAATGCTGTTAACATCAGACTGCTCTCTGATTGCTGCAGTCTTCAGCAATATGAATCAGCTTTTAGTGAATACAAACCTTTTACTGTTTGACCCATTTACCTTTATGTCTAAACCCTATTAAGAAATAAAATAATATTTACAAATATAGAAACATAAAAGTGCTAGGGGTTTTACCCCAAGCACTTTTATGTTTCTATATTTGTAAATATTATTTTATTTCTTAATAGGGTTTAGACATAAAGGTAAATGGGTCAAACAGTAAAAGGTTTGTATTCACTAAAAGCTGATTCTTAATGCAAAAATAATATTAAAGATACTATATGAAATCATATTTATTGATCATATGTGACAGTCTTCAGCAATATGTAAAAGTTTTTTCTCAATTGAATCACAAAGGTTTCAAATTCATGGGAACCTGCCAATATTCATCTTGACGCCAACACTCAGTGAATTGATTTGCTCATGGCTGGATGTGGACAATTTAATATCTCTGGCACAATGGGACTTCCAAACCTTGACAAAAAACTACTATAACTTTGCATATGCAGCTGGTGATAATAACCAGATACATTGGATTATCATAATAGAGTGTTGTACTCCTCTCACTTATGTGCTCTTTAAATCAACCATAGTAAAAACGTTAAAATATTAATTGGGTTGTGCAACAATCCAGAAAAATGTAGCAGGCCATACAAATGTAAGAGCTGCATTTCTAGTTTTATCCTGTATCAATTTTTTGCTTCCTTCAGTGGTTTAGTTTTTTATTGAGGAAATGTATGTATCATCATGCTTCTGGTCATTTACAACGTTTCCTATATTTGCTGTAAAAATAAAAATATGCTTAAGAGCTTCATTTACAGTGGTGATCTGTTTTTGCCAATGCTTAACAAGGGCACAGTGACATTTCGGCTCTTACTGGTGCCCTAATGCTTTCATGACAAAACTCATAATGTGTTATTATAATACACATTTTGATATTTAATGTATCAGCATGCTTCATAATACATGTGTAGACTGGCTTATAAAAGATACATTTCCAGTAGCTTATTCTATTTTTTTATTCCATTAGATTAAGGTTTCCAGCTGCGTAATGTACTCTTGATTATCCGTCATAATAGCCATGCAGGTGAGCATGTGGTATTACACCATATGTTATGTCTTTCTGGAACACTTTAAAAGGACAAAACATTTTTGCTTAGAATCATCTCATGTTGGTCTCTAAAATCCTTTTGAGATTTCTTTGAAGCCAATCTATGAATATAATGATAGCCTGCTATGATATGTAGTGAGCATTCTCTATATGTAATTTGTACAACACAACACATGACACATTTTGACATTTTTTTAATATAATAATTACATTAAACAAGTCAGTAACCTTAAAATACATGTCATTATCAGTTAGGGGCCTTTCACACTAGCGTTTCTGTCCTGATAAGGCAGATCTGGATAGAAAATCACATCTACTGTATTTGCTGCCTAATGGCTACACTTGCGGCAAGCCCCATGCATTGTCTACGGGGCTTGCGGCAAATGCGGTATTGCCGCGATCCAGCACTTGCGTCAAGTGCAGCCGTGCAATTTATTTCTACGGCTGAACTGCCACAAGTGCCGGATCACGGCAATTCCGCACTTGCCGCAAGCCCCATAGACAATGCATGGGGCTTGCCGCAAGTGTACCGCAAGTGCAGCCATTAGGTGGCACATGCGGCAGATGCGTTTTTATGTCCGGATCGGCCGGATTCGGACAAAACCGCTGATGTGAAAGGGGCCTTATCAGTAATGAGAAGAATTAATCTCTGAAACTAATTTTGGATAGATTTACTTAAATTAATTAACAAATTCAATTAGGCATGTATGGTGTTTTGCAACATTCAATTGCATTGTGATGAAAACATTTATTACTTATGAGGTCTGTCTGGACCCCAAAATATAATAAATAGAGGGAAGAGAAACTGTTAGAAAAATTACTCTCCTGTTTTAAATGCAAATTTGCACTTCATTAAGGAAGTGGAGAAACTCCAGCTCCACCTTTAAGCAGCTCCTAAAAGTCAGAATCGCTTTCCAACAAGCTTTTAATATGACTAAGGGATTTGTGCCAGATCAGAACCCCAAACTACAGACGCTGCATTTCGGGGTAACTGCCCCTCATCAGTGTAGTGTGTGTAGTCTCCTGTTTTAGGATTTCACTGGACTATGTATGTCACCAAACTAAATTCCCTAGTCCTTAGAGCTGGTCCTTAGCTGAGGACTTTACAGTCATGGGGGCGTGTCAAACATCATTAATATTGATGACAGGCCCACACCCTTCTGTGACTGCATGATATTTAGCACTGGAAGAACCAAAGACCTACAGGAACTGGAGAGCATTAACAGAGGTGGCATAAGAAATCAGATGAAGGCCAAGAGCAGGTGACTACAATGTTTTGTTTTTTATCTAAAGCCTTTCCTGGTGTCCACAATAAGCCATCAAAATGACAGCAGCTATTTTATATTGCACTTCACTTTAAATTTATGTACTTGAATCCTCTAAATTTTTTGATTCACCAAAATCAACAAATAATCTCATGAATTGCTATAATAAATTTTTTTGCTTTTAGTAGCAAGTGCTTATCAAAATTCTAAAAAATTTTTGTATTTTGCAAAATTATTACGTAGCTTCCTGCACGTCGGTTCCTTACAGACAGCTATGATGTGTGCAATATAAGGAACCTGTATAAAGAACTTGGTGGATAAGACGCTATTGAATATCTAGGCACACATGGTTTTAAATGACAATCAGTAGGGCTGTTCGAGGGCGAACCAGTGAGAGGTTTTCAGATGTTACCTATATTTTAGCACAGAATTGGATCCATTGCCTTTTGACTGATGCATTGATAATAATGGAGATTTCATAAAACCAGCATGGTTGCTGTGATTCCTTCGGATGACATTGGATTCTTATATTTTTGCAAACATACAGGTGGGCTATTTATATAAATGCATCTAAATAAAATGAGAATGGTTGGTGATATCAACTTTCTGTTTGTGGCACATCGTATATAGGAGGGGAAAACTTTTCCAGATGGGTGGTGACCAGATATTTTAAAGTCAGCCATTTTGGATCAACTTTATTTTTTTCACTGGGAAGAGGGTCATGTGACACATCAAATTTATTGAGAATTTCATAAGAAAGCAATGGTCGCTTGATTTTAACATAACTTATTCTTTCATGAGTTATTTACAGCTTATGACCACTTATAAAATGTGTTCAAGTGCTGCCCATTGTGTTGGATTGTCAATACACCCTCCTTACCACTCTTGACACACTGATAGCAACACCGCAGAGAAATGCTAGCACGGCTTCCAGTATCGTTGTTTCAGATGCTGCACATCTCGTATCTTCACGTAGACAATTTCCTTCAGATGAGGGATGAGGCAAACTTTTTTGTGAATGGTGAAGTTAACCAACAAAACCACCGCTATTGGTCTGACACTAACCCACAGTGGATAGATCCCTCCAAGACTGTTGGAACACAAAAATTTATGGAATGGCGTGGTATATGGGATACAAAGATAGTGGAGCCCTTCTTCATCAATGGAAATCTCAATGCCACTGGATATCTGAAATTACAACATGATTCAGATATCCAGTGTTCATAAACTTGTAAATAACTCAAGAAAGAATGAAGTTACATTAAAACCATATAATCATTAAGTTTGATGTGTCACATGACCCTCTTCCCATTGAAAAAAATTAAAGTTGGATCCAAAATGGCTGATTTCAAAATAGCCACCACGGTCACCACCCATCTGGAAACGTTTTCCCCCTCCCATATACTAATGTGCCACAAACAGGAAGTTGATATCACGAACCATTTCCATTTTATTTAGGTGCATCCATATAAATGGCCCACCCTGTACATTAAACCATAGGTGAATTGAAAGCTCTACCAACTCACAAACTAAGTTATTGATCAGGACAATCAGTGGTCTCACATAGGCTAAGCAGAATAATAGACAATACGCAAATAATGTAAAATCAGGCTGCAAAAGAATATCAAGCTCTGAAAAGATCCTCATAATAATAAGGATAGAAGCATTAAAACAAATGTATTTTAGGTAAAAGCAGCACAGAAGAAGACTTTGTAGTTACAAGTGGAGCAGATTATTGATTACTCGCAAAAATACTTTTACATTTTCTAATCACTTTTACTTTTTTATTTTACGTAATATTTTTCAACACTGAGTATCCTCCTCATAGACTACAATTTAGATTCTTCTTTTTATTTTGCTTCTGTTTTTTCATTTATTGTCTTGACAGACCCATTATAATTTTTCCTTTCACATGTGAGGCTTGGTTTTTGTGGGGCTAAGGCCGGCTTCACACCATGGTTTTGAGCTGTCAGGCTGTGTCCGGTGTTTTGCAGGAAGCACTGGACACAGCCTGAGAGCTCCAGACTAACAGAACCTGTTTTCTGCCCGGATTCAGAACTGCGTGGCTATGGCCGCTGTCCAAGACAGGAAATTTCAAACTCAGAGCTTGCGGGGAGCTCTCCAGGTGCTGAAGTTCAGCTCTGGGCGCCGTTGAACTTCAGCACCCGGCATTTGGCAGCCAGATCCGACTTTCTGCCGCGATTTTGAGTCCAGGGCAAAAATTGAATGCAGAATGATGCTGCCGGACAGGGACAAAGCCTGATGGCAAATCACTGTCATCTGGCCCTATCCGGCACTATAAGGCTACATTGGATCCAAAATCGGGTCCGGGGCTCTCACACCGGAAAGCCCCGCACCTGATTAAACTGTGGTTTGAAGCCGGCCTAAGAGTTGTAGTATTAAATGCCATCTTTTTTTCATCATGCAATTTACTTACAAAATTGAAAAAAAACAACAAATCTTTGTGAAGTAGAATGCAAATAACAAAATATTTTAATTCTTGTAGTTTTTATTTTAAGGTAAAATTTAAAATTATCCATTCATTTTATTCAATGGGTCAGTATGATTTTGGTTTTACCAAACTTATTTAGTTTTTATTTTTTAGTCTTCCTTTTTAGTCTTTAGTTTTTCAAGTATTTATAGACAACTAGATGGTGGCCCGATTCTAAAGCATCAGGTATTCTAGAATATGTATGTAGTTGACATACTGTGACTGACAGAACTTGCTCAGTCAACATGAGTGAACTACACCGCTACTCCTGTCACTGCTCCTCCATCTCTCCTCCTGTCCCCACTCCTCCTGTCACCGCTCCTCCATTTGTCCTCCTATCCCCACTCCTCCTGTCACCGCTCCTCTGTCTCTTCTCCTGTCTCCGCTCCTCCTGTCCCCGTTCCTCCATCCCTCCTCCTGTTACTGCTCCTCCTGTCCCCGTTCCTCAGTCTCTCCTCCTGTTACCGCTCCTCCATCTCTTCTCCTGTCACCGCTGCTCCATCGCTCCTCCTGTCCCTGTTCCTTCTGTTACCGCTCCTCCTGTCACCATTCCTCCTGTCCCCGCTCCTCCTGTCACCGCTCCTCCGTCTCTCCTCCTGTCACTGCTCCTCCTGTCCCCGCTCCTCCATCTCTCCTCCTGTCCCTGCTCCTCCTGTTCCCGCTCCTCCATCTCACTTCCTGTCACCGCTTCTCCTGTCTCCGCTTCTCTGTCACCGCTCCTCTGTCTCTCCTCCTGTTACCGCTACTCCATGTCTCCTTCTGTCATCGCTCCACCTGTGACTGCTCCTCTTGTTCCCGCTCCTCCGTCTCTCCTCCTGTCACCACTCCTCCTGACCCGCACCTCCATCTCTCCTCCTGTGACCGCTATTCCCGTTCCCGCTCCTTCATCTCTCTTCCTGTCACCGCTTCTCCTGTCCCCACTCCTCTGTTTCTCCTCCTGTCCCGGCTCCTCCGTCTCTCCTCCTGTCACGGCTCCTCCGTCGCTCCTCCTGTCCCTGCTTCTTCTGTCACCGCTCCTCCTGTCACCATTCCTCCTGTCCCCGCTCCTCCTGTCACCGCTCCTCCGTCTCTCCTCCTGTCACTGCTCCTCCTGTGCCCGCTCATCCATCTCTCCTCTTGTCCCTGCTCCTCTTGTTCCCGCTTCTCCATCTCTCTTCCTGTCACCGCTTCTTCTGTCTCCGCTTTTCCTGTCACCGCTCCTCTGTCTCTCCTCCTGTCACTGCTACTCAGTGTCTCCTTCTGTCATCACTCCTCCTGTGACCACTCCTCGTGGTCCCGCTCCTCTGTCTCTCCTCCTGTCGCCATTCCTCCTGTCCCCACTCCTCTCGTCTCTTCCTGTCACCACTCCTTCTGTCTCCGCTTTTCCATCTCTCCTCCTGTCCCCGCTATTCCTGTTCCCGCTCCTCCGTCTCTCTTCCTTTCACCGCTCCTCATGTCACCACTCCTCTATCTCTTCTCATGTCCCCGCTCCTTCTGTCCCCACGCCTCCGTCTCTCCTCCAGTACCTGCTCCACTTGTTCCCGCTCCTCCGTCTCTCCTCCTCTCCCCACTCCTCCGTCTCTTCCTCCTGCCCCATGCTTCTCCTGCCCCGTTCTCCTCCTCCCCTGCGTTCCTCCTGCCCCCACTACCCCTGTCCTTGCTCCTTCGTCTCTCCTCCTGCTCCCTGAACCTCCTGCATCCTGCTTCTCCTGCCCCGCGCTCCTCCTCCCCCGCATTCCTCCTGCCCCCCACTCCTCCTGTCCTCGCTCCTTCGTCTCACCTCCTGCCCCGCGCTGTTCCTGCCTCGTGCTCCTCCTGCCCCGCGCTCCTCCTGCACCTTGCTCCTCCTGTCACCGCTCCTCTGTCTCTCCTCCTGTCAGCGCTGCGCTCCTCCTGTCCCCGCTGCTCCGTCTCTCCTCCTCTCCCCACTCTTCCGTCTCTCCTCCTGCCCCACGCTCCTCCTGCCCTGTGCTCCTCCTCCCCCGCATTCCTCCTGCCCCCACTCCTCCTGTCCTTGCTCCTCCGTCTCTCCTCCTGCCCCCGATCCTCCTGCATCCTGCTTCTTCCTGCCCCCCACTCCTCCTGTCCTCGCTCCTTCGTCTCACCTCCTGCCCCGCGCTCCTCCTGCCTTGTGCTCCTCCTGCCCCCTGCTCCTCCTGTCCCCGCTCCTCCGTCTCTCCTCCTCTCTCCTCACTCCTCCATCTCTCCTCCTCCTGCCCCCGCTCCTCCTCCCCACGTTCCTCCTGCCCCCACTCCCTCCGTCTCTTCTCCTGCCCCGCGCTCCTCCTGCCTCCTGCTTCTCCTGCCCCGCATTCCTTCTCCCCCACATTCCTCCTGCCCCCCTCCTCCTGTCCTCACTCGTCTGTCTCACCTCCTGCCCTGCGCTCCTCCTGCCTCGTACTTCTCCTGCCCTGTGTTCCTCCTGCCCCCTGCTCCTCCTGTCACCGCTCCTCTGTATCTCCTCCTGTCAGCGCTGTGCTCCTCATTTCACCGTCCCTCCTCTGTCCCTTCTTATGCCCCCTTTCCTACATCTCCCCTCCTGCCCTGTGCTCCTCCTACCTTGTGCTCTTCCTGCCCACAGCTTCTCCTTCCCCGCATTCCTCCTGACCCCAGCTCCTACTGTCACCACTCCTCTGTCTCTCCTCCTGTCAGCACACCTCATGTCCCCGCTCCTCCGTCTCTCCTCCTTTCACCGCCCCTCCTCTATCCTCCTTCTCCTGCCCCCCGCTCCTTCTGTCCCCACTCCTCCATCTCTCCTCCTGCCCCCCACTCCTCTGTCTCTCCTCTTGTCAGCGCTCCTCCTGCCCCTCTATTCCTCCTGCCCCTCCTCTCCTCCTGCCCCCTCTGCTCTTCCTGCCCCCTCCGTCTCCCTGCCCCCTCTGCTCTTCCTGCCCCCTCCGCTCCTCCTGCCCCCTCTGCTCCTCCTGCCCCCTCCACTCTTCCTACCCCCTCCGCTCCTTCTGCCCCCGCCGCTCCTCCTGCCCCCTCCGCTCCTCTTGCCCCTCCTGCCCACTACGATCCTCCTGCCCCACCCCTTCTCCTGCTTCCTCTGCTCCTCCTGCCCCCTCCGCTCCTCCTGCCCCCTCCGCTCATCCTGCTCCTCCTGCCCTCTCCGCTCCTCCTGCCCCCTCTGCTCCTCCTGCCCCTCCACTCTTCCTACCCCCTCCACTCCTCCTACCCCCGCCGCTCCTTCTGCCTCCTCCGCTCCTCCTTCCTCTCCTGCCCACTACGATCATCCTGCCCCTCCACTTCTCCTGCTTCCTCCGCTCCTTCTGCCCCTCCTGCCCCTCCGCTCCTCCACACATACTCACCCGTCTGCCAGCTTGCTCCACCTCCGATGCGACTTGTAGCTCCCAGGGCAGGACCTGTTGTTGCCTGGGAAACCGATCAGCTGTAGGAGCTGGAAGACGGAGGTGGTGCGATCCGGCAGATGGGTGAGTATCCTCACTGAGGATTTTTTTATTTTTACTTTTACTGTGGAGGAGCTGGGAGCCAGGAGGAGCAGTGGGCCGCGGGTAGTGAGGTTGCCACGGGGAGCGGGGGGCTGCAGGGAGTGCAGGCAGGAGGAGCGGAGGGGCTTTGAGGAAAGCCGCACAAATTTTGCCGTGTGGCTCTTCTGCATGCTGGCCACCTCCATCTGTGGCGCGCGATTTTGGCCACAGGCGGAAGTGGCCATTAGACAATTATATAGTAGCTAATGCAATATGGAGGAAATATCTTAAACATATAGATGTGAACAATCATGATAGTTGTTCCTACATATTGTTACTGTCATGTTTGGACTAAGGGTTATGTCCAGCAACCGTGCGTGACAGTGGTGCACGGACCAATGAGGTCCGGTGTGCAACAACGAGAAACAACAGACAAGGAAACACCTTGGGATAAATACAATGGAGGACCATCCTCATAGGGAACGGGGGAGAGGTGACCTCCTACACTCACCTGCGGCTGTGCCCTGATCTCCCTACTGTCCCTATATGAGTTCTTTCACCTCATCGCTGAGCAGGAAACCTAAGCTATCCGCTGGCCCTAATGTTAACCCTCACTAGGGAAGGCTGGCGGGAGCACTAGTCCCATCCACTACCATAAAGAGACATGAGGGAAGGGGAAGACAGACAAAGGACAACAGACAGCTACTTCACGTCTGCTGATGCTTCACTAATCAGCATATGGCTTGACAGCAAGGGGTTCTTCTCAGAGCTCCTTACACCTCAGGATCTTGGCCAGGAATGAAGTTCAATCTTCAGCAAAGCATGCTGCAACCCTGTGATCCTATAAAGGCAAAGGTAATCACAGAGTGGCTACATCTGGATAAGGCCCAGCTAGCTTGTTGGCAACAGAGACTAACATTAACTCCTCTAGGAAAAGGACATAATTAAAATGAAGTTTCAATTCAGACATGAGACTTAGGTCCAAAGCAGACACAAGTCTCCTAGGAAAGGGAGACCATCGTGACAATTATGCTGGGTGTGACATCTGAACAACATATTTAATATTATGTGAAAGCTAAATCATGGTAAATTCACCATGTTATATGTGACGAAATGGACCCCTTCAATGTAGAACATATGATGATTTCTTATGTAACCCAGACAGTATTGTATTTTGGTTTGTAAACTTGTAATGGCCAAGGAGAATTTCCTACAGTATGTCTTAGATGACTGGTGTTGAGTTTAGCATGGTAATGTAATTATCTAACTTGTTTGTCATAGAAGGCCAGAGAACTTAATTATGCTAATCGTCCATTGTATGTTACCATGTGGATCCCTGACTCTATGTACATGGCCTCAGCTACTATTGTTTAAGTGTCATTGATTGCAGACACAATGTCTCCTACTAACATTCCATTGTATTACAGCTAGGTGCTATATCAATCAGTATTTGGCTCTCCATGTCAGGATTGCAATACTACTAAAACTATGTTAAATGAAGCTTGAGGTCAAGCCAATGAAAAGACAGTGTTATTGCACCAATTGTGATGTTCCCAATATCCTGCACTGAGGGCTAAAGGTATATAAGGAGATGTCTTCATAAACCAGAGTTAGATTCTGTCTAGTGACCTCAGTCTAGGGATTTCGGTCCCGGCTAGAGGTACACTGGATTGGATACAGGCAGCTAATCAAGGATCTTCGGGTACGGTTAGCAAGCCATAACCCCAGGCCTAGGCATTTCGGTGCCAACCAAGGGGACCAGAACACGGACTATAGAACCACAAGGACTTCAGCATCAGATTATCGGATTCGGCTGTGATGACAAAGACTGCATAAGGATAAGGAAGCAACCCAGGTAGGGACGATACAGTCACCTGGCTACAGACTTTGCTGTGCTATATTCTAATCCCTGGTGAGCCAGCGGAAGGGTGAGACTCTGTTGCCTGTTACATTATGTGCTGTGCTTGGTTATGTGTTATATGCTGTTAACTGTTTGGGGATCCAATAAAGCCTTAATATTGTGGTTCCCTCACCCTGTGTTGTCTGAGTAGTGTTTCGCCCACGGTTAAGGAGCTCGGGCGTTCAGTTGGGGATGAGCCCTGGTCCACATTGTCTTTGTAAAGGCGGCTGGGCCTGTGGACGAGAGCACCCACTGACCCCCGGGTCTCCACATTATACAATTTTAAAAAAGATTAATACTATGATCTAAACAGTTTAGAGATAGGTTTAGAAAATTGAATGACAAGGCAATTAATAAACAGAAAGACTATTTTGGACTTGCCTAGAATTTCCTAGATTGTCCTGGGATATCTAGGATACACTACAATGGCGGAAAGGGGATCCATGGATCTGGACATTGACCAAATTTCTCAATTATTTTGGAAAGTGGCAAGTTTGGGATCACTTCTGGCTGTCATATTCTCATATTTATAATTAGTGATAACTTCATAGAATAGCTAACAGTAGTGTCTGTAGACATCAATTTCCTTGCTATGGTAGAGGCCAAAGAATTATAGCAGGACTTTGTCTTATGTGCAAAATATAAATCTAAGATAAAAACAAAGAATTAGCTGATCAGGAGACAGAAGTAAATTACACAGAAAATCAATTATGGAAAGTAGTGTGGCACCCCAAGGGTAAATGTGCCACAGAAACAGCAACACAGGTTTACTCCCCACACAACACTACACTAGAAAGTGGGAGGAGCTTAGGTGGCACCTGCAAGAGTGGGAGGAGCTAATGTTGTTTACCTCAGAGCAGGAGTGACAGTTAGTCAGTTTAGTTTAGTTTAGTTGAGTCTGGAGTTGAGTGGAGTCTGGAGTTGGAGGAGAGTCGAGTTGGAGTGGAAGTCCTGAGAGGTCTGAGGGAAGGAGTCAGAGAAACAGAGGAACACATCCGGGACAAGGAGTTACCCTAAACTCACCCCGGAGAGGCCCTTAGGACAGATACTGGATCCGAGGCTGTGCCTGAGACAGACAGGACAGTGAATACTGGGATAGTGCAGGTCCACCATCTTCCCTGTACCATAGCAAAGCAACACGCAGGGGTCAGTGACACAGAGGACTCAAGTTGCCTAGCAGATTGGTACTCGTGAGGGGAGACAGGGCCAGCAGTTCAGCTAAAAGCGGCAGCAGGGCCACACACAGAGTGCAGAAGTAGGAAGCCAAGGACCCGGTGAGGGTGGGAGCAACCCAGCCCCGGTACAGACTCCGTGGACAATACTCTGCTTTACCATCTGCACAGTAAAGACTTGGAAAATGACAACAAACGTGAGTGTGCGTGATCCTTGTGCTGAAGCCCCACTTTCCCTCATAAACTGCCATTGCCTCCACTCTCATCATTTCTACTACTACCCCTACTTTCTTGCAACATCTATAACCACCATCACAGACTGTAATTACCACTGCCCCGGGGAATCAGGCTCTACCTGCGGGGAGCCGTTCCATCTACAGCTGCCAAACATCATCCCCGGAGGTTCTGCAGCAGCGGTGGTCACCCTGACCACAACTCGTGGGTGGCGTCACGACAAACCTAATCCCTTGTAATTACACCCCATTTACTTGTGTAAACCCGGGACACGGTCCGGACCAGGACCGCCGTGACATCCCCCAGCAGTACCCCGTTCGGCACCGAGTACTCCATCCCAGTGGGCTCCACAGTAGCATCAATTTTTCCAGAATAAAAATTGCTTAATGGCGATTGACGGGATTAATGCAGCACACTGAAAAGTACACCATTGCTTGGTCTGGCCGGCCTGCGACTAGGGTGAAAAAATCCTTGGAGATACATGACTTGTTCATCTTGAGAAAAGTTAGGCGGTCTACACTTTTAGGGGACAGTTGAATGCACTTATCCGTCAGGACACCAAAAGCAGCGCTGAAAACATGTTCTAAGAGACTGCTGGCTGCCAGGCATGACTGGCAAACTCAGGCGTCTCCTACTTTTTTGAAGCCCAAAATGCAAAAAGGTACTCTGCCCCTGATGGCATGGATATTGAGCTCTAGATATTCCTGCACAATCCTCTCCAGTTGCTCACTATGTGTCAGACTTGTAGTCAGTCCTGCTAGTGGATGGTGTTGTTTAAAAAATTGGTAAAATTACTCACAGAAATTGCTTTTGACAGTTAAACTGCTGATTGCTAATGTTTTTACCCTGATTTTCCCCAGTTAGGAAGAGTAGATCTGCAATGTGTACTATGTCCCTCACTGCTGTCTGGGGGAAAACCAATTATCCTAGGTTGCTACAAGCACTTTTTATATTCCAGCATATTGTCCCTGTTCAGGATGGGAAGCATCTGGCTAAATTTACTCTTGTACTACAGATCAGAATAGTGTGGCAACTCAGTAGTCATCACTAATTCGAGCAATACGGGTATCATGTTGCATATACTGCAGCAGGAAGGCACTTATGTGTCTGATGCATTAATGAGGCCCAAGTCCATGTTGTGTTGGCAGTGTGGTAACAATCAAGCTTCCTTCCTCTGTCCCTCGCACCAACCTCACCCAACAGAAATGGGAATAATTTCTTCTTCATCTCCTGGCTGTTCTGTGCCCATCACCTCTTCATCCTCATTCTCCTCCATTTGTTCTTTGGCTCCTGCACCTTCACTAACAGTTTATCTGGTACCTGTAATCCCCTCTGTCACTTTACTCCACTCTTTCATGGCACCTGCCTGCGCGATGAGAGTACAGACCTTAGAGATATTTGTATTTCTTCGACATCATCCTCTTCTTCCTCCTCTTCTTCCTCTGAGACTACCACCTCATCGCACAGACTTTTCCAAGTTTGCTCCAGTATTTAGATGAATGAAATAGTGATACTGATGACAGCATAGTCATTGATAACCATCTTAGTAGCCATTTGGGAACTGTGCAGAAGGGTACAGAGATCCTTGATCTGTGCCCACTCTGCAAGTATCATGTGCAACACATTTTAATTGCTTTGTGTCACTGTATGCATCATTACATACTGCGACAGTGCTCGTCGCTGCTGCCTCAGTCTTTGCAACATGTGCAGAGTAGAATTCCACTGTGTCAGCACATCCCATATCAAATGGTTAACTAGTTGTCTGAAAGATCTCTGTAGCAATGTTGGTTGATGAGCATAGGGGTAAAAATAGTGAAAGTGAACACACAGCAACCGTGCCTTGTGCAGCAGCTTATTCAGGCCAGGATAGTGGCGTAGAAATTTTTGGACAACCAGGGTGAGTATATAAGCCATGCAAGTCACGTGTGTAAGTTCAACCTGGCATAGGGCAGCCACCAGGTTTGCACCATTATCATACATGACCTTCCCTGGCTCCAAGTTTAAGGGAGACAGCCATTGGTCAAACTCTGCCTGCATAGCTGTCCACAACCCTTCAGCTGACTGACAGAGATCTCCAAGGCATTTTAATTTCAACATTGCCTGATCACGGTGAACCCTGACAGTGCAGTACAGAGGTGAGGAAGATTCTCTCTGGACTCATGGAACAATAAGGGAGAGGTTGAAGGTACAGCTGTAGGACTTACAGGAGGTGAATGAAGCAGAAGCAGTGCATGAAGTGGTAGACACAGAGGCTTGTCCCAAAAGTAATGGGGATTTCAAGACTTGGGGGCAGCCCCTTCCCCACCTAGTACTACAACCACCAGAGTCACCCATTGCCCAGTCAGTGAGATGTAATGCACCTGGCCATGTTGGCTTGTACAGGTGTCAGTGGTGAAATGTACCCTGTCACCCACAGAGTTTCTCAAGGAATGGGTGATGTTGTCTGTGACATACTGGTTTATATCAGACACAACTTTCTTAGAGAAGTAATGGAGACTCTGCTTTCAATACTGGGGGCTGTGAGGGCCATCAGCTTTCGGAAACTGATTGTATACACCAGACAGAAAGGCATCATTTCCGTAGGCAACAAATTAGAGATAGTGACGTTCAAGCTCTTAGCTTTGAGATGTGTAGAAGGAAATACTATTTTACATGACCACAACTGCAGGACCAAGGACTGGCTGCTGTGCTGAGACATTGTGGAGTATAGTACACTTGACAAACTACTGCACTGTGGGGCAGGTGCAGGTGGACATGTTATAATGAGTTGACAAAAATGTGGTGCTGATGTGCTCTATGTCTAATGTAAGTCAAAAACTGCAGACATGTCCACTTCCATAAGATCTGATGGGCTCTCACTCGCCCGACTGTAATGGGTAAACAAGTGGCAGTTCTGTGGCCAGAGATCTGTTGGATGACAGTTAACACAGTGATGGAGGAAGAAGATGCAGCAGATGCAGTAGATATAGTAGACAGAGTTTAGTGAGGCCCAGTAGGTCCAAATTTAGTGCAAGTTTGCAAAGTAACACAAGTTGTTAGGCCATGTTCCAGTTCATACATGTAGTTGGCAAACTGTTGTTTTTTGCATTTACTGAATTTTCTTTTACAAACTTAGTAATAATGTGAGTTTGGCCATTCTTTCTGGAGTCAAAAAAGGCCTAGGTAAGGCAACCCTTAGAGCAGCAAAAGCCCTTTCTTGGCCTCATCCACAACTCGTATTGCTCTGCTGCCAAACAAAGAGGCTGCAGTAGGCTATCCAGTAACAGAAGTTGTCACTTGGCTTGGGATGTGATGAGCCAGTGTTTGGTCAGTACAGCTTTCAATAACATTAACAGTAGCACATACCCCATGTACAAAATCGAACACCAAGACAATTACCCCTTCCAACATGCTTATTCCCCTTTCCACCATGCTTATTCCCCGTTCTTTAATGACCTCAGGATTTTCCAATCATGCTTAATGCCCACAAAAATAGAAAACACTTGTTTGAGGCCAAAAAAGCCATTTTTAGGGGAACAGAAGGATATGGCAATCAATTATCGAAGTCCAAAAAAAGTCTTTGTAGGAAAAATGGAAGGATTTGGCAATCACTTGTTTGAGGTAAAACACAGTTTTTAGGGGAAACATAAGGATTTGGCAATCAGTTTTATGATGCCAAACACAGCATTTGTAGGGAAAATGGAAAGATTTGGCATTCAGTTGCTTGAGGCCAAAAATAGCCTTTTAGGGGAACCACCGATATTTGCCAATCAGTTGTCTAAGGCCAAATAAATGGCCCTGAGAAAGGAGCAGAGACTGCCCTGAAACGTCAGATTAAAGAACACCTTCTAGACCAAACACCCCGACTCTCTGTTTTTTCTTTCCAAAGCATCACGGATCAGACAAATCTTTGTCCTACTGCATATTGTTTCTACCACGTTTTCCGTGGAAGTGTGGATCCTGCAGCAGTTTCTTCTGAGCGTTACATACTGGTTGTGGGTGCACACAACCTGTCCAGGTGAGCAGTTTCTTGATTGGTTTGCCCCCCATCTTCTAAAGAGATAAGACCCTATTGTACATTTTGTCTCATATTTTTAGATTTAAGTCCAAATAAAGGATTTTCAGGGGAAAAAGAAATATTTGGCAATCACTTATTTAAGGTCAAACACAGCCTTTTTAGGGGAAACAAAAGGATTTAGTAATTAGTTTTTGAAGGCCAAACACAGCCTTTTTAGGTGAAAAACAAAAATGGCACAGATATTTGGCATTCAATTGTTTGAGGCCAAAAACTATCTTGTTAAGGGTAAAAGAAAGATTTGGCAAACAACTGTTGGCCAAAAATGCATTTTTAGGGAAAACTAAAGAATTTGGTAATCACTTGTTTGAGACCAAACACAGCCTTTTTAGGGGAAACAAAATGATTTTGCAATTTTTTTTTAGGTCACTGTCTTTGTTTAGGTAAAACAGAATAATTTGGCAATCACTTGTTTGAAGCAAAAAAAAGCCTTTTAGGAGAACCACAATTATTTGGAAAAAGTTGAGGTAAAAAATAAACTTTTTAGGGGAAATAGAAGGATTTGGCAATCACTTGTTTGAGGACAAACACAACCTTGTTATGGGAAACAGAAGGATTTGGCAATCAATTATTTATGTTAAAAAAAAAAGACTTTTTAGGGGAAATAGAAAGATTTGGCAGTCACTTGTATGAGGCCAAACACAGCCTTTTTAGGGGAAAACAAAGATTTGGCAATCACTTGGTTGAGGCCAAAAACAGAATTTTAGGGGATCCACACATATTTAACAATTAGTTATTTGAGGCCAAAAAAAGCCTTTTTAGGGGAAACAGAAGGATTATTCAATCACTTTTCTGAGGCTAAAAACACAGTATTTTTAGGGGAAACAAAAGTATTTGGCAATCACTTATTTGAGGTCAAGCACAGCCAAAAACAGCCTGTTAGGGGAACCACAAATATTTTGCAATCAATTGTTTGAGGCCAAGAAAAGCCTTTTTAGGGTGAATAAAAAGATATGGCAATCACTTGTATGCAAAATCATGGTTTTGGTAATGCACTAAGATTTATTTCTCAGCAAAAAAATAATGACTATGGACACTTTGATCCTCTTATTCGATCTAAAAAAGTGATCTAATAGCTAGCTATCTTTTAGTTCTGCATGGATGGAGCAGGATGGAGCAATTTTGTTTTCTTGTTTTGTTAGCTGGCCATTCCTGGGAAGGTTCACCACTCTTCCATGTTTTCACCATTTGCAGAGAATGGCTGTCACTGTGGTTTGTTGGAGTATGAAAGCTTTAGAAATGGCTTTTTAAACTTTCAAGGCTCATAAATGTCAATGACTTTGTTTCTTATTTGTTCCGCATTTTCTTTGGGTCACAGCACAATGCCTAGCTGTTGAGGATTTTTTGGTCTACTTCACTTTGTCAGGCAGGTCCTATTTAAGTGATTAATTGATTGGGAATAGGTGTTACAGTAAACAGACCTGGGTGTAGCTAGGAAAATTGTACTTAGCTTCCAAAAGATTTGATAAATCACAATTAATTAATGCTTTAAGGGGGGAGTGCAATCACGTTTACTCAGAGATCCCTGTAGGTTTGGATTTACTTTTCCCTAATATTGGAGATCTTCATTTAGAAAATGCATTTTGTGTTTACTCATATTATCTTTGTCTAATGTTTATATTTGTTTGGTAATCTGAAACATTGTGTAACAAATAAGACATAACAATGGGAAATCAGAAAGGAGGTAAACACTTTTTCACACCACTATATATGAGATAGGTTGAAGATAGATAAATAGATAGATAGATGTTTAAATAAATAGATAGCACACTATACAGGACACTGACATCATACATGTAGCTAGCACATAATACATTATAGGTATGACTCACACTGTACTTATACTCACCTAAGTAGAAGCCTTTTATCCTCCTGTGGCTTTTAGTGAGCAGTGGTTATTTGAAAGCAACTTTCCTGGCCAGAGCATTACAGGCACCTTCTCCCCTCTTTCTGATGAAGACGGGAGAAGACAAGACACAGATCACAGATGGAGGGGAGGGCACTCCCTGCAGTCTTCCTGCTGGAGCCTGAGCAGATCGAGAGCAGCAAATAAAAGTGAGTTGCTGTATCCTTGAGGCACCCCACTCTGGTGTCTAAAGCTCTTGTCACACAGCATCACGTATCTTTTTACATGTGATCCCCTCACAATTATTTCAAAATTGAAGTGCGTCTAAACATGTAGGTTTTGCCAGTTTAATTGAAAAACAAAAACAAAACAAAAGGTTGCAACTAAACTTTTAACCCTGTTAACATTCTAGCAAAGAATTTGGAGCATTATTCTGATGTAAAATATACATGTGTTTATTGCTGTATATTAACTATTTTGTGTATTATAACTATCTGTTTTACAGTATGTACCTGTACATAAAAATTAACATTTTTAAAATTGTGGATGTTTCTAAAATTTTGATAAACAAAAATCATATTAACTTAAATCTACTGCTATTATAAAGAACAATGTATCACAAGTAAAAAATATTCTGAAAATAACAAGATATGTTAAGGCATTCCAGTGTTATTACCATGTAAAGTCACACATGCCACATTTGATAAATTGGTCTTGTCAAAAAGGTGAAAATTCTTTTAAATTCAGGGATAATTTTGGAATAGATAATGATGTATTTATGCTGTAGCTTTAAAAAGGATAAAACATAATGTAACTGAATATTTTAAGTAAATGAGTTAGATATGCTGGAAATCAATGACCAAGCACACATACAAGAGTTTTTCTTTGCTTACAAATTTGTTAACTATCATAAATCCACTGAAATTAGTTTTATATGACCTAACTTTACAGGTAAATGTCAAGTTTAGCATCTCTGGAGTTTAGATATCCAATTTAAGCAGCAGGAACTTCCATTGGTGACTTGACTTATCTGACACTGATATAGCAAGAACAAGAGGAAACAACCCAAGGCAGGTGTGATACCTATCGGGCTTCATTCCAAATTACATATCACGTCTTTCAGAAAGGTGTTTGGCAAGTGTTTACTCTTCTGAACACTCTACAGACCTGGCCTGTTTCCTTCTTGTCATACAACTTGGAAACATATGGTGCCATGCAGTTTAATATCACATCTTCTTTGCCTTTGTCAAGATATTTCATGTTTGTTTAACATAATTTAACTGCCATTACCCAAAATGCAATCTAGTTTACATCATGATTTATATTAGTGTATTGATTTGTTTTTTCTAAGGAATATTTCTGGAGTAGAGCATAAACCAAGGAATATGATAATAGAAAGATTTGTACCTTTTGTATATCCTGCATCCACTTTTAGATTTAGAATATAGTTACTGATGTAAAATAGAAAACATTAAAAGCAACTGTAAATAAGACCTTATACTGCATTATGTAAATTACATAATTACTCCAATTTGGCACAGCAGAAGACTGCAATGTAGGTCCCACCTATTTGTCCTCAGGTTTTAAAATAATTTCACTTGTTGCTTGCACTATTTTGGTTGACAATGGTGTTTTTGTGGTTTTGCAAGTGGAATGAAGTAGCTCAGAGCACAGGGGAATTTTGTTTATAAAAAAGTGTGATTGGGGCACTTGGATGTCTCTTCATGAAAGTGGAGTTTAATGCCATGGTTTTCTGCCATTTAGTGCAACAACTAATAGAATAAATACCTACTTCAATAGAAATCTGACCCACATGTGCAAGGAAACAAAAAAGCAGTGTGGGCATAGCATTTCTGACTTGTCCTACACTTTGCTTTACTTAAGAGAGGCATGCAGATTTTGATGCAGAGTCTCAATCTGCCTAAATAAAACCATCAAACAACACAGCATGGGCACTGGGCCAAAGCGAGTTCCGCGAGAGCTGCAGTTGTGGTGAAAGGGCTTAAGGATTCCTCTTGGCCCCTGGCAACTTCCACAGACACCTGAAGGGTAGGGATGGCAAACTAAGATCCTCACGGTCTGAAAATTAGGCAGGTTTTCTGGATTTCTTAGCATTGTACAAGTGCTAATTTCTTCACCTACAAAGGTGATGAATTATTTCAGCACCTTGTGCAATGCTAGGGAAGTTCTGAAAACATGTATTGTTTGCAGCCCTTGAGAACTGCAATTGGCCAGCACTGTACTATTGGAGTGGGTGTAGTGTCTTGCAGTTCCGTACCTCACACCTTTAGGCCAGTCTCTGTAGGGCATTATCCATGCACCTTTTTGCAGAAACAGTCCAGCATGCAAGGTGTGAACTCAAAAAACTTTACTATATACAAACAGGCTATAATTCTCAAACAAAAAAACTCAACAATATACATATTATATACATATAACTAACAAAAACACATGCCTTGATCAAGGACAACAAAAAACTTTAAATAAAACAAGTCCCAATAATCATTCTTTGGCCAAAATGCCAAGGAATGGATGGGTCACTGTCTCACAGACCCACCAACAAAGCCTTTAGGAAGATCCAATGGGCATTTTTTTTTGCATTTTTATCCATTCCCTTGATTATATAGTGCAGTTTCTCATGGCAGTCTACTGTGTGACAGTCTTTGGGTGTCATAAGGGCTACTCCTCCAAGCACATTCTCTGGAACCACCTGCCCCCATTGCACTCCATCATGGCCACATCTGAAGAGGATGATGGAGAAACTAAGGGATGGCCACCCCCTCTAGAACAGAGAGGTGCTTGGAGGGGTATGGGTCCCTACATGGCATTGCCCCAGTTGAATGCCTCCAGAGATGGGGAAGGTGATCCACACAGCTGGGACACATTGCCTTCTAGGTGCTCCTCATAATCGGGTTCCCCATAATGGTCCTTGTCCTGGTTATGGTAGTCTTGGACAATGGGATTCAGCAGCTTAGACTGCGACACTGGCTGCAGCTCAAATCTAGCCAGACATACTACCAGATCCTCTGCAGTCTGATATTTGCTGCTTCCAGTCCCAGATGCTGTAGGGTAAAAGTCACCTGACTGCTGGGACTTGCTCCTCAGGTGCAAGGCTTGCATTGGAAACCAGGACTGGATCTGTACTTCATTACAATTGATACCCAAATTGGGAAGTGCTGTGGAGCTCCAGTTGATAAAGGTTTAGCTCTAAACCTCTTTTTCACGAGGCAACTCTGGGTCTGGTTCTGCTGACTCACCTTCTGCACCTGCGATGATTAGGTAGATTATATCATCCTCTTAATCGAGATCAGACATGCCTTGCAAGGGATCCATGAAGAAACTAAAAGGCTGCAGTCCAGACTCCAGACAGTGCACCTGCGTGCCACTGGACGTGCAGACATTGGTAAGTTGGTGGGAAACGCTGTTAAAGTTTCTCTGTTTTGTTTTTTTCCACAAGGGGGTCCACCTCTTGCATTGAGTGTCATGATTCAGACCCAAGCAATCAGTACTGGAGTTGAATGTTTGCACACTATTGTTGCCTAATGCTTAGCTGCTAATTAACTCCTGTATGCCAACCCACAATGTATATAAACTGGGTTTTTTCATCACTATGTTTCATAGTAACGTAAGTTTATTCAGGTCACCATTCACCACCATCCATTCAACTGAAATGCGGAATTAGACTACTGGTATTAGAACTGGAAAAGAAAGGCGCACAGTGTGTATACATGTGAAACAATATTCAGAGCTAAAATTAGCATTGCTCACTATTTAAGGTTGTGATAGTCACAGTTGCTATAAAGATGTGTAGCAGGTCTCTCAGTCTGCTGCGATCTCCTACTTTAACCATAAAATAATAAAAGACAAAAAAAATGTGAGTATGAACACCATCCTGTTGGGATAGAAAGAAAATTCTTCTTGAGCAAAAAATGAATAATTATGTGATTTTGTACACGTTTTAGGGTAACCAAAAAACCCCTTCTTCAGGAAAAATCACACAGATGTACATCCAAATCCTCCTCATGCACACACATATATATATGTTCACAACAATAAAGAGAAGAGTCCCTCCTCTGATTAAAACATATTAACATAAAACATATATATTGCCCTTATCTATAAAATTTATATATATATATATATATACATACCGTATATACTCGTGTATAAGCCGAGTTTTTCAGCCCAAAATTTTGGCTGAAAAGTCCCCCCCTCGGCTTATACACGAGTCATATACGGGGGGGCTGTCTCCCGGGGGCTGTGGAGGCTGGAGGAGGCGGGGGGGGGCTGCTGTATGAGCGGCCCCGTCACGTGGGGCCGCTCATTATATATGCACTGCATCCCCCTGTCAATCAGCGGCAGGGGGAAGCAGTGCATATGGCCCCCCCAAAAGCTGGCACTGTCCCCCCTTGTAAGGGCCCCCCCCCCCCGCTGCTTATACATTACCATCCCGGTGTTCTGATCGGCGCCGCTTCTCGGTGCTGCGTCTTCATCCTCCCGTCCGCGCTCGCTGCATCCATCCGGGTTCTCCGGCTGTCGCAGCGATATGACGTCATCGCGCGACCGCCGGAGATCCTGGATGCAGCGAGCGAGGACGGGAGGATGAAGAAGAAGCACCGAGGAGCGGCGCCGATCAGAACACCGGGATGGTAATGTATAAGCAGCGGGGGGGGGCCCTTACAAGGGGGGACAGTGCCAGCTTTTGGGGGCTGTTGGTACCCCCAGGGGGCTGCTGGGTACCCCCTGGGGGCTGCTGGGTACCCCCTGGGGGCTGTTGGTCCCCCCTGGGGGCTGTTGGTACCCCCAGGGGGCTGTTGGTACCCCCTGGGGGCTGCTATATGTACCCCTGGGGGCCTGCTGGGTACCCCCTGGGGGCTGCTATATGTACCCCTGGGGGCCTGCTGTATACCACTGGGGCTGCTGTATACTACCACTGGGGCTGCTGGGGCTCCTGTATACTACCACTGGGGCTGCTGTATACTACCACTGGGGCTGCTGGGGCTCCTGTATACTACCACTGGGGCTGCTGGGGCTCCTGTATACTACCACTGGGCTGCTGGGGCTCCTGTATACTACCACTGGGGCTGCTGTATACTACCACTGGGGCTGCTGGGGCTCCTGTATACTACCACTGGGGCTGCTGGGGAATCTGTATACTAACACTGGGGCTGCTGGGGCTCCTGTATACTACCACTGGGGCTGCTGGGGAATCTGTATACTACCACTGGGGCTGCTGGGGAATCTGTATACTACCACTGGGGCTGCTGTATACTACCACTGGGGGGCCTGTATACCACACTGCTGGGGGCTGTATACCTGTGCTGGGGTCCACCCTCGGCTTATACACGAGTCAATAGGTTTTTCCAGATTTTTGGGGCAAAAGTAGGGGGGTCGGCTTATACACGGGTCGGCTTATACACGAGTATATACGGTATATATATATATATATATATATATATATATATATATATACAAAAGGTAGAAAATTATATTCACATAATTATTCAACAATTTCATGTATACATATTAACAGAAACTGATTATAAAATGTTGTATTGTGTAAACTAATAATTAAAAAAAAATTTTCCTTTTAAGGATATATTTTATAGAAGATTCCTGCCAAGAATAAAATTCAGAAGATCCGCTATCTACAAATCAACTTGATATTTACCTATTGTGCCATTCAAGAACCATGACGTACTAAAATACCTTGTACCAGAAGAATACCCGCTGTGCAAAAATAAATAGATTGTATCTTACCTATTCTTCTGAACCATTTTATATTGTGTATGATATTGTACTTAATAAAGGATTCTTTATAAGTGTATCAAATATTAGTGTGCTCAAGTTTATTGTGAAGAAAAGTTAATAAATAAAGAAGATATCTAATATATAAAGCTGAATGTGTGTGTGTGTGTATGTATGTGTGTATGTGTGTGTGTATATCCGGGATTGGCATCTACACCGTCGCAACTACAGCCACAAAATTTTGCACAGTCACACGTCTGGACCCCGAGAGCTTCATAGGCTATGTTCTGAGGCGAAATTTTAACCCTGCGTGTTCCAGTTCACCAATCAATTTTGCCCCTATCTACATAATGGGGAAAAAGTGAATGGAAAAGTGTTGGAGGAAAATCGACAGCTGTCAGTTACAGCCACAAAATTTTGCACATTCACACGTCTGGACCCCGGGAGCGTCATAGGCTATGTTGTGAGGCAAAATTTTAACCCGCGCATTCCAATTCACCAAACAATTTTGCCCCTATCTACATAATGCGGAAAAAGTGACAGTTACCAGTTGACAGTTGTGAATGAGAGGGGCTTAATGATAGCACCAAAGACTAACAGCACATACCAGCATATAGTCACTAAGGTGGGGCCCCAATATGAGATATTCACCAAGCACGGGGACATGTATACACACCACACGCACACAAAGAGTAACAGCAAGTGTATAGTCACTAAGGTGCAGCCCCAACATTGGATAGTCACCACGCACCCAAACAAACACACACACCACAAAGAGACACACACAACACAGAGACACACACCCATGGGGACACACACCCTATAGCGACACATGCACTCACCCCACAGGGACACACACACACACCACAAAGAGACACACACAACACAGACACACACACCACACAGACCCCCCCCACACACAGGGACACACACACACATAGACACCCTATAGGGACACATGCACTCACCCCACAGGGACACACACACACACCACAAAGAGACACACACAACACAGAGAACACACACCCCACACAGACACCCCCCACAGGGACACACACATATACACACCCTATAGGGACACATGCACTCACCCCACAGGGACACACACACACCACAAAGAGACACACACAACACAGATACACACACACCACACAGAACCCCCCTCACAGGGACACACACACATACACACCCTATAGGGACACATGCACTCACCCCACAGGGACACACACATACACACACCACAGGGACACACACACCACACAGACAGACACATGTGCACAAATCACCTCCCACAACTCGCCTCATACATGTGCTATCTTTAATTTCCAAACATAAACATCTGATTAAAAACAGCCAATGTGCAACACATGTGCCACATAGAGAATTAAGGCAGATGTCAGTCACATGAGCTGTGTATTATGTGTATGTGTGAGGTAACATATACTGCCCGGCCAGGGGGAGGGTTTACTGTTGGCTGGAGATTTATTAGGCTGCCTATAGCAGCCAATCACAGCTCAGCTTCTATTTTCTTACAGGTCATTAATATGACATATTCAAATTCTATTTTGTTATAGCTAACATCAGTTATTTATTAACCTGGGCGTAGCCGGGTACTACAGCTAGTATATAATATATACGGACCCTATTTTATATATAATTGTAGCATCATACTATTATCCTTATTCTGGTTTGTGTTGAACCATTTAATTTCTATTAAAAAATCCATTTTACAGCTATTCCAAAATGTTTTATTTAACATTAAAAATCTATATTGTAATTATTCTAAAATATAGTAATCGAAATTACTATATATACGGTATATACATATATATATATATATATATATATATATATATACTAGCTGTGAGCCCGATGCAAATGCATCGGGATTCTAGAACGTGCATTAATTTGATTATAGTAGTTATAGCTGTTAGCCTGATGCAAATGCATCGGGTATCTAAAATATGTTTATTGTTTTTTTAAACATTTTTAAATAATAATCGCATCATCAATAGCAATAATATAAGCCATAGCATTATTATTAGCAGTAATAGCAGTATTAATAGCATTATTATCAGTATTATGAGCATTAATAACAGTATTAATATCATTAATAGCATTATTATTAGCATTAATAGCATTATTAATAGCATTATTAGCATTAATAATAGCATTAATAACATTATTAATAGCATTATTATTAGCATTAATAGCATTAATAATAGCATTATTAGCATTAATAATAGCATTGATAACATTATTAATAGCATTAATAGCATTATTATTAGCATTAATAGCATTAATAATAGCATTATTAGCATTAATATAGCATTAATAACAGTTATTAATAGCATTAATAGCATTATTATTAGCATTAATAGCAATATTAATAGCATTATAGGATATAATATTAGCATTAATACATTATTATAGCATTATTAATAGTATTAATAGCATTATATACATTAGCATTAATAGATATACATTATTATTATAGCATTAATAGCATTAATAATAGCATTAATAGCATTAATAATAGCATTAATAACATTAATACATTAATAGCATTAATTAGCATTATGCATTATAGCATTAATAGCATTATATTATTAATAGCATTAATAGCAATTATATTAATAGCCATTATAATTTATGGATATAATATTTAGCATTATAATAGCATTAATAGCATAATTAATAGCATTTAATAGCATTATTAATAGCATTAATAGCATTATTATTAATAATACATTATGCATTATAGATATATGCATTAATAGGATAAATATTAGCATTAATAGCTATAGTAATTAGCATTATAGCTTAATAAGCATTAATAGTTTATTATGCATTAATAGCTATAGATATTATACATAATAGCATTATACATATTAAGCATTATAGCATAATAGCATATAATAATATACATTAATAATAGCATTAATAGCATTTTAATATTATATAGCATTATATAGCATTAATAGCATTAATAATATTTAGCATTAATAGCATTAATATATACCATGAATAGGATAAATATTAGCATTAATAGCAATGATAGCATAATTAATAGCATTAATAGCATTATTAATAGCATTAATAGCATTAATAGGATAGATATTAGCATTAATAGCATTATTAATAGCATTAATAATACCATTAATAGGATAAATATTAGCATTAATAGCATTAATAGCATAATTAATAACATTAATAGCATAATTAATAGCATTATTATTAGCATTAATAGCATTAATAATAGCATTATTAGCATTAATAATAGCATTAATAACATTATTAATAGCATTAATAGCATTATTATTAGCATTAATAGCATTAATAGCATTATTAGCATTAATAGCATTAATAATACCATTAATAGGATAAATATTAGCATTAATAGCATTAATAGCATAAATAATAGCATTAATAGCATTATTAATAGCATTAATAGCATTATTATTAGCATACATAGCATTAATAATAGCATTATTAGCATTAATAATAGCATTAATAACATTATTAATAGCATTAATAGCATTATTATTAGCATTAATAGCATTAATAGTATTATTAATAGCATGAATAGCATTATTAATAGCATTAATAGGATTAATAGCATTATTAATAGCATTATTAATAGCATTAATAGCATAAATAATAGAATTAATAGCATAAAAAATAGCATTAATAGCATTAGTGTTAGCATAAAGAGCATTAATAGCAATATTATAGCATGAATAGCATTATTAATAGCATTAATAGCATTAATAGGATAAATATTAGCATTAATAGCATTAATAGCATTATTAATAGCATTAATAGCATTAATAATAGCAGCATTATTAGCATTAATAATAGCATTAATAACATTATTAATAGCATTAATAGCATTATTATTAGCATTAATAGCATTATTATTAGCATTAATAGCATTAATAATACCATTAATAGGATAAATATTTAGCATTAATAGCATTAATAGCATAAATAATAGCATTAATAGCATTATTAATAGCATTAATAGCATTATTATTAGCATGAATAGCATTAATAATAGCATTATTAGCATTAATAATAGCATTAATAGCATTATTAATAGCATTAATAGCATTATTATTAGCATAAATAGCATTAATAATAGCATTATTAGCATTAATAATAGCATTAATAACATTATTAATAGCATTAATAGCATTATTATTAGCATTAATAGCATTAATAATAGCATTATTAGCATTAATAATAGCATTAATAACATTATTAATAGCATTAATAGCATTATTATGAGCATTAATAGCATTAATAGTATTATTAATAGCATGAATAGCATTATTAATCGCATTATTAATAGCATTAATAGCATAAATAATAGAATTAATAGCATAAAAAATAGCATTAATAGCATTAGTATTAGCATAAAGAGCATTAATAGCAATATTATTAGCATGAATAGCATTATTAATAGCATTAATAGCATTAATAGGATAAATATTAGCATTAATAGCATTAATAACATTATTAATAGCATTAATAGCATTATTATTAGCATTAATAGCATTAATAATACCATTAATAGGATAAATATTAGCATTAATAGCATAAATAATAGCATTAATAGCATTATTAATAGCATTAATAGCATTATTATTAGCATAAATAGCATTAATAATAGCATTATTAGCATTAATAATAGCATTAATAACATTATTAATAGCATTAATAGCATTATTATTAGCATTAATAGCATTAATAATAGCATTATTAGCATTAATAATAGCATTAATAACATTATTATTAGCATTAATATTATTATTTGTATTGAATTATTTATTATTTTTTATTTATTTTTTAATTATTTTTTAATTATTTTTTAATTATTTTTTTTATTATTAAATTTATTATTTAGGCTGAGACCCAGTTCTCATTCAGGTCCGCTGGAAGGGCTGATATAATTAGCATATATTTAATTTTTTTATTATTATTTTTATTGAATTATTTATTATTTTTTATTTATTTTTTTATTATTTTTTAATTATTTTTTAATTATTTTTTTTATTATTAAATTTATTATTTAGGCTGAGACCAGTTCTCATTCAGGTCCGCTGGAAGGGCTGATAAATTAGCATATATTTAATTTTTTTATTATTATTTTTATTGAATTATTTATTATTTTTTATTTATTTTTTATTATTTTTTAATTATTTTTTAATTATTTTTTTTATTATTAAATTTATTATTTAGGCTGAGACCCAGTTCTCATTCAGGTCCGCTTGAAGGGCTGATATAATTAGCATATATTTAATTTTTTTATTATTATTTTTATTGAATTATTTATTATTTTTTATTTATTTTTTTATTATTTTTTAATTATTTTTTTATTATTAAATTTATTATTTAGGCTGAGACCCAGTTCTCATTCAGGTCCGCTGGAAGGGCTGATATAATTAGCATATATTTAATTTTTTTATTATTATTTTTATTGAATTATTTATTATTTTTTATTTATTTTTTTATTATTTTTTAATTATTTTTTAATTATTTTTTTTATTATTAAATTTATTTATTTTTTTAAGTCAGACTGAGACGCAGTTCTCATTCAGGTCCGTTTTTTTTTTTTTTTTTTATTATTATTTTTATTTAATTATTTATTATTTTTTTATTATTTTTTATTTATTTTTTTATTATTATTTTTATTATTAAATTTATTTATTTTTTTACTTGCGAGTGAGACACAGTTCTCATTCAGGTCCGCATTTTTTTTTTTTTTTATTATTATTTTTATTTAATTATTTATTATTTTTTAATTATTTTTTAATTATTTTTTAATTATTTTTTTTATTATTAAATTTATTTATTTTTTTACTTGCGAGTGAGACACAGTTCTCATTCAGGTCCGCCTTTTTTTTTCCCCATTGACATACATTAGCGGTGTGTCGGCGATTTTATGGCCGGCCACCTGGTTCTATTTGTCGGCCCTAAAATCGCGGACACACCGCTAATGCATGTCTATGGGCAGTCAGCTCGAATTCTGATTGGTCGGCGTCCAATCCGAAATCGGGCTGACTGCCCATAGACATGCATTAGCGGTGTGTCCGCGATTTTAGGGCTGACAAATAGAACCAGGTGGCCGGCCATAAAATCGCAGACACACCGCTAATGTATGTCAATGGGGAAAAAAAAAGGCGGACCTGAATGAGAACTGTGTCTCACTCGCAAGTAAAAAAATAAATAAATTTAATAATAAAAAAAAGAATTTAAAACTAATTAAAAAATAATAAAAAAATAATTAAAAAATAATAAATAATTAAATAAAAATAATAATAAAAAAAAAAAAAATGCGGACCTGAATGAGAACTGTGTCTCAGTGTCACTTAAAAAAATAAATAAATTTAATAATAAAAAAAAGAATTAAAAAATAATTTAAAAATAATAAAAAAATGAGGGGCTCTTCTGATTGGCTGAGGGCAGTATACAGCGACCAATCAGAAGAGGGCCTCAGATCTCATTGAGGTAGAATGGCGGATTTTTCGTCCATTCTATCTTAATGAGAAGGAAGAGGACGTCGGAGGTGGAAGTTTGCGAAAAGAAGACAGAAGATCCCCGGGGCCGGACGAAGAAGCGGAGATGGCGGAAAGAAGAGAGAAGACCCCCGGGGCCGGAGGAAGAGGACGCCTGGCCGGACGGAGGACTTGTGGATCGGACGGACGATCAGATGACTTGAAGGCATGTAAGTGATCGACGGGGACGTTAGGTTAGGGGACGGCGGGGGCTTCGGGTGTAGGGCCTTAGGTGACAGCGGCGTTAGGTTAGGGGACTGCGGGGGCTTAGGGTGTAGGGCTTTAGCGAGAGGGGCAGGGTGTAGACGGCGGGGCTTAGGGGGTACCGGCGGGGGCTTAGGATGCTGCGGGTCGGGGGTTAGGTGGTCGGGGCTTAGTGTGTACGGGTGCGGCGGACTTAGGGGGTATCGGCGGGGGCCTAGGATGCTACGGGGGTTAGGGGGTAGGGGCTTAGGGGCGGCGGTGCCTTAGGGGGTAGGCGGCATGGCTTAGGGGGTATCGGCGGGGGCCTAGGATGCTACGGGGCTTAGGGGGTAGGGGCTTAGGGGCTGTGCGGACATGGCGGTGGGTGTGCGGACATGGGGGTGGCTGTGCGGAGATGGGGGGGCGGCTATGCGGACATGGGGGGCCTGTTTGGACCTGGGTGAGGCTGTGCGGACATTGGGGGGGCGAGTTGCGGCTCAGGCAGCGACTCGCAATGGCCTCGCGGCCATTGCTCGCGCTACCTGAGCGGTAAATCGGTAAGGTTGTAGCCGAGGCTGTGGATCGATTTTGGGCCAGCGGCTCGCAATGGCCTCGCGGCCATTGCTCGCGCAGCATTGGGCGCTTAGCGCCCAATGTTAAATTCGTATACACATGACGACATCGGAAAGTGCGCGCGGAGGGGCGCTTTTCCGATTCGCGATTATATAATAGACTAGCTGTGAGCCCGATTCTAAAGAATCGGGTAGTCTAGAATCTATATATAGTTTATTTAGTAATAGTTAGGGGAGTGCGGTGAAATTAATTGTGTGTATACAGGCGGCTCAGTGGGTAGCAGAGTATACGTTGGCTCAGTGGGTAGCAGAGTATACGGTGGCTCAGTGGGTAGCAGTGAGTGCGGCGGCTCAGTGGTCAGCAGTGAGTGCGGCGGCTCAGTGGTCAGCAGTGAGTGCGGCGGCTCAGTGGTCAGCAGTGAGTGCGGCGGCTCAGTGGTCAGCAGTGAGTGCGGCGGCTCAGTGGTCAGCAGTGAGTGCGGCGGCTCAGTGGTCAGCAGTGAGTGCGGCGGCTCTGTGGTCAGCAGAGGACGGGTGCTCTGTGGTGAGCAGAAGACGGGTGCTCTGTGGTGAGCAGAGGACGGGGGCTCTGTGGTGAGCAGAGGACGGGGGCTCTGTGGTGAGCAGAGGACGGCGGGTCTGTGGTGAGCAGAGGACGGCGGCTCTGTGGTGAGCAGAGGACGGCGGCTCTGTGGTGAGCAGAGGACGGCGGCTCTGTGGTGAGCAGAGGACGGCGGCTCTGTGGTGAGCAGAGGACGGCGGCTCTGTGGTGAGCAGAGGACGGCGGCTCTGTGGTGAGCAGAGGACGGCGGCTCTGTGGTGAGCAGAGGACGGCGGCTCTGTGGTGAGCAGAGGACGGCGGCTCTGTGGTGAGCAGAGGACGGCGGCTCTGTGGTGAGCAGAGGACGGCGGCTCTGTGGTGAGCAGAGGACGGCGGCTCTGTGGTGAGCAGAGGACGGCGGCTCTGTGGTCAGCGCAGGACGGCGGCTCTGTGGTCAGCGCAGGACGGCGGCTCTGTGGTCAGCGCAGGACGGGGGCTCTGTGGTCAGCGCAGGACGGGGGCTCTGTGGTCAGCGCAGGACGGGGGCTCTGTGGTCAGCGCAGGACGGGGGCTCTGTGGTCAGCGCAGGACGGCGGCTCTGTGGTCAGCGCAGGACGGCGGCTCTGTGGTCAGCGCAGGACGGGGGCTCTGTGGTCAGCGCAGGACGGGGGCTCTGTGGTCAGGGCAGGACGGCGGCTCTGTGGTCAGGGCAGGACGGGGGCTCTGTGGTCAGCGCAGGACGGGGGCTCTGTGGTCAGCGCAGGGACGGGGCTCTGTGGTCAGCGCAGGACGGGGGCTCTGTGGTCAGCGCAGGACGGGGGCTCTGTGGTCAGCGCAGGACGGGGGCTCTGTGGTCAGCGCAGGACGGGGGCTCTGTGGTCAGCGCAGGACGGGGCTCTGTGGTCAGGCAGGACGGGGCTCTGTGGTCAGCGCAGGACGGGGGCTCTGTGGTCAGCGCAGGACGGGGCTCTGTGGTCAGCGCAGGACGGCGGCTCTGTGGTCAGCGCAGGACGGCGGCTCTGTGCAGGACGGGGGCTCTGTGGTCAGCGCAGGACGGGGGCTCTGTGGTCAGCGCAGGACGGCGGCTCTGTGGTCAGCGCAGGACGGGGGCTCTGTGGTCAGCGCAGGACGGCGGCTCTGTGGTCAGCGCAGGACGGCGGCTCTGTGGTAGAGCAAGGACGGCGGCTCTGTGGTAGAGCAGAGGCGGCTTGGTCAGGGGGTCTGTGTCAGCAGGACGGCGGCTCTGTGGTGAGCAGAGGACGGCGGCTCTGTGGTCAGCGCAGGACGGCGGCTCTGTGGTCAGCGCAGGACGGCGGCTCTGTGGTCAGCGCAGGACGGCGGCTCTGTGGTGAGCAGAGGACGGGCGGCTCTGTGGTAGCAGAGGACGGCGGCTCTGTGGTGAGCAGAGGACGGCGGCTCTGTGGTCAGCAGAGGACGGCGGCTCTGTGGTCAGCAGAGGACGGCGGCTCTGTGGTCAGCGCAGGACGGCGGGCTCTGTGGTCAGCGCAGGACGGGGCTCTGTGGTCAGCGCAGGACGGCGGGCTCTGTGGCAGGGGGCTCGTGGTCAGCGCAGGACGGGGCTCTGTGGTCAGCGCAGGACGGGGCTCTGTGGTCAGCAGCAGGACGGGGGCTCTGTGGTCAGCGCAGGACGGGCGGCTCTGTGGTCAGGCAGGACGGGGCTCTGTGGTGCAGCAGCAGGACGGCGGCTCTGTGGTCGGCAGGACGGCGGCTCTGTGGTGAGCAGAGGACGGCGGTGGCTCTGTGGTCAGCGCAGGACGGCGGGCTCTGTGGTAGCAGGAGGGATCGGGCGGGCTCTGTGGTCAGGCAGGACGGCCGGCGGCTCTGTGGTCAGCAGCAGGACGGCGGCTCTGTGGTCAGCGCAGGACGGGGCTCTGTGGTCAGCGCAGGACGGCGGCTCTGTGGTCAGCGCAGGACGGCGGCTCTGTGGTCAGAGGACGGGGCTCTTGGTAGCGGACGGGGCTCTGTGGTCAGCGCAGGACGGCGGCTCTGTGGTCAGCGCAGGACGGGGGCTCTGTGGTCAGCGCAGGACGGGGGCTCTGTGGTCAGCGCAGGACGGGGCTCTGTGGTCAGCGCAGGACGGGGGCTCTGTGGTCAGCGCAGGACGGGGCTCTGTGGTCAGCGCAGGACGGGGGCTCTGTGGTCAGCGCAGGACGGGGGCTCTGTGGTCAGCGCAGGACGGGGGCTCTGTGGTCAGCGCAGGACGGGGGCTCTGTGGTCAGCGCAGGACGGGGGCTCTGTGGTCAGCGCAGGACGGCGGCTCTGTGGTCAGCGCAGGACGGCGGCTCTGTGGTCAGCGCAGGACGGCGGCTCTGTGGTCAGCGCAGGACGGGGGCTCTGTGGTCAGCGCAGGACGGGGGCTCTGTGGTCAGCGCAGGACGGCGGCTCTGTGGTCAGCGCAGGACGGGGGCTCTGTGGTCAGCGCAGGACGGCGGCTCTGTGGTCAGCGCAGGACGGCGGCTCTGTGGTCAGCGCAGGACGGGGGCTCTGTGGTCAGCGCAGGACGGCGGCTCTGTGGTCAGGGCAGGACGGCGGCTCTGTGGTCAGGGCAGGACGGGGGCTCTGTGGTCAGGGCAGGACGGGGGCTCTGTGGTCAGCGCAGGACGGGGGCTCTGTGGTCAGCGCAGGACGGGGGCTCTGTGGTCAGCGCAGGACGGGGGCTCTGTGGTCAGCGCAGGACGGGGGCTCTGTGGTCAGCGCAGGACGGGGGCTCTGTGGTCAGCGCAGGACGGGGGCTCTGTGGTCAGCGCAGGACGGGGGCTCTGTGGTCAGCGCAGGACGGGGGCTCTGTGGTCAGCGCAGGACGGGGGCTCTGTGGTCAGCGCAGGACGGGGGCTCTGTGGTCAGCGCAGGACGGGGGCTCTGTGGTCAGCGCAGGACGGGGGCTCTGTGGTCAGCGCAGGACGGGGGCTCTGTGGTCAGCGCAGGACGGCGGCTCTGTGGTCAGCGCAGGACGGCGGCTCTGTGCAGGACGGGGGCTCTGTGGTCAGCGCAGGACGGGGGCTCTGTGGTCAGCGCAGGACGGCGGCTCTGTGGTCAGCGCAGGACGGGGGCTCTGTGGTCAGCGCAGGACGGCGGCTCTGTGGTCAGCGCAGGACGGCGGCTCTGTGGTCAGCGCAGGACGGGGGCTCTGTGGTCAGCGCAGGACGGCGGCTCTGTGGTCAGGGCAGGACGGCGGCTCTGTGGTCAGGGCAGGACGGGGGCTCTGTGGTCAGGGCAGGACGGGGGCTCTGTGGTCAGCGCAGGACGGGGGCTCTGTGGTCAGCGCAGGACGGGGGCTCTGTGGTCAGCGCAGGACGGGGGCTCTGTGGTCAGCGCAGGACGGGGGCTCTGTGGTCAGCGCAGGACGGGGGCTCTGTGGTCAGCGCAGGACGGGGGCTCTGTGGTCAGCGCAGGACGGGGGCTCTGTGGTCAGCGCAGGACGGGGGCTCTGTGGTCAGCGCAGGACGGGGGCTCTGTGGTCAGCGCAGGACGGGGGCTCTGTGGTCAGCGCAGGACGGGGGCTCTGTGCAGGACGGCGGCTCTGTGGTCAGCGCAGGACGGGGGCTCTGTGGTCAGCGCAGGACGGGGGCTCTGTGGTCAGCGCAGGACGGGGGCTCTGTGGTCAGCGCAGGACGGCGGCTCTGTGGTCAGCGCAGGACGGGGGCTCTGTGGTCAGCGCAGGACGGCGGCTCTGTGGTCAGCGCAGGACGGGGGCTCTGTGGTCAGCGCAGGACGGGGGCTCTGTGGTCAGCGCAGGACGGCGGCTCTGTGGTCAGCGCAGGACGGGGGCTCTGTGGTCAGCGCAGGACGGCGGCTCTGTGGTCAGCGCAGGACGGCGGCTCTGTGGTCAGGGCAGGCGGGGGCTCTGTGGTCAGGGCAGGACGGGGGCTCTGTGGTCAGCGCAGGACGGGGGCTCTGTGGTCAGCGCAGGACGGGGCTCTGTGGTCAGCGCAGGACGGGGGCTCTGTGGTCAGCGCAGGACGGGGGCTCTGTGGTCAGCGCAGGACGGGGGCTCTGTGGTCAGCGCAGGACGGGGGCTCTGTGGTCAGCGCAGGACGGGGGCTCTGTGCAGGACGGCGGCTCTGTGGTCAGCGCAGGACGGCGGCTCTGTGGTCAGCGCAGGACGGCGGCTCTGTGGTCAGCGCAGAACGGGGGCTCTGTGGTCAGCGCAGGCGAGGTGGGCGGAGCCATAGCGGGAGTGCCGCGAGGTGGGCGGAGCCACGGCGGGAGTGACGCGAGGTGGGCGGAGCCACGGCGGGAGTGCCGCGAGGTGGGCGGAGCCACGCCGGGAGCCGTGTAGCGGGATGGCGGCGGGGTAAGTATACTGGAGTGTGTGTGCGTGTGTGTGTTAGTGTGGGTGTGTGTTTGTGTGGGTGTGTGAGTGTGTATGTGTGATGTGGTTGGGATGGTGTGTGTGTGTTTGGGAGGACTGTAGTGAGAGGCTGTGTGTGTGTGTGTGTGTGTGTTTGATGAGAGTAGTGAGGGGGGCGAGCGGAACGTTGAAACGCCGGTGCCTGTAGCTGCACGGAAAGTTCCGCGCGGCTACACTGCACTGTGACGTCAGCAGCATGGTCGGAGGCCGTCACGGAAGTAACCCTTCGGGTTCTCCGGAAGTGGCCTTCGGCTTTTATATAATAGATATATATATATATATATATATATATATATATATATATATATATATATATTTATACATATATCATCATCTCATCATATTGTGGAATCCAAAACAAACTAAAAGCACATTATGAAAATATTGTTATAGTATAGTATGTAGCTAAAAAATAACTATAAAGGAACTGATAGTGTTAAAACATCTATATGTTTGGTATATTTGAATGAGAATTGAGAATTGAACAGAGAGGGCACAACATATCACCTTGATTAAAACAATTCATGTCCAGTAAGTAATCCTGAGTTTTGGTCTATATGGAAGGAAGTAAAAACTCCTTTACAAGAGTCGGGATGGACTGAAAAATTTAATAAAATTCACTATCAATCTTTCTATCGATGATGTCAGTGCGATCTGGTATAGTCTGCATAAGGCTGACAGACAAATAGGACTGCCCTGGTGTTTTTTAGTAACATAGTAACATAGTTTTTAATGTTGAAGGAAGACTTTAAGTCCATCTAGTTCAACCCATAGCCTAACATGTTGATCCAGAGGAAGGCAAAAAAAAAACCATGTGGCAACACTAAGCTCCACATTGGGGGAAAAAATTCCTTCCTGACTCCAGATACGGCAATCAGACTAATTCCCTGGATCAACGCCCTATCAAAGAATCTAGTATGTATAACTGGTAATATTATAGTTTTCAAGAAAGGCATCCAGGCCCTTCTTAAATGTTAGTAGTGACTCACTCATTATAACAGCATGTGGCAGAGAGTTCCATAGTCTCACTGCTCTTACAGTAAAGAATCTGCGTCTGTGATTATGATTAAACCTTCTTTCCTCCAGACGTAGAGGATGCCCCCTTGTCGCAGTCTCAGGCCTAAGAGTAAAGAGATCATTAGAAAGGTCTCTGTACTGTCCCCTCATATATTTATACATTACTAGTAAAAAGGCCCGATGCAATTGCATCGGGAGCGCGGTGAAATGAATTGTCTGTATACAGGCGGGTGAGTGGCTAGCAGAGTATACATGGGGCTCTGTGGGTAGCAGACTATACAGGCGGGTCTGTGGGTAGCAGAGTATACAGACTGCTCTGAGGGTAGCAGATTATACAGGCGGCTCTCTGGGTAGAAAAGTATACAGGTGGCTCTGTGGGTAGCAGAGTATACAGACTGCTCTGAGGGTAGCAGATTATACAGGCGGCTCTCTGGGTAGAAAAGTATACAGGCGGCTCTGTGGGTAGCAGAGTATACAGGCGGGCTTGTGGTTAGCAGATTATACAGGCGGCTCTGTGGGTAGCAGAGTATAGAGAAGGCTCTGTGGGTAGCAGAGTATAGAGGCGGCTGTGTGGGTAGCAGAATATAGAAACGGCTCTGTGGGTAGCAGAGAATACAGGCAGGTCTGTGGGTAGGAGAGTATACAGGCGGCTCTGTGGGTAGCAGAGTATACAGGCGGCTCTGTGGGTAGCAGAGTATAGAGGCAGCTCTGTGGGTAGCAGAGTATAGAGGCAGCTCTGTGGGTAGCAGAGTATACAGGCGGCTGTGTGGGTAGGAGAGTATACAGGCGGCTCTGTGGGTGTCAGAGTATAGAGGGGGCTCTGTGGATAGCAGAGTATGATGTGGTGGGAGGCTGGAGGAGTGAGGGGAGCAGAGGCTGGAGGGGTGAAGAGAGCAGAGGCTGGAGTGGTGAGGAGAGGTCCAGATGGAGGGGTGAGGAGAGGTCTGGCTGGAGGGGTGAGGAGAGATGCGGCTGGAGGGGTGACATCACCGCTCGGCGGCAGGATGTGGCGGCGTGCTGGGGCTGATCGCAGCCCCAGTCACACGGCATTGTCGTCTGCGGCGGGTTGGGTGATGCAGAGAGGGATCAGTTCTTGCCCTCAGGTCACACATGTGACCTGAGCAGAAGGAGCGGATTGGGCGGTGTGTGGTAAAGACAGGACGGTCAGCCGATTGGTCTAGGACGCCAAGTCCTGGGCAATGGGATGGGCGTCCTGTGTGTACAACACAGCGCCCAATCCGCTTGCAGGGGCAGGCAATGGGAGTGAGCGGGGCATGTCAGGCTTTGCAGGCTGAACCGGTCCGCTCACTCCCATTGGCTGTTGCCGGCCACAGGACGACGTTCCTGGCTCCCGGCACCCGGCCACAGCCCGTAGACCGCTACTCCACCAGCATGGCGACATTGAGAGCCCAGCGGTGAGAGAGTGGCGAGGGGCGGAAGGCTCCGGCGGCATCCGGGCAGCATGGACCTCGCGGAGGGCACGAGGGCGGTGGCGATGGAGCGGGGCCGACGGTTGGCAGGATGGCAGCGGTGTCAGGTAGTGCGGCTGAGGATGGTGAGAGGCTGGAGGAGGCTGTGAGGCTGGAGGAGGCTGTGAGGATGGGGAGGCTGTGAGGCTGGAGGAGGATGTGAGGCTGGAGGAGGCTGTGAGGATGGGGAGGCTGTGAGGCTGGAGGAGGCTGTGAGGCTGGAGGAGGCTGTGAGGATGGGGAGGCTGTGAGGCTGGAGGAGGCTGTGAGGCTGGAGGAGGCTGTGAGGATGGGGAGGCTATGAGGCTGGAGGAGGATGTGAGGCTGGAGGAGACTGTGAGGCTGGAGGAGGCAGTGAGGATGGGGAGGCTGTGAGGCTGGAGGAGGATGTGAGGATGGAGGAGGCTGTGAGGCTGGAGGAGGCTGTGAGGATGGGGAGGCTGTGAGGCTGGAGGAGGCTGTGAGGCTGGAGGAGGCTGTGAGACTGAAGGAGGCTGTGAGGATGGGGAGGCTGTGAGGCTGGAGGAGGCTGTGAGGCTGGAGGAGGATGTGAGGCTGGAGGAGGCTGTGAGGCTGTAGGAGGCTGTGAGGCTGGAGGAGGCTGTGAGGCAGGAGGAGGCTGTGAGGATGCGGAGGCTGTGAGGCTGGAGGAGGGTGTGAGGCTGGAGGAGGGTGTGAGGCAGGAGGAGGGTGTGAGGCAGGAGGACGGTGTGAGGCTGGAGGAGGCTGTGAGGCTGGAGGAGGCTGTGAGGATGGGGAGGCTGTGAGGCTTGAGGAGGATGTGAGGCTGGAGGAGGCTGTGAGGATGGGGAGGCTGTGAGGCTGGAGGAGGATGTGAGGCTGGAGGAGGCTGTGAGGCTGAAGGAGGCTGTGAGGATGGGGAGGCTGTGAGGCTGGAGGAGGCTGTGAGGCTGGAGGAGGCTGTGAGGCTGGGAGGATGGGGAGGCTGTGAGGCTGGAGGAGGCTGTGAGGATGGGGAGGCTGTGAGGCTGGAGGAGGCTGTGAGGCTGGGGAGACTGTGAGGCTGGAGGAGACTGTGAGGCTGGAGGAGGCTGTGAGGCTGGAGGAGGCTGTGAGGCTGGAGGAGGGTGTGAGGCTGGAGGAGGGTGTGAGGATGGGGAGGCTGTGAGGCTGGAGGAGGCTGTGAGGCTGGAGGAGGCTGTGAGGATGGGGAGGCTGTGAGGCTGGAGGAGGGTGTGAGGCTGGAGGAAGCTGTGAGGATGGGGAGGCTGTGAGGCTGGAGGAGGGTGTGAGGCTGTAGGAGGCTGTGAGGCTGGAGGAGGCTGTGAGGCTGGAGGAGGCAGTGAGGATGGGGAGGCTGTGAGGCTGGAGGAGGGTGTGAGGCTGGAGGAGGCTGTGAGTATTGGGAGGCTGTGAGGCTGGAGGAGGGTGTGAGGCTGTAGGAGGCTGTGAGGATGGGGAGGCTGTGAGGCTGGAGGAGGCAGTGAGGATGGGGAGGCTGTGAGGCTGGAGGAGACTGTGAGGCTGGAGGAGACTGAGGCTGGAGGAGGCAGTGAGGATGGGGAGGCTGTGAGGCTGGAGGAAACATTTACTGTACTGAGCATGCTCAGTACAGTAAAAGGTCTCCAAACAGGAAGGCAGGGTTAAAAAAAAAAAAAAAGTTAATGCTCACCTCTCCCCGAGCCACCGCCATCTCCTGCCGTCTTCCTCCAAGCCTCCGGTGGCTGCCGCAGGCTCCCAGTGTCTGCAGAGCTGTTCTAGTGCAGTTCAGGACCTGCGGTGATGTCACAGTCACGTGACACCAGGTTACCATGGAGTAACCTGGTGTCACGTGACTGTGACATCACCACAGGTCCTTGACTGCAGTAGAAGAGCTCTGCAGACACTCGGAGCCTGCGGCAGCCACCGGAAGCTTGGAGGAAGACGGCAGGAGACGGCGGGGGCTCGGGGAGAGGTGAGCATTAACTTTTTTACTTTTTTTTTTTACAGTAGTGCGGGTCTGCGGCTCGTGATGACGCTGCGCGTCATCACTCGCAGTCCCGCAAAGCATGTTGGGATTCGGCTACAGTGCCCGAATTCCCAACTGCGGATTATATAAGTAGATTATAAGATCACCCCTAAGCCTTCGTTTTTCCAAGCTAAATAACCCCAAGTTTAATAACCTGTCTTGGTATTGCAGACCCCTTAGTCCTCCTATGACTTTTGTCGCTCTACTCTGGACCCGCTCTAGTTCAGCTATGTCTTTCTTATACACCGGAGACCAGAATTGTACACAGTATTCTAAGTGTGGTCGCACTAGTGACTTGTATAGAGGTAAAATTATGTTCTCCTCATGAGCATCTATGCCTCTTTTAATGCATCCCATTATTTTATTTGCCTTTGCAGCAGCTGCCTGACACTGGCCACTAAATGTGAGTGTGTCATCTACCCATACACCCAGGTCTTTTTCAGTGACAGTTTTGCCCATTGTTTTACAATTAAGCACATAATTATACCTTTTGTTTCCTCTGCCCATTCTGAGTGTGTTCCATTAATAACCACCCTTTGTTTCCTAGCACTAAGCCAGTTCTTAACCCACTTACACATATTTTCCCCTATCCCCATTGTCCTCATTTTATGTATCAACCTTTTGTGTGGCACCGTATCAAAAGCTTTTGAAAAGTCCATATACACCACATCCACTGCATTTCCTTGGTCCAGTCCAGAACTTACTTCTTCATAGAAGCTTATTAGATTAGTTTGACAGGAACGGTCCCTCGTAAAACCATTTTGATAATGGGTCATGAGGTTATTTTTCTTCAGATACTCCAGTATAGCATCTCTTAGAAAACCCTCTAGGATTTTACCCACAGTAGAGGTTAAGCTTACTGGCCTATAATTTCCAAGTTCAGTTTTTGTCCCCTTTTTGAATATTGGCACCACATTTGCTATACGCCAGTCCTGTGGTACAGACCCTGTTATTATGGAATCTTTAAATATTAAAAATAATGGTCTATCTATGACAGTACTTAATTCCTGCAGCACTCTGGGGTGTATCCCATTCGGGCCCGGGGATTTGTCAATTTTAGTGATTTTTAGACGATGCCGTACTTCCTCTTGGGTTAAGCAGGTGACATTTAATTGAGAATTTTTGTTATCACTGATCATATTGTCTGTCATGGGATTTTCTTGTGTAAATACTGTTGAAAAAAAGTCATTTAGCATATTGGCTTTTTCCTCATCCTCATCCACCATTTCACCCAGACTATTTTTAAAGGGGCAAACACCATCATTTTTTAGTTTTTTACTATTTATGTAGTTAAAAAATATTTTGGGATTCTTTTTACTTTCTCTGGCAATGAATCTCTCTGTCTCAATCTTTGCTGCCTTGATTTGCTTTTTACAAATGTTATTTAATTTTCTGTATTTATTTAATGCCTCATCACTACCTACTTGCTTTAATTCCCTAAATGCTTTCTTTTTGTCACATATTGCACTTCTTACCGCTTTATTTAGCCATAGTGGTTTCCTCCTATGTCTAGCATGCTTATTCCCATAGGGTATATATTGTGCACAGGTCCTATTCAGGATGCTAATAAACATCTCCCATTTGTGTTGTGTACTTTTACTTCTCAGTATATCATCCCAGTTTATTGCACTAAGATCATCTCTCAACCGTTGGAAATTTGCCTTCCTGAAGTTTAGTGTCCTTGTAGCCCCTCTACAACACGTCTTAGTAAAGGATACTTGAAAGCTTATTAAGTTATGATCACTATTATCCAAGTGACCTCCAACCCGTATATTTGATATGCGGTCCGGCCTGTTGGTTAATATTAGGTCCAGCAGTGCCCCCCTTCTTGTTGGGTCCTGAACCAGTTGTGAAAGGTAATTGTCTCTCATAGTTTTCAAAAACTTATTACCTTTGCTGGAACTGCAGGTTTCTGATCCCCAATGTATTTCAGGGTAGTTGAAGTCCCCCATAATAATGACTTCTCCCTGAGTCGCTGCTTCATCTATTTGCTTTATGAGGATATTCTCCTCCACTTCCATTATTGTTGGGGACTTATAACAAACCCCTATCAGTAATTTATTATTTTTCCCCCTCCCCTTATCTCCACCCACAGGGACTCTACATTTCCATTAGATTCACCTATATTATCACGCAGGATGGGTTTTAAGGATGATTTTACGTATAAACATACACCTCCTCCTCGCTTATTTGTACGGTCATTTCTGAACAGACTATAGCCTTGTAAATTAACAGCCCAGTCATGGCTCTCGTCCAGCCACGTCTCCGAAATCCCCACCATGTCATAATTATTTTCCAACAAAATCAATTCTAATTCCTCCATTTTGTTGGTGAGGCTTCTGGCATTAATGTACATGCACTTTATGCATCTCTCTTTACCTCTATTCCTTCCTACTAGATTGACTGTTCTAACCCCACCCCCCATGCCACCCCAATTTTATTACTTGTGCCCAGGTTACTATTTACACTATCTTCCCCTCCTATACAATGAATACCCTCCCCCCCAATCCCTAGTTTAAATTTTGCGGCCATGGGGAGCAGAGGGGTCTTACCCATTACACGATCGAGTGCAACCCAAACTCATAACAGTATGGCTATCTCAGATCCCTCAACCTATTTAAATGAAAATTTACTTTTATTGGTACCAAAGTTAAAAAGGTTGTTGACCTACAAATTAGCAGACAGTGAGAAACAACATTTACACACATAGGGAACACACTGTTGTAAACCAGTACGAGATATCCTATATGACCCTACCTCATACTCCTGCCTGACAGTGGGGAGTTTAAGCACCCTAAAATATGATGCCCCAATCACCGGTGGCTTACCCTAGGAATCCCTTTCTATAGGAATACAAAGGGTTTGGAGAGGAGGAAAGTCCTGTTTCAAACTTAACTTGGAGTCCAACAACAGCTTGTGTTTCTTTCTCAGGGGACTCCCAACAGGTTTCCAGTGGTTCCCAGGTTTTAATGATTAAGTTCTCCAATTGCCCCTTCCTATGTAGCAGGGCTCATCAGAAGTAATGGAGATTATAGTTGTAGCTCTGTCTTATGGCTAGTCAAGCCACATATACATATGATTTCTATGGGCGACCATGTTAGGAAAAGAAGTATATCAGCCAGTGAGGTAGGACCAAATCTTCCTATGTATATATTGTACTCCCACAGAGCAATCATCCATATTAGAGAGCACAGAACCACATGACGGCAGGCATTAAATCAGGGAATGTCATAATGGACAAATATGGTGAAGTGCAAGATGTGCACGATCAGCAGACAATCATAAGGAATCCCTTTTGAAAGATCTCTCCAACAGCCATAAGTGCTGGTTGGCCCCCTCCATGTGGTTGTGAAGTGCCTGTGGATCACATTGTCTTCCTATGGAAAGGGACTCCTAGGGTAAGCCAACGGTGAGTGGGGGCATCATATTATAGGGTGCATAAACTCCCCACTGTCAGGCAGGAGTAAGAGGTAGGGTCATATAGGATATCTCGTACTGGTTCACAACAGTGTGTTCACTATGTGTGTAAATGTTGTTTCTCACTGTGTGTTAATTTGTAGGTCAACAACGTTTTTAACTTTTGTACTAATAAAAGTAAATTTTTATTTTAACCCCTTCCCGACCTTTGACATTGTGCAACATAATGACCCATGACGTTGCACAACATCATGGCGATTACCGCGGCACCCTTGCCGCGGTAACTGCCATCGGGCTCTGGTGCTCTGTGATTCCTATCACAGAGGACCGAGGCTTGAGGTCAGGGGGGTGGATTCCCCACCCCGCCCCCAGGGTCACTGTGATTGGCTGTTGAAACAGTCAATTACAGTGATCCTGTCTCCAGCTATAGAAGGGGCGGTCAGAGCCACTTCTATAGGCTGGAGCGCTGGAGGGGGCGGGAATTGCCCCCTCCAGCACTGATGGGGACACTTCATAAAGATGGCAGTGGTGCAGGCACTTTTGCCGGCCACCGCCTCTTGATCCCGCCGCCACCTCTGCCTACTTCCTGCCGCCGCCAGGTGAGCCACCGCTTCTCTGCAGCATGATCCCCCTGCATGGGGGGATCAGACTGCAAAATAGTGATCTGGCAGGCCAGGCACTGTGATCCACTAAGTGGATCACAGTGCCTGGGCTGTCAGATCGCTATTCTGCAGCCTGATCCCCCTGCATGGTGGATTGAGATGCAGTAAGGATCTGACAGCCGAGGCACTGTGATCCACTTAGTGGATCACTGTGCCTGGGCTGTCAGATCTCTTTCTGCAGCTCGATCCCTGCAGGAGAATTGGGCTGCAGAGTGACGATCTGGCAGCCTGGACGCAGTGATCCACTTGGTGGATCACTGTGCCTGGGCAGTCAGATCACTTTCTGCAGCTCGATTCCCATGCAGGAGAATTGGGCTGCAGAGTAGCTATCTGGCAGTCCGGCCGCAATAATCCATTTGGTGGATCACTGTGCCTGGGCTGTCAGATCGCTTTCTACAGCCTGATCCCTATGAAGGGGGATTGGGCTGCAGAGTAGCGATCTGGCAGCCCAGCCGCAGTGATCCACTTCGTGGATCACTGTGCCTGGGCTGTCAGATCATTTTCTGGAGCTTGATCCCCCATGCAGGGGTGTATTTTTTTTTGACTATTTACTAGAGATTCCTAATGGCCGGGTCTAACATTGGCCCGACATTATGAATCTCAGGCTTAGTGCCAATTAAAAAGCTGGCATTAACCACTTTATTACCCAGTTTGCCACCGGCACCAAGACAACTGGAAGAGTCTGGGTACAGCACCAGAAAATGGCCCTTCAATGAATGCGCCATTTTCTGGGGCGGCTTCAGGCTGCATTTCGCAGCATGGGGTCCCAGAACACTTGGACCTTTCCATGCTGGCTGAGGATTCCAGCCCCCAGCTGCCTAGTTGTACCTGGCTGGATCAAAAATATGCCGGAGCCCCACATTATTTTTTTTCTAGAATTCTAGAAATAAAATAAAAAAACGGTCTTTGCTGTATTTTTGGTTGCCAGCCAGGTACAACGAGGCAGCTGGGGGTTGGTGGCAACCTGTAGCTGCCAAGTTGTACCTGGCTGGACCAAAAATATGGCGGAGCCCTACGTCATTTTTTTTTCTAGAATTCTAGAAATAAAAAAAAAATGGGCTTCACTGTATTTTTGGTTACCAGCCAGGTACAACGAAGCAGCTGGGGGTTGTTGGCAACCTGTAGCTGCCAAGTTGTACCTGGCTGGACCAAAAATATGGTGGAGCCCCACGTCATTTTTTTTCTAGAATTAGTTCTAGAAATAAAAAAAAGATGGGCTTCACTGTATTTTAGTTGCCAGCCAGGTACAACTAGGCAGCTGGGGGTTGGTGGCAGTCCGTAGCTGCCAAGTTGTACCTGGCTGGACCAAAAATAAGGCAAAGCCTCACAACATTTTTTTTTTTTGCAAATAAAATACGGAGCTTTGCCTTATTTTTGGAAACATTGGAGCTCTCCCACAAGTGACCCCATTTTGGAAACTAGACCCCCAGGGAATTTATCTAGATGCATAGTGAGCACTTTGGACCCACAGGTGCTTCACAAATTAATCTGTAAAAATGAAAAAAGAAAGTTTTTGTGGAAAAAAAAGTACTTTTTAATTTTTACGGATCAATTTGTGAAGCACCTGGGTGTTCAAAGTGCTCACTATGCATCTAAATACGTTCCTTGGGGAGTCTAGTTTCCAAAATAGGGTCACTTGTGGTGGAGCTCCAATTTTTAGATACACAGGGGCTCCCCAAACACGACATGGTGTCCGCTAACAATTTGAATGGAAAATCAGCTCAAATTGTTAGTGGACACCATATCGCATTTGGGGAGCCCCTGTGTGCCTACACATTGGAGTTCCCCCACAAGTGACCCCATTTTGGAAATTAGACCCCCCCAGGGAACTTATATAGATGGGAGGTGAGCACTTCGAACACCCAGATGTTTCACAAATTCATCTGTAAAAATGAAAATGTACTATTTTTTCACAAAAAAATTATTTTTGCCTACATTTTTTCATTTTTACATGGGCAACAGGATAAAATGCATCGTAAAATTTGTTGGCCAATTTTTCCTGAGTACACCGATACCTCATATGTGGTTTGAAACCACTGTTTGGGCACACGGCAGGGCTCAGAAATGAAGGAGCGCAATTTCACTTTTTGAATGGAAAATTAAGTCCAAAAGTCAAATTGCGCTCCTTCCCTTCTAAACCCTGCCGTGTGCCCAAACAATAGTTTATGACCACATATGAGCTATCGATGTATTCAGGAGAAATGGCCCAACAAATTTTAGAATCCATTTTATCCTGTTGCCCATGTGAAAATGAAAGAATTGAGGCTAAAAAACGTTTTTGTTAGAAAAATCAAAATCTCCATTTCTACCTTCCACGTTTCTTTAGTTCCTGTGAAGCACCTGAAGGGTTAATAATCTTCTTGAATGTAGTTTCGAGTAGCTGGAGGCGTGCAGTTTTTGGAATGGTGTCACTTTTGGGTTTTTCCTGTCATGTATACCCCTCAAATGGACGTCAAATGTGATGTGGTCACAAAAAAAATGGTTTTGTAAATTTTGCTGGAAAAATGAGAAATTGCTGATGAACTTTGAACCCTTATAAAGTTCCTACCAAAAAATAAAGTTTCCAAAATTGTGCTGATGTGTAGTACACATGTGGGAAATGTTATTTATTAACTATTTTATGGCACATAACTCTCTGGTTTAGCAGAATAAAAATTAATAATTTTAAAATTGCTAAATTTTCAAAATTTATGCCTAATTTTTTATTTTTTCGCAAATAAACACAAAAATTATCAACCTAAATTTAATACTAACATGAAGCCCAATATGTCACGAACAAACAGTCTCAGAATCGCTAGGACCTGTTGAAGCGTTCCAGAGATATAACCTCATAAAGGGACACTGGTCAGAATTGACAAAAATGCCAAGGTCTTTAGAGTCAAAATAGGCTGGGTCATGAAGGGGTTAAATAAGTAGGTAATTCCGATCCACTTGATAAAAACAATTATATTACCTCTCAACATTACATTAATCATAAGTCCTATATTGGATCCAATATAACTGGGACTATCATAACCAGACATAACCAAATGTCTATTACCTATAATTGTAATGCAATTTTATTAAAATAAATCAGTAATTTCATTTAGGCCATTTGGTTTCAGACACCCTAGTTTGTGCATCCAAAACGTTTCCTTCCTCACCAGGATTTCATCTCTATTTGTTAAATCTCTAGGAACATTTTCTATGAGAGTGATCTTCATTAGCCATGGGTTGCTATTATGAGACAATGTAAAGTGTTTAGATAGTCCATGTAATAAATATCCCTTACATATATTGTGACGGTGGGAATTGATTCTATCATGTTGATTTTGAATAGTTTTTCCTATGTAGTGTTTATGACAGGGGCATTCAATTAAATATATAACATAATCTGATTGGCATGTCATCTTATTCTTTATTTTATAGATTGTGTTTTGATCCCTGTATGAGAAGAATTCCCTTCTATTATGATTAATTAAATCTACAGCATAGACAATTTTTGACAAAACATTTAAAAACACCACAATTCTCATGCGTTTCAAGGGGGGTATTTTTACCTATTTTTTATGTTACTGGGTGCAATGATGCTCCAAAAAAGTAAACGTTACACCAGGCTTCTTGGGGATATGTTTCTCTAATATTGGATCATTTAAAAATATTTCCCATCTGTTTGTGAGAATTTTCTTAATATCATGATCCTCACTACAGGAAGTGGTTAGGAAGTTGAATTCAAATTTTTCATTATTAGATGGTCTTTTTTCTTTTTGATCCCTTAATATGTCCTCCTGTTTGAGTGTATAATTATTTTTATATGCCCTTTTAATCAATTTTTTTTGGATAATTCCTCTCTATGAGTTTTTGTTTTAAAATATTAGATTGTGACATAAAATCTTCATCCCTGGCACAGTCCTTCCTTATTCGTTTGTAAAGGCTGGGGGGAATATTTTCCAACCATTCTGGATAATGGGCAATATTAAAATGTACAAAACCATTAGCATCAACTTCTTTAACCCCTTCAGGACCCTGCCTATTTTGACCCGAAAGACCTTGGCATTTTTTGTAATTCTGACCAGTGTCCCTTTATGAGATTATAACTCTGGAACGCTTCAACGGATCCTAGCGATTCTGAGATTGTTTTCTCGTGACATATTGGGCTTCATGTTAGTATTAAATTTGGGTCGATAATTTTTGTGTTTATTTGTGAAAAAATAAAAAATATGACAAAAATTCAGAAAATTTAGCAATTTTCAAATTTTGAATTTTTTTTCTGCTAAACCAGAGTTATGTGCCACAAAATAGTTAATAAATAACATTTCCCACATGTCTACTTCACTTCAGCACAATTTTGGAAAAAAATATTTTGTTAGGAAGTTATAAGGGGTCAAAGTTCATCAGCAATTTTTCATTTTTCCACCAAAATTTACAAAACCATTTTTGTTAGTTAATGATATAAGGAAAATCCGGCACCAGACCAAATTCTTCAATATTTGTGTTTTATTTTTTTAGTGCATCACACAAATAAAACGATCATATCGTGGGACCACAGCCCCACTAAAACGCTGAACGCGTTTCGGACACAGTCCTTCGTCAGCAGCATAAAATCACAATGACAAAGTTTCCTTTTTGAAACATTGAGAGACACACACAATTAATTACACACATGTGAAACATATTCTACTCATGACGTAGGTTGAAGACCTCCTACTCTATTTTTTCATTTAATTATAGGAGCCAATCTGCTTTAGTTACAAAGTTACATTTGTGTTGGGCTACAGGTTAAATATACATGAATTACATTTTTTATTTTATTTTATTTTTCATTTTCATATATATCCATGTATATTTCTATCAAAATCCCCATAAACTTTGTTTCTTTATGGGAGTTAAACATCTGTTGTTATATGGATTAGAGTAAGGTTTATTTTTATTATCCTTTTTAGTAAAAGTATGATAGGTCTGTTCGTAAATTTAACCCATTAGGTTGTCGTGTATTGAGGCTGAGTATCCACTGAGTTTAGACACACAGGGTCTCTCCATACGCAACATGGTGTACGCTAACAATTACAATTGTTAGTGAACACTATGTCGCGTATGGGGAGCCTCTATGTGCCTAAACATTGGAGCTCCCCCACAAGTGACCCCATTTTGGAAAATGGACCCCCCAAGGATCTTATCTAGATGCATAGTGAGCACTTTGAGCCCCCAGGTGCTTCACAAATTGATCCGTAAAAATGAAAAAGTACTTTTTTTTTCCATTTTTTCATTTTTATGGATTAATTTGTGAAGCACCTGGGAGTTCAAAGTGCTCACCACCCATGTAGATAAAGTCCTTGGGGGGTCTAGTTTCCAAAATGGGGTCACTTGTGGGGGAGCTCCAATGTTTAGGGGGCTCTCCATACATGACATGGTGTCAGCTAACAATTCCAATTGCTAGTGGACACCATGTCGCGTATGGGGAGCCCCAATTGTCTAAACATTGGAGCTCCCCCACATGTGACCCCATTTTGGAAACTAGACCCCCCAAAGAACTTATCTAGATGCATAGTGAGCACTTTGAGCCCCCAGATCCTTCACAAATTGATGAGTAAAAAGTAAAAAAGAAAATTTGTGAAAAAAAAGTACTTTTTCCTGATTACAGATCAATTTGTGAAGCACCTGGGTGTTCAAAGTGCTCACTATGCATCTAGATATGTTTCTTGGGGGTTCTAGTTTCCAGAAAGGAGTCACTTGTGAGGGAGCTCCAATGTTCAGGCACACCAGGGGGGGATCTCCATACGGGATATGGTTTCCACTAACATTGGACCTAATTTTTCCATTGAAATTGTTAGCGGACATCATGTCGTATGGAGAACCCCTGTGCCACCAGCACAAGGGTAACTGGTAGAGTTGGGTACAGCACCAGAAAATGGCGACTCTAATTAATGCGCTATTTTCTGGGGTGGCTATGGGTTGCAATTTGCAGCGTGGGGGCCCATCTTTGGATCTCTCCACGCTGAGGATTCCAGCCCCCCAACTGCCAAGTTGCACCTGGCTGGCAGCCGAAAATACAGCGAAGGCCTTTTTTTTTTATATTTGTAGAACAGATTTTAGAAAAAAAAAATGATGTGGGACTCCGCCATATTTTTGGTCTAGCCAGGTACAACTTGGCAGCTACAGACTGCCAGCAACCCCCAGCTGCTTCGTTGTACCTGGCTGTCAACCAAAAATACAGCAAAGCCCATTTTTTTTTAGTTCTAGAACTAATTCTAGAAAAAAAAAAAATTATGTCTGGCTCCGTCATATTTTTGGCCCAGCCAGGTGCAACTAGGCAGCTGGGGGCTGGAATCCTCAGCATGAAGAGGCCCAAGCGTTCTGGGCCCCCCATGCTGCGAATTGCAGCCCGCAGCCACCCCAGAAAATGGGGCATTCATTGAAGCGCCATTTTCTGGCGCTGTACCCAGGCTCTTCCAGTTGCTCTGGTGCCAGTTGCAAACTGGGTAATAAAGGGGTTAATGCCAGCTTTTTATTGGCAGCTGGCACTAAGCCCGAGATTCATAATATAGGGCCAATGTTAGATCCGCCATTAGGAATCTCTAGTACGGTAAATAGTCAATAAATACACACAGAGAAAAATCTTTTTATTTGACAAAAAACCACAAACAAAATTCGGACTCCATCTTTATTGTAAAGATCCGACGTAGGTCCCACGATGCTCGATCGCCTTCGATGTAGTCCACAACGAAAATCTCACGACGCTCGATCGCCTCTGCTCAATCCAGAGACTGCAGCAAGGGATCAAGTGTCCTCTTCCTACAGCCTCCGGGGTCAGCGTTATGGTGCACTGTATGGCAATGATCTGTCATCATCCACGCATGCACCGATCATCCACGCACTCATCCATCCATCCACGCACGCAAACATCCATGCACGCAGACATCCACGCACGCACACATCCATGCACGCAGACATCCATGCACGCACACATCCACGCACGCACACATCCACGCATGTACACATCCATGCACGCAGACATCAACGTACGCAGACATCCACGCACGCAGACATCCACACGCACAGACATCCACATGCATAGGCATCCACGTGCACAGACAGAGAGCTCCAGTCAGATCTGGAGGGGATTACTCGCTCTGATTGGCAGTCTGAATTTCAACTGCCAATCAGAGCGAGTTTAGCCACGGGGGGTTAATCCACCCCCCATGGGGTGTACTACAGGTTGCCACTGTGCATTAGCTACAGTGACACCTGAGTCACCCCCCTCACACGGGCCGCAGGAGCCCGATCATTTCATGGCCCACCCCCTGGGCCATGGGTCGTGAGCGAACTGACTTTCATGGCCCAAACGGTGGGCCAAAGGTCGGGAAGGGGTTAAAATAGTTTTTGTATAAATTCTATCCTCTATTACAAAAAAGAAAGGTCCAAATAATTAATATTATCTGAACTAGTATTAACCGTGAATTTTAAACCCCATGTGTTGTCATTAAGTTCTTCTAAAAAAATTTTCAAGGTTACTGATGTCATTTTTCCAAAATAATAAACAAATCATCAATGTATCTCTTATATAACACTATAGATGAGGCAAATCTAGAATTATATATGTACAATGACTTAAAATCCGCCATTTATAGATTTGCATACGTGGGAGCAATTTTCGACCCCATAGCTGTACCGCATTTTTGATGGTACATTTGGTTCTGGAAAATAAAATATTTATTATGTAGCAGAAAAGTAATTGACTCTATAATAAACTCTTTTTGCGGAATTGGTATTCTCTCATCTTTCATTATAAATTCTCCAAGACAAAAAATGCCTAAATCATGCAATATGTTTGAATATACTGCACAAACATCAATGGTCACAAAACAGTATCCTTTTTCCAATTTTATATTAGTTATCATTTTCATTAAATCCATAGAGTCCTTTAAATAACTATCCATTCCAACCACATGATATTATGTCAGGAATTTTGTACTAAAAGCGGTACCATTTTTTTAGTAAAAAATTTCTTTTATGGGCAGAAATTTTACACATTTGTATTTCCCGCCCAGTTCTGCCTCCAATGAGCCGCTGCAGCTCACAGAGACGGAACCAGGAAGTCATATGGAGGCATCCGAAAGGGGCTCTCAGTGGTGATCACAGCGGTGACATCGCTGGATCACCAGGAGAAAGTAAGGAGACTCCGCTGCTCCGAGCGTCAGGGGCGGACCCACTGTGGTCCAGCTGGTTCAGCTGCACCAGGGCCCTGACTGGTTAGGGGGCCCCTCAAGCATCAGTAGAAGGCCCCCGTGACCCTGTGACAGAGGAGGGTAACTGAGGGAAGCATCCTGCTTCCCTTGGGTGTTCCCGCCCCTCCTCTCATCTGCAGCCCAGGCTCTAACCCTAGCCCTAACCCTAGCCTTAGGAGAAGGGGGCAGCACCATATCCCTGTCATGGTGCCGTCGGCAAGGGGCAGGTAAGACCTGCAGCAAGGGCTCTGACAGCACCGCCCACCCCCCCCCCCGTGACCTCACCTGCGGCTGTAGCAGGGGAGGCTGGGCACTGACAGCACAAACCCCCCCCCGGAACTCTCCCGAGGCTGTAGCAGGGGAGGCTGGGCACTGACAGCACAAACCCCCCCGGAACTCTCCCAAGGCTGTAGCAGGGGCGGCGGGGCACTAACAGCACCCCCCCCGAGACCTCTCCCGCAGCCTCAGCAGGGGCGGCGGGGCACTGACAGCACCCCGCCCGGAACTCAGGGGCGGCGGGGCGCTGACAGCACCCCCCCATCCGAGACCTCTCCCACGGCTGTAGTAGGGGCGGCGGTGCTGGGCTCTGACAGCACCCTCCCAACCCCCCTGAGACCTCTCTCGCGGCTGTAGCAGGGGCGGCGGTGCTGGGCTCTGACAGCATCCACCCCCGTGGCCTCACAGTGAGCAGCGGCAGCAGCCGCGGGTATTCTCGAGTGTGACTCGGGGTTACCGCTTCTAGCAGTGAAAGTTAACCCCGAGTTACACTCGGGAATACCACTAGGAAGGTTAATACATCATCATTACTTTTTTCATAATAAAATTTGTCAGAAAGTATTTTCTCAGTTCAATGTATGTTGATCGATCTTGAACTACCACTCCTCCTCCTTTGTCTGCAGCTCGTATTAGTATTTTTTTATTTTCCTTCAAATCCTTTATCGCTTTGTATTCATGTTTATTTATGTTCAATTGTTTAGAACTCTTCAGTTTTTTAAAGTCATTAAGCACTATTTCACAGTAAGTCTCTATATGGTGACCCTTGCTTTGTATAGGATAAAATTGTGGTTTTGGTTTACACTGGGTTCTTATATATGGATCCTCATCCATATTAGCAATGAATTAGACTACTGGGCACTTCAGAAATGCCAGGAGGACATCTGGAATATATGTTATACATGAAATATGAGCCTCAATGGGGACGATGTTGTAAATGTATGTAAAGCTCTATGGAATTATTAGTGCTATATAAGTAAATACATATTGTTTTTAGTACAATTAGGATTTTTATGACAATAAATAGTGATTGCACATTTTTTTATCAGTTTTATCAGTGTGAACAGACCTAGAAGATCATGGATGTGAAGCATTATATTGGCATATGCTAATATTTTATATATTGCTTTCACATAAGTGTAGAAAAGAAGGCCTCACATACTGATGACCCTCTGCAATAACTTGCTCTCTAATAAAAAAAAGCATAATAATAATAATAAAAATATTCACAAAAAATGTCCTTAAAATATAAAGCTCTCTTAAACTGATGTTTTAAGGACATGTTAAGCTTCCTGGACTTCCCATCTGTCAAAACACCTGCAAACTCCAGGAAGCTTAAAAAATGTCAAAAAACTCCCCTAAATTCTACAGCTGAAAACAAGCCAGTAGAGTTGATGTCTATGTGCACATAATGTATTACCATGATAACAATTATTCAGTGTGGAAAGAATAGTAATCAACTCAGGTAAACAGGCAAGATCCTTCCCTCTCCCAATATCATCGAAAAAGGGAGAGAAGGTGCCTGTGGTTTGGATTTCGAATGACTGAGTCCTTTGTTCTCTAGTGGGTAAGACATCACCAGAAGAGTCATACAGTATATAGGATTTCTTTGCCAAGCTCATCGACTATATAGGAGTCAGGAAAAATAGGTATTGGCTCGGCAGGCAGCAAACTATTAAGAATTGGAGTGTATTGGCTTATTTAAATAGGATGAAATTCAGAGAATATGCAATGATAGGTATGTTCCTTCCATATTATCTGCTCATTTTACTGGTCCAAAAAAAACACAACCAACAAATAAAACAAGTTTCAAGCAGGCTTAAAAAGATTCGATATCAGCAACACATTGTCCTGTATAAAGATATGATGTGTTGACAATAACATAATAGTCTATGTGCACAAAATATATAAAGAAATAATAACTAGGGATGAGTGAGTACTGCAAGAATTGAACTCGCTATACTCGCAACAAGTAGGTCCCGGTACTCGGTACTCGTTGCGAGGATAGCAAGTCCAATGGAAGTGAATGGGCAGCGAGTACATTTGCAGTGTATCTATATATACACTGTGAAAGTGCGCTAAAAGTGAATAAAAGTTGTTAAAAAATAACAAAATATCATGCTCACCTATCCGACGCCTGCACCGAGACCGGCAAAGAAGACATCTGATCAACGACAAGGACCTGTGAGTCTGACAGCCAATCAGATGGCTGGTAGCAATCTGGCCAATCAGATGGCTAGATGTCACAAACCACCTGTCGCTACCAGCCACCTGATTGGCCAGATTGCCAGTTTTTGAACATGCATCAATGACCTGGCAATCTGGCCAATCAGGTGGCTGGTAGCGATCACATGGTCAGTGACGTCTAGCCATCTGATTGGCCAGATCGCTACCAGCCATCTGATTGGCTGTCAGACTCACAGGTCCTTGTTGTTGGTCGGATGTCTTCTTTGCCGGTCCTGGTGCAGGCGTCGGAGAGGTGAGTATGATACTTTTTTATTTTTTAACGACTTTTTTTCACTTTTAGTGCACTTTCGCAGTGTATATATAGATACGCTGCGAAAGTTAAAGGACTACTCGCTACTCCCGAGTAATCACAAGAAACTCGGGAGTAGCGAGTAGTCCGAATATCATTACTATTTGGCGATTACCAAATAGTAATGATTCTACTCGCTCATCCCTAATAATAACCCTTCTGTGTGCAAATAAAACTTACTCACCTGTGTTAGTAGACCTATAAATTTCCTCCAGCTTACAAATAGCTTATAAAATTTGATTATTGGCTGTGTTTGATTCATGATCAAGATCTTGACTAGATCTCTTTATGGCTTTATATAGTATTTGAGGAAAAAATGGTTTGGACTTTAGTTTGTTTAACCTCCATTTCAATAATTAGGCTAGCTCCAAGACAATGGTTGGAGCTTCTGTACCACCTTTCGATGATAAGCTATGTCTTTAAAAAACGTTAATAAGCTGTACTTGCATCTTCCTTCTGCTGGTGGCAACCATTTGGTCGTGTTTTTTTTTAGTCAAATTAATCATAAAACATTATTCTTAGTCAAATGAAAAAAAAGTTATAAGTAATTTTGTCTTAAAAAAATTACTTCTCCCCACCATCCTATTTCACTACTCAAACCAAACAAGAACCTTGTAGAATTTACTACTAAAAATGTAGTTGATCATATCTAAAATAATGGCATGTGAACATGTGAACTGATGCCAAAGAGGCCCTTCTGTTTAGTATAGGTCACAGGAATGTCACATAATATAATCAATTTGAAAAAGTATGAAAATAAACGCACAAACGTAGACTGCCTTTCTTGAGTGTTACCTATGAAGATTGAAAAATATTTTGACTAATTTACATAAAATAATAGAGTAAAAATTGAACAATTATCATATTCTTTTTAAAGCAGCTATATTTAAGGCTGCATCTTAGACATTTATTTTCACAGCTATTTTCGAATTCTGCAAATTGTCAATATCATCAAGACAAAAAAACAAGGAATGTACATACAATGAAGAACAGAACAAAGAACCTTGAAATATTGTGGGAACGAATAGAAATGTAGAAATAGATGTAGATGTAGTTATGGCTATAATTATCAAAAGCTAAGCTAAATAAAACAAAGCAATCATACTTATAAATATTACTTAAAGCTCATCAATGTATAAAAAATTGGAAAATGATGCTATACTGAGCTTCTATGATACAATAGCTTTGATTAAGATACCGAATATTATACGCAAATGATGAAAACATTGTGGATTTAGAAATTCTAAAACTAGTGTTCTAGTGTTCTAAGACATAAATATTTCTTACCACATCGTAAAACAGTGCAGGGTTTTGCAGCATAAAGACAGTTATCTAATAGAAAAGATTTGGAGGGGCGTGTCAGGGATGCAGAGCTGAGCGGTCGCATGAGAGGGGAGCTCCCGCCAGCACCCAGCTTTTATCGGCACCAGCGGCGCAAATCTGTCTGCACAGCACCACAGGATGGGTCCCAGGAGAGCCAAGTCGGTGCAGGCATCGATGATTCCACCGCCGGACCAGAGAACAGTCCTGGAAGCTTTTAAAGCTCGGGAGACTCACGCACTTCGGGAGCCGGCACCATCTTCACAGCAGCACATTGGAAGGGGGGGATCCAGCAGCCCTGGAAGAAGATGCTGCAGTAAACACTGAGGTAGGAGAGGGAGAGAATACACTGGAGGGGTATGTGGAGGGAGACCCCAGACCTCCTGAGAGCCCCGAGACCCCATTGGTGGACGGACCCCCCCCCTCTCCAGACCTCCCCCCCTCCAGTACTATGGCAGATATGAAGCCCTCATGGATGATGATCCCGGGCACATGCTTGACCCTGAGCCCCAGAGAGAGGATGCCTTACGGAGGGGACACTTCAGAGAGGGACCACCTAAGGCCCTGCAGTCTCCCTATGTGACTACACCCGACCGGGTGATTGATCAGCGCCCCCTTTCCCTGAGCTATCCATCTGGGGATAGATCCACTACGCCATCTGCTGGGAGAGCGGGAGCAATAAGAGACCCCACTCACGTGATTCCTAGTAACTGGGATGAACTCCTCGCCCTCATACCCACTAAGGAGGACTTTAAGTCTCTAATCAGCGAGGTGAAAGAGACATGCAGGGTAGAAATCTCTAATGTACGGAGGGACATCCATCACCTCTCCAGAAGAATGGACTCCCTAGAGGAGGAACATGATACCACCAGAACCCATTTAGGCGATCTACATGATCTAGTCCTTTCCCAACAACAGTCTATAGAGGCCTTCCAGAACCACCTGGAGGACCTTGATAACAGGGGACGGTGCAATATTAGAGTCCGGGGTGTCCAAGAGACAGAGGATCAAGAATCCCCTAGGTCCATCCTACAGTTCATATTTAACAATATTCTGGGGGATCCTCCTACATTGACGATTAAGCTAGATAGAGCACATCGGGCCCTAAAACCTAAAGGACTATCTGGTCAACCGACAGATATATGTTGCCTCCATGATTTTGAATTGAAGGAGAGGATCATGGCGGCTGCAAGAAATACTGGCCCTACACAATTTGCGGGTGGAGAGGTCCAGCTGTTTCCTGATTTATCTCTAAACACATTACAGAAACGGAGACATCTGAAGCCTCTCACCAGAGTCCTGACAGATCATCAGATCTCGTATAGATGGGGCTATCCCTTTGCCCTTATTGCCCGCCGTGGAGGCCACATAGCTGTCCTGCGCACTCCAGCAGACTCCTCAGCCTTCTGCAGGGAACTGGATATCCCGATTGTGGACCTACCCCACTGGAACATAATACTGCTGGGCCTACCTCCTGCCCTGGTGTGGTCTAAAAACATCTCCCAGTGGGCCACACAGAAGAGAGGAGCGAGTTGGGGTCTCCTCTCCACACGACGCCCTCGCTGAGTCTACCGGGTACCTTGAGCTGTTACCTTTTGAGGGCAGGATGGGGCTTTTCTTGTCGCCCTATTTCTTGCCCATGTTGCATTATCCTATAATTTTGTACACTGCCGTTGGTGCCTAGTCTGTATTTATCTTGTTTTCCTTTTTTTTGCCTATAAGTGTATCCTTTGGTAATTTTTTGCCGCTTTATCGACTGCTGGAACTTTCCCTGCTGATTGGGCCAGATACTCTGTTCCTTTCTTTTTTCTTTTTGCCTGATAAAAGTGGGGGCAACCTCCTCCCTCCGGGGTGGTGTTTTCTTGTTTAGGGGGTTAACTTTTTTCTCTTACCCCCCAACCCGAGACGGAGTGGCCGCTGGATCTTGCTGGCCAGATCACTTTCCCTCACAAACATTCCTGGACCTCGATCTGGGCTAGCTCACTTCTCTCCATGCTCATTTGAGATGGGGGCTAGCCCTCTGTCGACTTCCAGCCGGGTAAATACACGGGAATATTACGTCCGCAAGGACTGGTTTAATTTCTTCTTTTGTTGTATTTTGTATATGTCATCTCGTTTATCTCGTTTACAGGTATCTTCCTCCTCTTGTCTTCTTCCCTTTCCCTTTATCCCTCTTATATTTTTTATGATAGGTCTCCTTTCTTTGCCTGACGACCCTCCGAGACCGGGGAGGCACATACCATCAGGTTTCCCTTGTGCTCATGCCCTGAGTCATGGTGCGTATAATCTCACTTAATGTGCGGGGCCTCAACTCTCCCCGCAAACGTAAACTCACCCTACAAGAATTGATGCTAGGGGGGCGTGGCCTGGAGCTTCTCTGCAATGGCCGCATAATCCGGGAGCTCTGCAGGCCCTGAGTCTTCACAACGTCTTAACACCGCAGAACCGGCGATCTGAGCCTCCAGAGACCCACCAACACGCAGCGGAACAGGTCAGGCACCGAATGGGCCGAGTAAGAGCAGCCAAACACCCTCCGCCTCGCAGAGTCACGGACTTTTTCGTGCACACGCAGCCCTGCGGCCTCACTGCTACTACATCCAATATGGCGCTTCCCCCTCCCTCTCCACAACGCTCCACGCGCGCTTCCAGGCGCAACTCAATGGCATCTCTCACCTCCGGTCCCCCGTCACCGGGACTGATGGCAAGTAGCCCCATCACACACTCGGCCATGAGAGAGCTCCTGTCAGATTTTAGAGCTTCATTGCAGGAAGATATGCACAGGATGATGGCGGGCTTGCAGGGGGAAGTGGGCGCACTCTCCACACGCACAGACCACATAGAGGCCAAGATGGAGGAACTGGTCAAGGCACATAATGACCTATTGGATGCCCACGCTGAGCTGAAATCCAAGATGGAGCGGCAAGCTCTAAAACAGTTAGATCTGGAGGATCGCTCCAGACGAAACAATGTTAAGCTGAGGGGGGTGTCTGAAGCAGTCCCACCTGGAGAACTGAGAAAGCTCCTTCAAAACTTTATCTCTGCAGAATTGATGCTAGAGGTTCGTTTGGCTTTGCCGGTAGTGCCTACCCGTCCAATTATTCTGCCTTCTCTAACAATAAGAAAGAAGGCGTTGCCATTTTGGTGTCGGCCAATTGCCCAATCCACGTCCAACGGGTTCATAGTGATCTAGGGGAGCGGTATGTGATCTTGGAGGCTCAGCTAGGTGAGCAGAAGCTGATTCTTGCAAATGTTTATGCCCCAAACAGCGGTCAGGTTAATTTCTTTAGGAGGGTCCTCACCCTGCTCCGTGGCCTCCCTCCGGCGGCTGTGGTGGTGCTGGGCGGGGACTTTAATGCTCCTTTCTCAAGCATACAGGATCGTCCTTCGGTTAAGGGAACCCCCCCCCCTCAGAGGGCCTACAGAGGCTTTCTCTGGAGTTCGGGAGGTTGATCAAAGAGGAAATTTTGTTTGTTACATGGAGGGTTGACCACCCAGGGGAGATGATCTCTCTTACTATTCGGCCCCCCATCAGAGTCATACACGAATTGATTACTTTTTTGTGAGCAGTGCTGTGCTGCATCTGATGGCAAGGACTGAGATAGGGGCCATCACCTGGTTCGATCACTCACCTATAATTCTGGGTCTCAGTGAAGCCCGGGCCCCAAAGTACTTTGGACATTGGCGTCTAAATGAATTTCTGGTCAAGGACCCTCTTGTTAAAGCCTCACTACATAAGCACTTTGAGCAGTGGCGTAGCTAGGTAGCTAGACTGCTCCGGGCCCAGGGGCAAGATTTGCACCCAGGCCCCCCATGTGAGGACCGGGGGGGGTTGCTGGCAGGGAAATCTGAGGACCGGGGGGGGTGCTGGACGAGAAATCTGAGGACCGGGGGGGGGGTGCACGGCACTCACCACGGCCGCCGTGCGTCTGCTGTAAGTAGGAGGAGAGGAGGGGCGGGCAGAGCTGCAGGACAGGAAGTCCCGTCCTCCCTCCTCTCCGGACACGCGGCAGTCGGCTGCCAGCACGGGTCCCCAGGGGGTGCAGGGCCCCCCCCAGGGGGCAGGCAGTGGGCCCCTCATGCCGGGGGGCCCAGGGCGCTCACCCAACCCTGCCCCCCCGCTAGCTACGCTACTGGCTTAGAGGAATACTTCCGGCTTAATCAGACATCGGTCTCTTCGCTGTCCATACAGTGGGAAGCCCACAAGGCGGTGATGAGGGGTCATTGTATCAGAGAGGGAACCAGAATTAAAAGAGATGATGCAGCTCGGCGTCGTACATTGACCTCTGAGCTGTTGTCTTTAGAAACTAGATTGGCGACCAACCCCTCCCTTCCCTTGCTGCGGAAAGTATTACACCTACGGAAAAAACTGAAGGATCTGTCCATCAAAAAGGTGGAAAAGCTACTCCTTTATTCCAAACAAAGGTACTACGAGAGGGGAAATAAAGCACACTCACTACTGGCCCGACGACTTAAGGAACGCATCTCCATGGCCTGTCCTCAGGCCCTGAGAGACGCTGATGGTAAGATCCATTATAATCCTTCCAATATCTCAGATATTTTTCTCTCCTTTTATACCCGTCTCTATAATCTTCCCTGTCCCGGGATGTTGGACCCTTCTCAGAGGCGGAGAGACGTGGAAGACTATTTGTCTGGCCTTCAACTGCCCACGCTCCCAGCGGAGGTTCTAGTGGCTCTGGATCAACTGATCACTTGTGAGGAGGTGGAGGAGGTCTTAAGTGAATTGCCCCAGGGCAAATCCCCGGGTCCAGACGGCCTCACGTATTTGTATTATAAATCTTTCGCCTAAACTCTCCTCCCACATATGACCTCCTTGTTCATTTCCTTCATGGATGGCGCTGATATTCCCAGTTCCATGTCACATTCTCACCTTATATTTATTCCTAAACCGCCTAGGGATCCTATGGACTGCGCCAATTATAGGCCTATTGCACTGTTGAATTCTGACCTGAAAATTTATGCTAAAATCCTAGCTGTTAGGTTGGGTTCATGGCTCCCCCGGATTATCCACAAAGACCAGGTCGGGTTTATCCCCTGTCGTCAAGGTGGAGACAATACTAGACGTGTTATTGACTTGACAAACACTAATGAGCCATGCACACAGTGAACAGATCTGTAGGACACTGTTCACACCACCAAAAAACTGAATCACAAAAAACAATCAGAAAAACGTGCAAAAATACTCTGTTATAAAAGATAAAAACAGTAAAAAGCAAGAGCTGCATAAAAAAATGATAAAAAACAGGGTATTTAGTTGATACATTTTTTGCAAAAAATGTATACTAAGCCGCTCTACCAAACGTCAAGGTAACCCGCATCAGAGCAGTCCCTATCTGTGTGTTCAAAAACCTGACCATGTGAATAAGTACCTACATGAGCCGGGTCCAGACAGGTCCAGTGACTGACACGGACTGACTGCAGAAGACGGCTTTTCATGTGCAGGACCCAAAGTTTCTGCAAGAGAAGGGAGCCGCCCACCCCTCCCTTTGGGTCCTGCACATGAAAAGCCGTCTTCTGCAGTCAGTCCATGTCAGACACTGGACCTGTCTGGACCCGGCTCATGTAGGTACTTATTCACATGGTCAGGTTTTTGAACACACAGATAGGGCCTGCTCTGATGCGGGTTACCTTGACGTTTGGTAGAGCGGCTTAGTATACATTTTTTGCAAAATACGTATCAACTAAATACCCCGTTTCTTATCACTTTTTTATGCAGCACTTGCTTTTTACTGTTTTTATCTTTTATAACAGAGTATTTTTGCACGTTTTTCTGATTGTTTTTTGTGATTCAGTGTTATTGACTTGATAGACATGGTCAATCGGAGGAGCCAACAGATGCTAGCGTAAAGTTTATATGCTGAAAAAGCCTTTGATGGCTTAGATTGGTCCTTCTTATTTGCTTGCCTTCAGTCTTTCGGCTTTTCTGGGAGATTCCTCAGCGCAGTAAGAGCTCTCTATAGATTCCCCACGGCGTCCATTAAACTCCCCTTTCATGCATCCCCTTCTTACCCTATCTCTAATGGGACAAGACAGGGATGTCCGCTGTCTCCCCTTCTATTTGCCATGTGCATTGAGCCACTAGCCGCAGCCATCCGCAATTACGGAGGTATTTCAGGAGTGACACTAAGCACTAAGGAATTTAAAATATCCCTTTTTGCCGATGATGTCCTCCTTACTTTGACGAACCTCCACATCTCCCTCCCCAACTTGATGTCTTCTTTAAAACTATATGGTTCCCTCTCGGGCTATAAGGTAAATCAGAGTAAGACAGAAGCTCTTCCCGTCAATATACTCTCCGAAGTTTTGGACCATCTGATCTTGAATTTTAAATTTAGATGGAAGGTGGACACTATAAAGCCCCTGGGGGTTAACATTTCGGCCTCCTTTGACACCCTATACAAATATAACTTTCCCCCCCTCTTTAAAGAGCTGAGGGCCCTACTTTTCAAGTGGTCACCACTGACTCTCGTGGCTGGATAGAGTGGCCGCGCTAAAGATTCCCAAGCTTCTGTATTATTTTGAGACTTTACCAGTGGTGGTCCCTTTGGGTGAACATAAGTCCCTCCAAACGGCCATCATGAAATTCATATGGAATAACAAAAGACATAGGACAGCAAAGGATGTCATGACAGCACACAGATCCCGATGTGGCCTTTCGGTGCCGGACGTTGTGAGGTACTACTGGGCCTCACACCTCTGTAGAATACCATCTTGGTCATCTATGTGGGCCTACAATAAATGAACCGAGATTGAAAAATTATGGTTAGCACCAGTTCACCCCAACTCTTTACTGTGGCCGCCAGCCCAGGTGGATCCACCGGTCCCATTACTAGGTCCAATGCAAGCAACAAGGGATGTTTGGAAGTATTGTCAGAGGAGATTTGCGTTGGCCTCCCCAGCATCACCAATGGTCTCATTTATCTACCACCCTCTCCTCCCTAGTGGACTGGAACCGGCCATGGTTCATCCATGGCTGTCCGCGGGCCTTTTTAGGTTTGCGGACATTATTGATAGGAGGACCATGGGGATCCAACCCTTTGACTACTTGAAAACTATCCCTCCCCTTTCTAATAAGGTATTCTATCAGTACCTTCAAATCCGGGACTTCGCAACATCACTATATGGTACCTCGGACGTATCGGTCCCATCAGAGTTTGAAAAAATTGCCGAAGGGGAACAAATACCAAAGGTTTGATCTCAGAGATTTATCAGCTCCTCGCTTCGGCTGACAGGAGACGTGATGAGAGTTTCCCATATATGAGGAGGTGGGAGGCTTTGCTGGGTAGACAGATCACCCTCCAGACCAGGCAATATATTTGGGATAGGGCAGCCAGGACATCCATTTGCACATTATATAAGGAGAATCAGTACAAGCTCATGAAGTTCTGGTACCATAGCCCTGAGTACCTCCACAAGCTAAACCCTCTTCTTCCTGATACATGTTGGAGGTGCAGTTTGGAAGAGGGCACTTTGCTGCATATTTTCTGGTCATGCCCGAGGCTAAAGAGCTTCTGGACATCTGTCAGAAACTTTATCCTAGTGTACCTTCTTAACGCGCATATTGGACGGGTGGGCAAACTGGGGTCTAAACTTCTTCTGCATATTCTTACTGCAGCTAGATGTCTGATTGCTTTGTTCTGGAGGAGGCTAGAACCACCCACTCTTAATGACCTGCTTACCAGGTTATCTGATATAAGAAGGATGGAATACTTGATAGCTTTGGTAGCGGCCAGGGTAGACAAATTCAATCAGATCTGGGCTCCATGGGATTACTTTGCTGCACAGGAAGGTATATGAGTGTGTGGGGCCTCCCTTGGTCCTGGAGGTGTTCTGCTCTCTTCCCCTCTTTCCTCCCCCCCTCTTCTCTTTCTTTTCTCCCCTTCTTCCCTCTTTTCTCATCTGATTCTTTTACCTTCCTCTTTGATTCTCTTTGTTATATCTCTTTATATTTGTTTATTAAATGGTGGTTATGGAACGAAGGCGTATCCCGCCTCCGTATCTCCTTCTTTGGACGTGCAACCGGGGAAAACCTACTGGAGCTGGATTGCCTCACCGTGGATGTCCTTGGAGGTACATGAGGTGATGGGAGGAGGACACTGGTTTGGACGCATGGCCCTTTAGGGGCTTTATAATATTGCTAAAATAACCCTGGACTCCAGACATATTACCATTTATTGTAATGTTTTGACTTGACCTGCCGTTTTGTCTTTTTCTGTATATTGAAATTTCTAATAAAAACTATAGTTGGAAGAAAAGATTTGGACAGATTGGGCAGTATGTATCAGTTGTCAAGTTCTCTATGACTGCCCTTTTTATTTACAATATGTGAATAACAAAAAATATTATATTGTTAAACCCTTAATGACAGCTGATAAACCATTTAACAGCAATCACTCATTGGCTATATTCCTCAGTGCCCCTTTTAAACAGCAATAAGGAATATGTGTGCCACCTCGCAAACAAAATTCCCATAGGTAACAGCTGTACATGATAGCTGACACCCGCAGGCATTGGCCACAACTGGTTTTAGAGCCAAATAAAGCAGAATAACCCTTTAAATAATGCTGTATATCAGGACAGTGGTATCTAAGTTGTACAAAGGGGGTTAAAAGACCCCATTGGCTGGATTGGCCTTCTATGATCATAATTGCCTGTCCCACAGTGGGACTAAGTCAAAAAGTAAAGAAAGTAAAATAAAACATGTGCAAAAGTTAAGAAAACATATGAAAAATCTGTTTTACCACTCAAAAACAAAGCTATTCTGTTAAACAAAAATAAACAAGGAAACATATATGTACAATTAGGGCCAGAAATATTTGGACAGTGACACAAGTTTTGTTATTTTAGCTGTTTACAAAAACATGTTCAGAAATACAATTATATATATAATATGGGCTGAAAGTGCACACTCCCAGCTGCAATATGAGAGTTTCCACATCCAAATCGGAGAAAGGGTTTAGGAATCATAGCTCTGTAATGCATAGCCTCCTCTTTTTCAAGGGACCAAAAGTAATTGGACAATGGACTCTAAGGGCTGCAATTAACTCTGAAGGCGTCTCCCTCGTTAACCTGTAATCAATGAAGTAGTTAAAAGGTCAGGGGTGGATTCCAGGTGTGTGGTTTTGCATTTGGAAGCTGTTGCTGTGACCAGACAACATGCGGTCAAAGGAACTCTCAATTGAGGTGAAGCAGAACATCGTGAGGCTGAAAAAAAGAAAAAATCCATCAGAGAGATCGCAGACATGCTTGGAGTAGCAAAATCAACAGTTGGGTACATTCTGAGAAAAAAGGAATTGACTGGTGAGCTTGGGAACTCTAAAAGGCCTGGGTGTCCACGGATGACAACAGTGGTGGATGATCGCCGCATACTTTATTTGGTGAAGAAGAACCCGTTCACAACATCAACTGAAGTCCAGAACACTCTCAGTGAAGTAGGCGTATCTGTCTCTAAGTCAACAGTAAAGAGAAGACTCCATGACAGTAAATACAAAGGGTTCACATCTAGATGCAAACCATTCATCAATTCCAAAAATAGACAGGCCAGAGTTAAATTTGCTGAAAAACACCTCAAGAAGCCAGCTCAGTTCTGGAAAAGTATTCTATGGACAGATGAGACAAAAATCAACCTGTACCAGAATGATGGGAAGAAAAAAGTTTGGAGAAGAAAGGGAACGGCACATGATCCAAGGCACACCACATCCTCTGTAAAACATGGTGGAGGCAACGTGATGGCTTGGGCATGCATGGCTTTCAATGGCACTGGGTCACTTGTGTTTATTGATGACATAACAGCAGACAAGAGTAGCCGGATGAATTCCGAAGTGTACCGGGATATACTTTCAGCCCAGATTCAGCCAAATGCTGCAAAGTTGATTGGACGGCGCTTCATAGTACAGATGGACAATGACCCCAAGCATACAGCCAAAGCTACCCAGGAGTTCATGAGTGCAAAAAAGTGGAACATTCTGCAATGGCCAAGTCAATCACCAGATCTTAACCCAATTGAGCATGCATTTCACTTGCTCAAATCCAGACTTAAGACGGAAAGACCCACAAACAAGCAAGACCTGAAGGCTGCGGCTGTAAAGGCCTGGCAAAGCATTAAGAAGGAGGAAACCCAGCGTTTGGTGATGTCCATGGGTTCCAGACTTAAGGCAGTGATTGCCTCCAAAGGATTTGCAACAAAATATTGAAAATAAAAATATTTTGTTTGGGTTATGTTTATTTGTCCAATTACTTTTCACCTCCTAAAATGTGGAGTGTTTGTAAAGAAATGTGTACAATTCCTACATTTTCTATCAGATATTTTTGTTCAACCCTTCAAATTAAACGTTACAATCTGCACTTGAATTCTGTTGTAGAGGTTTCATTTCAAATCCAATGTGGTGGCATGCAGAGCCCAACTCGCGAAAATTGTGTCACTGTCCAAATATTTCTGGCCCTAACTGTATATCATTGGTGTCGCTGCACCAGGAATAACCTGATCAATAAAACTGCCACATTTTTATTCCCCATGATGAAAATGGCATACTTTCATCATGATGACACACAAAAAAGGAATAAAAAGTGATAAAAAGTTATATGTAAAAAATGATTAAATAAAAATGCCAAACCATCCTGCAAAAAATAGGTCCTAATATGACTCAGTCGGAAAAAAAGTAAACAATGGTTTCAGCTATCTGCTTAGATACTGTGCTTATAATGTGTGTTAGGTACGCTCTGTGAACTTCCACCCATCTATCCAGCTTTGCAAATCTCTCTGCTTAGATACTGTGCTTATAATGTGTGTTAGGTACGCTCTGTGAACTTCCACCCATCTATCCAGCTTTGCAAATCTCTCTGCTTAGATACTGTGCTTATAATATCTATATATGTTGATACTTTCTTACCTTTCATGTGTCTGCTTTTCACCATTCCTCATGATCAGTGTAGCATGACCTAGAGATAGTTCTCCAGCCCCTTCCCATGTTTTATTACCTCTGTGTAACCCCATCATCCAGTCACTCCATCCACACCCAGGCAGCAATCAACACCTGAATCCTATTCAGCTACAGATATATGATGATGCATAAGTCTGATCCAGACTTAGTCTGATCTATGCATCTTCCAAACTACATCTTTCAAAGTACATTTTCTAAGTACAATACTTAGAAATAGACTAGACATCTATGACATATTATTCCATTCATCACTATTTGTATCTGCTGAATTATCAACCTCATGATCATCATCATCATCATATCTGCTGAATCATCAACCTCATGATCATCATCATCATCTAATTGGGCTGTTTCCTCTTTCCACAGGTACGCTCTGTGAACTTCCACCCATCTATCCAGCTTTGCAAATCTCTCTGCTTAGATACTGTGCTTATAATGTGTGTTAGGTACGCTCTGTGAACTTCCACCCATCTATCCAGCTTTGCAAATCTCTCTGCTTAGATACTGTGCTTATAATGTGTGTTAGGTACGCTCTGTGAACTTCCACCCATCTATCCAGCTTTGCAAATCTCTCTGCTTAGATACTGTGCTTATAATGTGTGTTAGGTACGCTCTGTGAACTTCCACCCATCTATCCAGCTTTGCAAATCTCTCTGCTTAGATACTGTGCTTATAATGTGTGTTAGGTACGCTCTGTGAACTTCCACCCATCTATCCAGCTTTGCAAATCTCTCTGCTTAGATACTGTGCTTATAATGTGTGTTAGGTACGCTCTGTGAACTTCCACCCATCTATCCAGCTTTGCAAATCTCTCTGCTTAGATACTGTGCTTATAATGTGTGTTAGGTACGCTCTGTGAACTTCCACCCATCTATCCAGCTTTGCAAATCTCTCTGCTTAGATACTGTGCTTATAATGTGTGTTAGGTACGCTCTGTGAACTTCCACCCATCTATCCAGCTTTGCAAATCTCTCTGCTTAGATACTGTGCTTATAATGTGTGTTAGGTACGCTCTGTGAACTTCCACCCATCTATCCAGCTTTGCAAATCTCTCTGCTTAGATACTGTGCTTATAATGTGTGTTAGGTACGCTCTGTGAACTTCCACCCATCTATCCAGCTTTGCAAATCTCTCTGCTTAGATACTGTGCTTATAATGTGTGTTAGGTACGCTCTGTGAACTTCCACCCATCTATCCAGCTTTGCAAATCTCTCTGCTTAGATACTGTGCTTATAATGTGTGTTAGGTACGCTCTGTGAACTTCCACCCATCTATCCAGCTTTGCAAATCTCTCTGCTTAGATACTGTGCTTATAATGTGTGTTAGGTACGCTCTGTGAACTTCCACCCATCTATCCAGCTTTGCAAATCTCTCTGCTTAGATACTGTGCTTATAATGTGTGTTAGGTACGCTCTGTGAACTTCCACCCATCTATCCAGCTTTGCAAATCTCTCTGCTTAGATACTGTGCTTATAATGTGTGTTAGGTACGCTCTGTGAACTTCCACCCATCTATCCAGCTTTGCAAATCTCTCTGCTTAGATACTGTGCTTATAATGTGTGTTAGGTACGCTCTGTGAACTTCCACCCATCTATCCAGCTTTGCAAATCTCTCTGCTTAGATACTGTGCTTATAATGTGTGTTAGGTACGCTCTGTGAACTTCCACCCATCTATCCAGCTTTGCAAATCTCTCTGCTTAGATACTGTGCTTATAATGTGTGTTAGGTACGCTCTGTGAACTTCCACCCATCTATCCAGCTTTGCAAATCTCTCTGCTTAGATACTGTGCTTATAATGTGTGTTAGGTACGCTCTGTGAACTTCCACCCATCTATCCAGCTTTGCAAATCTCTCTGCTTAGATACTGTGCTTATAATGTGTGTTAGGTACGCTCTGTGAACTTCCACCCATCTATCCAGCTTTGCAAATCTCTCTGCTTAGATACTGTGCTTATAATGTGTGTTAGGTACGCTCTGTGAACTTCCACCCATCTATCCAGCTTTTGCAACCATCTCTCATTGTCGTTAGATACCTGGAATTCCACAGCCTTCCAATTGTTTTATTATGTGTACGCTCTGTGAACTCCACCCACTCCAGCGCAACACCTGATCTATCAGCTTATATGATGATGCATAGTCCTGATCCAGCTTAGTCTACTTGCATCTTCCATAATAGCTGTTCTGTATATGTGATAGCTACTCGTGAACTTCCACCCATTACCCAGCTTTGCAAATCTCTCTGCTTAGATCTCATATGTCGCTGTAACTCACCTCATGCATTGCATCTCATGCTAATTGGCTTTTTGCTTCAGGTACGCTCTGTGAACTTCCACCCATCTATCCAGCTTTGCAAATCTCTCTGCTTAGATACTGTGCTTATAAATCTATATATGTTGATACTTTCTTACCTTTCATGTGTCTGCTTTTCACCTTCCTCATGATCATGTAGCATTGACTAGAATATTTCTCCAGCCCTTCCATGTTTTATTACCTCTGTGTAACCCCCATCATCCAGCACTCATCCACACCAGGCAGCAATCACACCTGAATCTTTCAGCTACAGATATATGATGATGCATAAGTCTGATCCAGACTTAGTCTGATCTATGCATCTTCCAAACTACATCTTTCAAAGTACATTTCTAAGTACAATACTTAGAAATAGACTAGACATCTATGACATATTATTCCATTCATCACTATTTGTATCTGCTGAATTATCACCTATGAATCTCATCATCATATCTGCTGAATCATCAACTCATGATCATCATATCATCTAATTGGTGTTTCTCTTTCCACAGGTACGCTCTGTGAACTTCCACCCATCTATCCAGCTTTGCAAATCTCTCTGCTTAGATACTGTGCTTATAATATCTATATATGTTGATACTTTCTTACCTTTCATGTGTCTGCTTTTCACCATTCCTCATGATCAGTGTAGCATGACCTAGAGATAGTTCTCCAGCCCCTTCCCATGTTTTATTACCTCTGTGTAACCCCCATCATCCAGTCACTCCATCCACCCAGGCAGCAATCAACACCTGAATCCTATTCAGCTACAGATATATGATGATGCATAAGTCTGATCCAGACTTAGTCTGATCTATGCATCTTCCAAACTACATCTTTCAAAGTACATTTTCTAAGTACAATACTTAGAAATAGACTAGACATCTATGACATATTATTCCATTCATCACTATTTGTATCTGCTGAATTATCAACCTCATGATCATCATCATCATCATATCTGCTGAATCATCAACCTCATGATCATCATCATCATCTAATTGGGCTGTTTCCTCTTTCCACAGGTACGCTCTGTGAACTTCCACCCATCTATCCAGCTTTGCAAATCTCTCTGCTTAGATACTGTGCTTATAATATCTATATATGTTGATACTTTCTTACCTTTCATGTGTCTGCTTTTCACCATTCCTCATGATCAGTGTAGCATGACCTAGAGATAGTTCTCCAGCACCTTCCCATGTTTTATTACCTCTGTGTAACCCCCATCATCCAGTCACTCCATCCACACCCAGGCAGCAATCAACACCTGAATCCTATTCAGCTACAGATATATGATGATGCATAAGTCTGATCCAGACTTAGTCTGATCTATGCATCTTCCAAACTACATCTTTCAAAGTACATTTTCTAAGTACAATACTTAGAAATAGACTAGACATCTATGACATATTATTCCATTCATCACTATTTGTATCTGCTGAATTATCAACCTCATGATCATCATCATCATCATATCTGCTGAATCATCAACCTCATGATCATCATCATCATCTAATTGGGCTGTTTCCTCTTTCCACAGGTACGCTCTGTGAACTTCCACCCATCTATCCAGCTTTGCAAATCTCTCTGCTTAGATACTGTGCTTATAATATCTATATATGTTGATACTTTCTTACCTTTCATGTGTCTGCTTTTCACCATTCCTCATGATCAGTGTAGCATGACCTAGAGATAGTTCTCCAGCCCCTTCCCATGTTTTATTACCTCTGTGTAACCCCCATCATCCAGTCACTCCATCCACACCCAGGCAGCAATCAACACCTGAATCCTATTCAGCTACAGATATATGATGATGCATAAGTCTGATCCAGACTTAGTCTGATCTATGCATCTTCCAAACTACATCTTTCAAAGTACATTTTCTAAGTACAATACTTAGAAATAGACTAGACATCTATGACATATTATTCCATTCATCACTATTTGTATCTGCTGAATTATCAACCTCATGATCATCATCATCATCATATCTGCTGAATCATCAACCTCATGATCATCATCATAATCTAATTGGGCTGTTTCCTCTTTCCACAGGTACGCTCTGTGAACTTCCACCCATCTATCCAGCTTTGCAAATCTCTCTGCTTAGATACTGTGCTTATAATATCTATATATGTTGATACTTTCTTACCTTTCATGTGTCTGCTTTTCACCATTCCTCATGATCAGTGTAGCATGACCTAGAGATAGTTCTCCAGCCCCTTCCCATGTTTTATTACCTCTGTGTAACCCCCATCATCCAGTCACTCCATCCACACCCAGGCAGCAATCAACACCTGAATCCTATTCAGCTACAGATATATGATGATGCATAAGTCTGATCCAGACTTAGTCTGATCTATGCATCTTCCAAACTACATCTTTCAAAATACATTTTCTAAGTACAATACTTAGAAATAGACTAGACATCTATGACATATTATTCCATTCATCACTATTTGTATCTGCTGAATTATCAACCTCATGATCATCATCATCATCATATCTGCTGAATCATCAACCTCATGATCATCATCATCATCTAATTGGGCTGTTTCCTCTTTCCACAGGTACGCTCTGTGAACTTCCACCCATCTATCCAGCTTTGCAAATCTCTCTGCTTAGATACTGTGCTTATAATATCTATATATGTTGATACTTTCTTACCTTTCATGTGTCTGCTTTTCACCATTCCTCATGATCAGTGTAGCATGACCTAGAGATAGTTCTCCAGCCCCTTCCCATGTTTTATTACCTCTGTGTAACCCCCATCATCCAGTCACTCCATCCACACCGAGGCAGCAATCAACACCTGAATCCTATTCAGCTACAGATATATGATGATGCATAAGTCTGATCCAGACTTAGTCTGATCTATGCATCTTCCAAACTACATCTTTCAAAGTACATTTTCTAAGTACAATACTTAGAAATAGACTAGAAATGGACTGGAAAAGACTGGCAGGTAAAGAAATATAAATCCCCCACAATGTTTCCCTTCTAATCTCTACCACCCTTACTACTTCACTTCATATTAACTCCTGCAATCCCTTCCACAAGTAAGGAACTAGTCATCAGTCCACCCTCCCTCCCCAGCCATCTGACCTCCTCTTGACTACTATTTCTCCCCATACTGGCTGCACCACCTTGTCCTCGGCTCCACCATCCTGTCCAGGACTGCTAGATCTCATCCCCATCCACATCTCCCCTGGACTATAGCTCATACCTTGGTGGCATCCCACCCCGGACTGACCCCTGCTGCCACACTCACTCCCTGTTCTCCGTATGCAATGTTCCCGCTACTCCTCACTCTCACTCCCATCCTTCTCCACTTCCTACTACCCCCACTTATCCCCCCTCCCAGCAACAAAATACTGCTCTCACCCTCCATCCTGCCGAACCACCTCACCCACTTTACCGACCTTTTCATTCACTTTCAATCCTCAATCACCAAACAAGCACGCCCGCCTCGCAAGCTCTCATGCTCCCACCTGCTAACCCTCGGCCTACTCCTCCTCCTTGCCGGTGACATCTCCCCCAATCCTGGCCCCCCCCGCAACATCCCCACAACAACCTTCATCCCGCGACCCACCACCAACCCTCGCAACCTCATGACCACTAGCTCTCGCAACCCCACCAACATCAGACCCATTCCCCCAACCCAGGCCCCACCTACCGCTCTACCCGGCGCACTCTGGAATGCCCGCTCAGTGTGCAACAAACTCCCCGACATCCATGATCTCTTTATCTCCAGGAAACTGTCATTCCTTGGCCTCACCGAGACCTGGCTCACCCCCTCCGACACGGCCTCCCCTGCCGCACTATCCTACGGCGGCCTCAGCCTGTCCCACACCCCCCGTCCCTCTGGCAAGCACGGCGGTGGAGTCGGCATACTGCTGTCCAACTCCTGCACCTTCAGCCCCATCCCCCAGCCCCCATCCGTCACTGTCCCCTCCTTCGAAGCCCACTCAGTCCGAATCTTCTCCCCCTGCAACCTCCAAATAGCCATCATCTACCGCCCCCCCGGACCCACCGCCTCCTTCCTTGACCACTTCACCACCTGGCTACTTCACTTCCTCTCCACTGACATCCCCTCCATCATCATGGGCGACTTCAATATCCCCATTGACACTCCCCGCCCAGCCGCCTCCAACCTTCTTTCCTTGACCACTTCCCTAGGGCTCTCCCAATGGTCCTCCTCTCCCACCCACGAACAAGGCCACACGCTTGACCTCATCTTTACCCGCCTTTGCTCCCTCTCTAACCTCACAACCTCAGTACTCACACTGTCCGACCACCATCTCTTGACCTTCTCCGCCCTCTCCTCCCCTGCCACACTACCCCCTCTCCGCAAACTTGATCACCCTCGCCGAAACCTAAAAGATCTTGATCTTCCTTTATTCTCTGAATCACTCCTCCCTCTCACCGACCTACTCTGCGCTGACGACATTGACATTGCCACCACCCTATACAACACCACCATAATGAACGCTCTCGACCTAGCCGCCCCCCTCACTCTCCATGCTCCACGCATTAACAGGCAACCCTGGCACACCACCCTCACTAAAAACCTGAGACGGGCGTCCAGAGTCGCCGAGAGGAGATGGAAAAATTCTCACACCCCCGAGCACTTTGCTCTGTTCAAGCAATCCATCACTGACTTCAAGACGGCACTCGCTACAGCCAAGCAAGTGTTCTTCTCATCCCTTATAACCTCTCTGTCCCGCAACCCCAAACAGCTCTTCAAAACTTTCAACTCCTTACTTCGCCCACCTGCTCCTCCCCCTTCTCCCCTCATCTCTGCTGAAGACTTTGCGACCTTCTTCAAGGAGAAGATCGACAAGATCAGAAGCAGCTTCAGTCCACTATCCCCACAACTCCCCTTCCCACCTACACTGCCCTCCTCCTCCATCAGCCACTTCCCCCCCATAACTGAAGACCAACTTTCCTCCCTCCTGTCAAAATCACACCTCACCACCAGCGCCCACGACCCACTCCCATCCCACCTCATTCCCAACCACACCTCCATTTTCATCCCAGCCCTCACCCACCTCTTTAACCTTTCACTTCGCACTGGTACCTTCCCCTCGGCCTTCAAACACGCCCTAATCACGCCCATCCTAAAAAAACCCTCACTTGACCCTACCTCTGTCTCTAACTATCGCCCCATATCTCTTCTCCCATTCGCCTCTAAGCTACTTGAACAACACGTCCACTCCGAACTGTCCTCTCACCTCTCCTCGTGCTCCCACTTCGACCGCCTACAGTCCGGCTTTCGACCCCTCCATTCCACCGAAACAGCCCTGACCAAAGTCACCAACGACCTACTGACCGCCAAGAACAAACACCACTACTCCATCCTGCTACTCCTTGACCTGTCTGCCGCCTTCGACACGGTTGACCACTCCCTTCTTCTCCGGATCCTGGAATCCCTTGGCATCACCCACCTTGCCCTCTCCTGGATCTCCTCATACCTAGCAGATCGGACCTTCAGCGTCTCCCACTCCCACACCTCCTCCTCACCCTACCCCCTTTCTGTCGGAGTCCCCCAAGGTTCCGTCCTGGGACCCCTACTTTTCTCCATTTACACTCTCGGCCTAGGGCAACTCATCGAGTCCCATGGCCTCCAGTACCACCTCTACGCCGATGACACCCAAATCTACCTGTCCGGCCCTGACATCACCTCCCTACTCTCGAAAATCCCTCAATGCCTTTCCGCCATCTCATCCTTCTTCTCTGCTCGCTTCCTTAAACTCAACATGGACAAAACTGAATTCATAGTCTTCCCCCAAGAAATTCCACCCCACCTCCCAACCTATCCATCTGCATCAACGACTGCGCCCTCTCCCCAGTCCCCCAAGCCAAGTGCCTCGGGGTAATCCTTGACTCCTCCCTATCCTTCAAACCCCACATCGAGGCCCTCACCACATCCCTCCGGCTCCAGCTCAAGAACATCTCACGGATCCGCTCCTTCCTCACCCACGACACGGCTAAAACACTCATCCATGCTCTTATCATCTCCCGCCTTGACTACTGCAACCTCCTTCTCAATGGCCTCCCGGCTAACTCCCTCACACCTCTCCAGTCTATCCTCAACTCCGCTGCCCGACTCATCTATATGTCCTCCCGCTACTCCCCTGTCTCCCCCCTCTGCCAAGCCCTTCACTGGCTCCCCGTCTCCAAGAGATCCCAATTCAAAACACTAACCATGACCTACAAAGCCATACACAACCTGGCCCCACCATACATCTCCGACCTGGTCTCCCGATACCTACCCTCACGCAACCTCCGCTCCTCCCAAGAACTCCTCCTCTGCTCCCCCCTCATCACCTCTTCACACAACCGAGTCCAGGACTTCTCCCGGGCATCTGCCTTACTCTGGAACTCCCTACCCGAACACGTCAGACACTCTCCTACCCTGAGTAACTTCAAGTGTCACCTGAAGACTCACCTGTTCCGTCAAGCCTACAACCTGCCATGAGACCCAGGCGAACGCCCCATACATGACATTCCCCCATCCTACTGTATCCTTACCCACCCCTCATAGACTGTGAGCCCTCGTGGACAGGGTCCCTGCCCCTCCTGTACCTGTACGTCCTGATCGCCTAGATTTAGTGTACTTGTTCTTGTCTCCCTCATCCTCATGTAAAGCGCCATGGAACCCAATGGCGCTATATAAATAAATAATAATAATAATAATAATAATAGCTATCAGGCTATGGTGACGCAAAAACAAAAGAGTTTTTGTAAAATATAGTCTTCCGTGTGTAAAGTAGTAAAGCATATATAAAAATATAACTGTATTGACCCAAAGAATAAATCATCAGTCTTTATCACTTTTATTGCACAGTGAACAACACAAAAAAAAACAATACGCTGTCTTTTATTTATTCTTAATAGAAAAAATCTTAATAAAGGCGATTAAAAAATATTATGCTCCCCAAAATTGTACTAATCAAATCTCCAACTCATTGCACAAAAAATAAGCTCCCATTCTGCTTTGTGTGCTAAAAAATAAAAATGTTACAGCACTCAGAATATTGCAACCAAAAAATTATTTACTATAATTTAGCATTTTTAATATGAGAAAGCAATAAAACATAAGAAAGACTAAACAAATCTTTTATCACTGTAATGGCACCCACTTGCAGAATATATCTATCCTATCACTAATATCACACGGTGAACTGTGCATAAATACACACAATACCATTCTTCTACTGCTATTTCTTCATTTTACCTCCCAAAAATTGTAATAAGGCTCTGACATTCATTCTATTCTCTCTGCAGACATCTTAAAGGGGTTTTCCCACAAACAAAGTTAATTTGAAAGTTCATTTTAATCAATAGATCTTGTAATAATAATAATCTCCACAATTAGATGTGATTAAAAAAAATGTTCCTGTGCTTAGAAAATCTTATAAATGTGCCACTACTATCTACAGTTTCATTTTTGTTTCTGACTGTGCATGGAGCATTGGTTTGATCCTGGGCAAAGGAGGATGAAATAAAGTATACAGACATTACAGCATGGGATCACAAATAATTGTTTCTTTGAGGTAAAACATTTTCTAGACACAGGCAGAGAAATGTTTTACCTCATAAAAAGAATAAGCTGTGATCCTGTGCTATGTTAAGTCTGTATACTCTTTTCCTTTTTCCCCTGCCCAGGAGATGTGGTATGCTCAAACCATGTTCAGTACACGGTAAAAAAAAAATTACACAGTACATAGCAGGGACAAATGCATAAAATTATCTCAGCACAGGGACTTTTTTAAACACAACATTATTATTATTCCATGATCTATTGATTAAAATTAACTTTATTCATGAGAAAATCACTTTAAGTTGAACTTTCTGTGTAAATTCCATAATCCATGATCAGACAAATCCACCATTGGCACCACTCACTGTAGTGAGGCAGATTGAGTTACTCTGGACTCTGTCTGGTCTCAGTTCTGGTTGTGTCATATTATTATTATTATTATTATTATTATTCATTATTATAGCGCCATTAATTCCATGGCGCTTTACATGTGGAAAAGGTATACAAAGACAAGTACAAGGTACATGGAAAACATGTGGCACACAGGTACAGAAGGAAATAGGATGCTGTCTGCAAGGGCTCACAATCTACGAGGGGATGGGTGATGATACATTAGGAGAGGGTGAGTTGGTTGTGAATCAAGGCTCACAGTACGTTGTAGGCTTGTTAGGAGAGGTGAGTCTTCAGGTTTATTTTAAAGGTTTCCAGACTAGGTGAGAGTCTGATATGTTGGGGCAGAAAGTTGCAGAGTATAGCGGATGCGCTGAAGAAGTCTTGTATGCAGTTGTGGGAAGAGGAGATAAGGGGGGAGCAGAGGAGGAGAACGTGAGTAGAACACAGGTAGTGTGAGGGTAGGTATCGGGATACCATGTCACAGATGTACGGAGGAGACAGATTGTGAAGGCTCTGTAGGTCATAGTTAGGGTTTTAAACTGGGGCCTCTGAGAAATGGGGACTTGGCAGAGAGGAGAGATTGGTGAATAGCGAGGAGAAAGGTGGGTTAGTTGCCAGCAGAGTTTAGGATAGATTAGAGTAGTGCAAGAGCACTAGAGGGGAGGCCAGAAAGGAGAAGGGTACAATAATCGAGATGGGAGATAATGAGGGCATGGACAAATGTTTTTGCAGTTTTGAGGTCAAGGAATGAACGGAGTCGGGAAATACTTTTGAGTTGAAGTTGGCAGGAAGTAGCAAGGGCTTGGATATGTGGTTTGCAGGAGAAGGCGGAGCAAAGAATTACCCTAGGCACCAAGTGTTGGGGACTGGGGAAAGTGAGCAGCTGTTGACATTGATGGAAAGGTCAGGTGGAGGGCAGAGTGGGTTGGGGGAAAAATTAAGAATTCTATTTTATCCATGTTCAGTTTCAGAAAGTAAGCAGAAAAGAAAGATGAGATACCAGACATACATTGCGAAATTATGGATAGCAAGGAGGTGATGTCAGGTCCAGAGAGGTAGATCTGAGTGTCATCAGCACAGAGATGATACTGAAGACTGAGGGACTCAATGAGCTGTCCCAAACCAAGGGTGTAGATGGAGAAAAGAAAGGGTCCAGGAACCGAGCAATGGGGTACACTAACAGATAGAAGGTAAGGTGAAGAGGTGGTGTGGGAGAGGGTGACACTGAATGCGGGGTCTGTTAGATATGAGGAGATCCAGGAGAGGACCACGTCAGTTATACTAAGAGATTCCAGAATCTGTTGTAGGAGGGAATGGTCAACAGTGCCAAAGGCGGAACATGGGTTGAGGAGGAGGACAGAGTAATGTTGTTTGCTATTGGCGGTTAATAGGTCATTGGTAACTTTGGTTAAGGCTGTTTCGAAGGAGTGATGAGGTCAGAAGCCAGATTGCATGTGATTAAAAAGGGAGGAGGAGAGGTGGAAGGACAGTTCAAGATGGACATGGGGTTCCACTAGTTTTGAGGCAAAGGGGAGAAGTGATATTGCGCGATAGCTAGAACAGATGATGGGTTGACGGAGAGCTTTTTGAGGATGGGTGTGATCAGGGCATGTTTGAAGGATGAGGGGAAGACACCAGTAGTAAGTGATAAGTTGAAGAGACGGGTTAGGGTTGGGATGAAGACAGAGGTGAGGCTAGGAATGAAGTGGGATGTGACTGGGTCAAGGGTGCTAGTGGTAAGGTGTTATTTTGACAGGAGGAAGGAGAGTGGATCTTTTGACATAGTGGAGAAGCAGCTTTTGGAAGGAGAGGGCAGTGTAGTTGTGAGGAGACAATGAAAAAAATATCTGCTGCAATCAAACACTATAATATGTGAAGAAGCTGAATGGCTAATAAATGCATGGCAAGGCTATGTGTAAAGCTGTTCAAGTATGAATAAGACATAAGAGGCATAGCAGAAAACTGCTTAAAGATACATGGAAAAATATGAGAACTTGACAAATGCGATGGCCATTGCATGTGAGCCCATTTTTTTCTAGCTAGCACAATTCACACAGGAGGTGTCGCCGGTTGTCTTTTGGTATTAGTTGTGTGGAGAAGCTGTGGGGACAGTGGGTCAAAGCTGCCTCTGATGTTATCGATCTTCTGTTTGAAGAAGGAGTCAAAGTCTTCAGCTATGACAAGAAGAGAGGGAGGAGATGCAGGGAGACAGAGAAGAGAATTGAAAGATTTAAATAGCTGTTTGGGATTGTGAGACAGGGAGGTCATTAGAGATGAGAAGGAGGCAGTTTTGTGGCAGTAAGTGCAGACTTGAAGTTAGTGAGGGACTTCTTGAACATAGTGAAGTGCTCAGTCGAATGAGATTTCTTCCATCTCCGCTCAGCAACCCTGGAAGACCGTCTCAGGTCTTTAGTGAGGGTGGTGTGCCAGGGTTGCCTGTTTGTGTGCTTTTGTTGTATGTGAGGGTGACAGTGAAGTCGAGGGCAATAGTTATTATGGTGTTATATAGGGTGGTAGCAGCATCTGTGTTGTGTAAAGAAGCTATTTAGGCGAGGGGGAGAAGGGATTCTGAGAATGAGTGTAAATCTTTACGCTTTAGGTTCCGGTGAGGATGAGTGAGATTGTGGGGTGGGGGAAATGAAGAAAGGGAGGAGAGGGTGGAGAAAGTCAGAAGATTGTCATCAGACAGGTGGAGGGATGCATTTGTCACTTTAGACATCTTTTTAGCGGAAATATGTAGAAGGACCACAGTTCTGTGCATACCTGAAAAGATATACATCATCAAACAGTTGCCAAATGGAGCCCAAAGTGTCTTCATCTGCCTCATTAGATTGATTGGTTTCATTTGAATAATGTTTGTGGGGATTTACATGGAAGCCCTGATGTAAGTGCTCAGCGCAGAACACAAGAATGTGATCCCAGCCTTAACCTAAAAGTGACCAAAAAGTGTTCTGTACACCAACATTTTACCAATAAATCCCTTACATTATCTCACACAAACCCAGCTCTCACCCAGGCCCATCATCTCTCACTGGAAATATAGGAGGTTCCCCAAATACTGGTAGAGCAAAGACTCTGTAAAAGTGTCATGGCTCCCATCTCTCAAGTAATATCCAGTGATGTCTGTGTTCCCAAATCTAAACTGCAGTGTGTGGTGCTATTGTAGAGGGGAGAGTCCATGTACCAAATTACGAGGTATATGACTCTAGAAGAAGAAGCTGGGCACTCTGTATGAGCACTATACTGACATATTTGTAATTTTCATGTAAAAATGTGTGGCAAGGATGCTACAAAATAGTCACTGCAGCCATAGATAAATTAATTGTGAGGTGAAATTTTTACAATAGGATAATTTTTGGGTTTCATCTGCTAATCTGGCATTTTAGCAGCTCCACACGATGCCAGCAAATGATTGTAGCACAATCTCTGCTCAAAAAGCCAAATAGCACTCCTTCCTGCTCAGCCCTGCCATGCCACAAAAGAGTAGGCTCTGATGACATATAGGGCATCACCACATTCAGAAGGAATAGTGCAATAAATTGTGGGGTTTATATTTTCACATTTTAACCCTTGTGAAAATGACAAATTTGCAGCTAATTATAAAATTACATCTTTACTACTAAAATGTTATATTTCCATGTCTCAATGTTATAAAATTCTGTTAGGCACCTGTGGGTTGAAAATACTAAGTACACCACTATAAGTATTCCTTAGGCGGCAGTCACACGCATCAATTTCTTGAGTGATATCGCTTAAGCGATCTGCTTTTTTGATCGCTAAGCGATATCGTTTGTGCGTCGCTGCGTGTAATCAAGCGATTTTACAATGTAAAATCGCTTGATTGTTTGATCGCAGATTTGTGAGCAGGAGCTCAAATTAAGCGATAATCGCTTGATCAATCTGCATCATCGTGGTGTGTGACACCACGATGAACGATCTCCCAGCAGCAGAGCCTATGCTGGGAGATGGTATCTATGGTAAACATCGGGTTACTAAGCGCTGCGCGGCGCCTAGTAACCCGATGTGTACCATAGTTACCAGCGATCTCACTGCTCCACATCGCTGGTGAGTCTGCCTGTGTGACAGCTCACCACCGATGTGAGTGATATTGTTAGTGATTGCGCGTGCATGTGATCGCTAACAATATCGCTCACAAGATTGATGCATGTGACGGCCGCCTTAGGTAGCAGAGTTTCCAATATCGGGTCACTTGTCTGCTTTCTGCTGATCAAGCACTTTGCGGAATTGGTTAATGGGGCCACAATCTGTTCAAACAGAATCTCCGTTCTAAATACCAAGTTGCGCTTCTTCCCATTCAATTCCTGCCTTAGGCTAGGATCACACTTGGCATGAGTTTTTTAAGTGCCGTGCATGCTTTTTTCATTTCTGCATGTGTTTTTTTAGGGGCCTTTAGGCACCCATGCAATTTTCCATGCGTTTTTGAATCAGCAGCAAAAAAAATTCATGCACCATTTTTTGGTGCTGATTTAAAAACGCATGCGTTTTTTAGAAATTGCATGGGTTTTTTAACATGGGCCCCTAGGGAAAACGCATGCATTTTTAGATGGTACTAAATGGTACTAATTCCAGCAGGCAACGACGGGCTGCCCCCAACCCCCAGGTGCCTATTTGTACCTGGCCGGACACAAAAATATAGGGGAGCCCTGTTTTTTTATTATTTCATGAATTTCATGAAATAATTAAAAAAAAATGCGTGGGGCTCCGCGCAATTTCTATGCCTAGCCAGGTACAGCTAAGCAGCTGGGGGCTGGAATCCGCAGCGCAGGGAGGCCCAAGCTTTCTGGGCACCCCCGCTGCAAATTGCAGCCCGCAGCCGCCCCAGAAGATGGCGTGTTCATTGAAGTGCCATTCTCTGGCGCTGAACCCCGCCCTTCCAGCGGCCCTGGTGGCGGTGGCACGCTGGGTAATAAAGGGGTTAATACCAGCTTTGTTATACAAGCTGGTATTAAGCCCGAGATTCTTAATGTCAGGCCAGATTTGACTCTGCCACTAAGAATCTCCAATAAAGGGTTAAAAAAAACACCACACAGAGAAAAATTATTTATTAAAAATAAAGACACAGACACCATTAGGGACTCCAACTTTATTACCACCACATATCCCTCCAAAGACCCAGGTCTTCTCTCTTCTTTCTTCTCTCTTCTGTCTTCCTTCTTCTTCTTGTTGCAGTGCCGGTAAGCAGAGAGTTAACTGTGCTGTGACAGCGGGAGCCTATTAAACATGATTTAGCTATTGTAGCAGATAGAGCCTGAAGCTTCCGAGACACATCTGCGATTTGTAAATCGCACATTACTCGCTATTACTCGCTTCCCCAGTCATTAACATTGGACTCGCTAGACTCGCAACGAGTAGTGAGTTCCGGGCTCGGACTCGCTAGAGTCAAGCGATTCCGAGTAATTTAGGACTCGCCCATCACTATTCTTAATGGCTCTGCAAATGCAACACATCCAAAACTGCGTTTCAAAAGTTGAACAGTGCTGTTTTCTTTTGAAACCCACTCATGTGCCCAAACAATAGTTTTTGACCCTGTGTCGGGTATCACTGTGTTCAGGACAAATTGTGTAACAAATTATGGTATCTGTTTGCTCATGTTATCCATTGTCAAAATAACAAATTTTAGGCCAAAATAATATTTTAGCAGAAAAAAATATAACTATCATATGCCTATCTACATTTTAAAATTTTCTATGAAGCACCTATGGGTTTAAAATGCTCAACACACCACGTAATTAATCCTTGATGGGTCTATGTTGCAATATGGAGTCATTTGTGGGGATTTCTGATATTTTGGCACATTAGAGACCTTGTAAAGGCAACATGGTGCATGCAATCTATTTCAGCCAAATTTGCTTTCCAAAATTCAAACTTTGCTCTGTCCATTCTGAGTTCTGCCATTTGTCCAAACAGAACATTTTAAACACATGTGGGATACCTCTGCACTTTCAAGAAAGTGGGTAACAAACAGTTTGGTCCTCTTTTTAATGTTACCTTTTGTAACAGTGAGAAATTTGGTACTAAAGCAATATTTTTGGTGAAAAAAAATAACATTTTCAATTTGACAAACTAATGTTGTCAAATTCTATGAAGTACCTGTGGGTTCAAAATGCACACTATACCTCCAGATAAATACTTGAGGGGTCTAGTTTTCATAACAGGGTCACTTGTGTTTATTTTTTGCTGCTTAGGTACCTTAGGTCCCCTGCAAATGTGACATGATTCCCGCAAACTATTTGAGTCAAATTTGTGTTCCAAAATTCAAATAGCGCTCCTTCCCTTCTAAGGCTACTTTCAGACTACGATTTTTAAGGGAGCCGATGCTGTCCGATAAAATTGGAAAGCATCAGCTCCCTTCTGATGCCTGGAATCGGATGCCAAATAGGCATCCGATTCCGGCATAAAATCGTTGCCTCTGGGCTGAAAAAAAAAAAAAAATTATATGCTCACCTATCCCCGAGGCCGCCGCCGTCTCCCGCAGGCTCCCGGTGTCCTCGCGGTGTCTGCAGAGGTCTTCTTCTTCTGTACAGGACCTGGCATGATGTCACAATCATGTGACCGCAGGTTAACATGGTGTAACCTGCGGTCACGTGACTGTGACATCACGGCAGGTCCTGTACAGAAGAAGAAGACCTCTGGAGACACCGCGAGGACACCGGGAGCCTGCGGGAGACGGCGGGGGCCTCGGGAATAGGTGAGCATACATATTTCTTTTTTTTTAACCCCTGCTCTCCCAGTTTGGAGCAGTTTTACTGTACTGAGCATGCTCAGTACAGTGAAATCGGGTCCGAGGACACATCAGATGTTTCCTCGGACCCTGCTCCATGGGGCCCCATGTTAAAATGATCGGACCAAATCGGATGTGCACTAAATAGCATCCGATTTGGTCCCATCCGAGTTTGTCCGATTTTATTTTCGGTGGAAAAGTCGGAGCATGCTTCGATTTTTGCATCGATAAAAAAATCGGACAGAATCAGATCGGACCAAATTGGATGCCATTTAGTGCACATCCGATTCGGTCCAATGCCCATAGGGCTGCATGGGGGCAAAATTCGTTCCGATGCTGTCCGGTTTTTATAAGACAGCATCGGAAATGCTAAAATCGTAGTGTGAAACCAGCCTAAGCCCTGCTGTTTGTCCAAACAGAAGTTTCTGACTTAGAAGAAAGTGTCAAAAGCTAGAAATTACGACCAAACTGTCTTGTATTATGCAAAAGTGAAAAGGTTTATTAAAACAGGGTGGACAGACAAACAATGAGGTTCACCAACCCATGGTGAGTGGGCCCCTCAAGTGTTACTGGTTACAGAGTGCAGTGTATATATACAATAAGCATTGAACAATAAAGCTGGGGTTGTATAAAGTTACAAAGATAGAATAGTGATATGCTGCATGCACAAAATTGTACATCACTTTTTTTACACAGTGTAAATTTTTCCACAGCACATTGTTCAAAAGAAGTAAATATCATACATATGACCAATAGTATTGCATATTAAAACCAACGAACCAAAATGTCTTTAAGGTACATAGAGTCACATGATGCATCTTCATGCGTTACAACCAGTTTTATTTGTAGAAAAACAAGTGATTTTCACAGCTAGTAAGCAAAAAGTGCATCAGTGAAAAGGGGGGGGGGGGTTCAAGGACAAAGTGCAGGGTAAAAAGAGAGATCAAACACAGGACCCAGAATTTTACATTGCAGACATCTCAATGGTAATGACGTCAATATAAAAAGTAAAGTTCCCCCAACAGAGAATACAGTTGCAGTCTTTTGCATAAGTTGCAGCCAAGGTGATTACAGCCAAATTACAACATCATAAACATACAACTAGAACCAATGTCAGGGACACAAGAAGTTAATAAATAGTTCTCATACCAGAGATGCCTGCTGCGTGGGGACTGTGTCAGGGAGAAGCCCCGACACGTGTTTCGTTTGTTCTTCCTCGGGGGGCAGTGGGGTAATGTGCAGGGAAGGTCAAACCTATTTATATCCGGAGCACATGTGGCTGGCACCAATAGTGGCACGACCGCACAGCTGGACGCGGTCAGCGGTGATTACAGGCTGCGGCATGGAGAGGCATCTCAGTGGGAGGAAACCTCCAGGTGACGTCAGTATACCGAGATGCCTCCCACTTCCTGCCACGTCTGCATCACATGACCGTGACACTGCACGGCCGTGCACACAGTGTCAGCCATCAGCCCAATCAGCACATAGCATCTACGTTGCTGAGCAACACAAAGCAGAGAGTGTCCAGCTTATGTGTCACTGAGCAGTGGCGAGGGGAGAGGTATTAACCCCTCACTCTCCAAACGGCTGATTTGAGCAGTATTAGAGCACAAACAGTGAGATCAATTTGTAAAGGAAACAGGAAACCTATATAATACATCCCAGGAGAAATTCTAGGTACAAAAATAAATCATAAAATAAATCATATCCAGCAATATAATGTCCATAGGGAATTTCTCCAAATTCATATCATCTTGTTTCCTATTAGTCCTCCATGATTTCTCATCTGTAAGTGCAGACTCCAGATTTTTCTTAAGGAATAGACCAAGTGAGAGTTGCTAAGGTGAAAATAAAAACAGCACACAGTTAAAAAGGCAAACCGGACGTCGTAAGGCTGCAACCACAGTATATATGAGCATTGTAATCACATTTACAAGTCTATTAGCGCCAAGAGAGGGGCCAAATGCAGAGAGAACAAGCTTAAACCAAACTGAGCCCACCAAAGAGCAAAATGTGTCCATCACAGAGACGGAATCTTTCTCTCCATAGGGAGGAGAAATACAGAAATACCAAGATTTCCAGATCATGGATCAATGACCATGAGATAGTCTAGCCGTGAATTCATATGTAGGGGGGCGGGAAACCAAGAAGATTCTCAAAAAATCTTCATATAGATCACACGGACACCGCATAAGGCGGGCTAACCAGAGTCCAACTATGGGGTGCAGCAACCATTACAGGCCGCAATGTGACCGGGCACGAGATACATAATACAGCAGTGAGGATGGACAACCCACCACGGTACAGCGGACGCGGAAAATGAAAGCACGACGCAGCTTGGAGAGATTATTCACAGAAAGGGAGCAAAGCTAAACCTCTCATTCAAACCCGCCGGGCCCTAGTACCCAATCTAAAGATCCAACGAGCCTCCATCTGGGCTAGTACTTTTTTGAGGTTTCCCCCTCTAATACTCAGATGGGCCTGATCGATACCCCTCACTTGGAGGCTACCTGGATCACAATTATGATGCGTCTTAAAATGCCTCGGCAGGGTACGAAGAGTGCCCAGATCAAGTGTCTTTTTTGCTCCCTCTATGTTCAACACATGCTCCCTGACACGCCGTCTTAATTCACGTGAAGTTAACCCAATGTAAATCTTAACGCACCCACACGTAGCATGATAGATCACCCCCACACTGCTACATGAAACGTACTTCCTGATCTCGTACTCCTTCCCACCAGACGCGTTCACAAATGTTCTGCACCTCAAAATGTTTGTACACGCAGCACACGAGCCGCAGGGAAAACACCCCACCCTAGGTGTTCCGATGTTAAATGGTATGGTGGCTTTTTGTATATAGTGACTATGCACTAAGGTGTCCCTGAGGCTCCTCCCCCTGCGTGCCGTCATCAATGGGCGCTCGGGTAAATAGTCACGGAGTTGAGGATCAGTTTTTAGAACTTGCCAGTGTTGGTCAAGGATGCCTCTGATGTCCTCCCATTGATTGTTTTATGTGGTGATGAACCGCACCACGGGATACTCGGAACTTCCTGATCGAACCTTGGGTACAAGTAGATCTTGTCTCCGCGCCTGTCTGGCCCGCCCGAACCCCCGCCTGATGCTTCTTCCACTATAACCCCGGACTTTGAATCTCTCCCGCATCTCCGCCGCACATGCAGTAAAATCCACATCATCAGAGCAAAGGCGTCTCAGTCTTAAAAACTGTCCGGTTGGAATTGCTCTGATTGTGGATCCCGCATGCGAGGAGGAGGCATGCAACAGAGAATTCACCGAGGTCTCTTTCCTGAATATGGTAGTTCCAACATCACCTCTTTCGTTGATTCTTATTTTAATGTCAAGAAAGTCAATACTTTCATGGTGGAATTTATATGTGAGGTTGATGTTGAAACGATTCATATTCAGGAAGGAGATGAATTCCTCCAACTCGGGGACAGACCCACCCCAGACAATTAGAACATTGTCAATGTATCTAAGCCAGTACTGCGCATGGGACGCACCCTGCCCCCCGTCGCCAAACACCTCCCTCTCCCAGTATCTGAGAAAGAGGTTTGCATACGACGGGGCGCAGGCCGCGCCCATGGCAGTACCCCGCTTCTGGAGGTAGTATCTGTCCCCGAACAGGAAGAAATTATGAGTTAACACGAAGCTCAACAAGTCAAGGACAAGGCGGGCCAGTGGCGCGTCCAATCCACTCATATCCAGGTAAAATGTTGCTGCCTGTAGCCCATGGTGGTGCTCAATACAGGTATAGAGGGCCTCCTCGTCGACAGCCACCAGCAACGCCCCCCTATCCAATGTCATCCCATCAAGTCTCCGCAGGACGTCTGAAGTGTCCCTGACATAGGAGGGAAGCGTCTCAACCATTGGATGTAGATAATATTCAATGAACTTACATGTCATATCGCATAGCCCTCCAATGCCAGAGACAATCGGACGCCCCGGCGGAGACGAGGGGTTTTTATGAATTTTTGGTAACAGGTAAAAGGTGGGCGTTACCGGCGAGTCGACAAGGAGGCCCTCCAACACCTTTTTAGGGATGATACCTTGTTCAAAGGCATCCTCGAGGACACTGGCATGTTCTACCGAATATCTACCCATTGGGTTATAGTGGAGCCGTTCGTAGAAGGCATTATTTCGCAGCTGTCGCATTGCCTCTTTTTCATACATCCCAGATGGCCATATCACGACGTTTCCCCCCTTTTCAGCAGGTTTTATTACAACCCCTTTCAGGTCTTGTAGCTCACGAAGAGCCTTCCTCTGCCGCATAGTTAGATTTCCGGCAGATCGGTTCTTTTTTAGATTTTCTAAATCTCTCAACAAAAGTGCGTTGAAGATTTCCACCTGGGGGCAATGTGACAAGGGGGGAAACGTCGCGGACCGAGGGAGCACATGCTTTGGAAATTTACCTTGTTGGATTAGCGTTGTTTCTTCTTCCAACTCCTCCATTACTCGCAGTGACATTCTCTCCATTTGTGATACCGTACCATTACCAGGAGCCGAGGTGCATGGTCTAACGTGTAATTTTTGCAGGATCAGCTTTCTCAAGAAAAGGCTCAGATCTTTGGCTACTACGAAAGAATCAAAATTAGCAGAGGGTACAAAGGTAAGACCCAATCCCAGCACCTCCACCTGATCCTTAGTTAATATATGTGAGGATAAATTAATTACCTCAAGTTGGTTCCTGTTACCCAGACCAAATAGAGGTGGTGGGACGGCGCCTCCCTTCGGATCCCTCACTCCCTTATTCTCGGCTGCCTCAGCACGAGTAAATAGTCGACCTCCTCGCCTCCCGACAGATCATCATCGAGAGAAGACACTGATGAGGCTGGAGGGCCCAATGGTAGAGGATCGGCTGGTTTAGGTTTCTTGCTGTTTTTACCCATCTTTCCGCGCCATTTGTAAACCCTGTCAGAACGGAAATCCGTGACATCCCTTTGGTACTTCTTAGATTTTATCTCCACAATCTCCTTCTCCCATTTCTGAAATTCACGATCTAGTATCTCATTAGTCTTGGTCATCTCCACTGGAGAAAGTGCAGAGGTCAAAGCCTCTTGTAATGCACTAATCTCGGTTTCCAAATCAGTGATGGTTTTCTCATTGTGGTCAATGAGTAGGCTCATGAAGGCATGTGAGCACGCTGTAGCTGTTTCTTCCCATGCCTTCTTAAAATCCTCCTCTATGGTGTTAAAAGAAGGGAAATCTTGGACGCGTAGTCCTCTCGGCACCAACCCCTTCTCTATATAGCGTTCCATGAAGGCCTTATTCCACCACAGCCTCGTTTTTTGGTGGAGCAAGGCCTTCAATTGATTAGTCTGCTCGGTTACAGCCTTTTTGTCAGTCGACGGTACCACTTCTCCCTCTCCACCAAACACTTCATCCAATTTACTCTACCAGAGACGTTCTCTAGCACGATGGTTAAAAGACCCATGCATATCTGTGGAACACAGAAAATATACAATAAACAACCAGAGAATCAACATGACCTGTTGTAAGAGTACCGACATATACACATATTAAAACCAACGAACCAAAATGTCTTTAAGGTACATAGAGTCACACGATGCATCTTCATGCGTTACAACCAGTTTTATTTGTAGAAAAACAAGTGATTGTCACTAGTGATGGGCGAATCCTAAATTACTCGGAATCGCTTGACTCTAGCGAGTCCGAGCACAGGACTCGCTACTCGTTGCGAGTCTAGCGAGTCCAATGTTAATGAATGGGGAAGCGAGTAATAGCGAGTAGTGTGAGATTTACAAATCGCAGATGTGTCTCGGAAGCTTCAGCCTGAAGCAATCCTAGTTTTGTCATTTATTTGCATTGGACTCGTTTACTTTGTAAGTAATCGCTGGGAAACTCGCACAGATAAGAGTCCTGTCTGCTCAGTGTGCTGGCTGCCAGCTCCAGGGTCCTAGAGCCCGCCTGCTGCCTGATGTAGCAGAGCTGAGATTGTTCTCAGTCTGCTCATTCCCTGTGTACAGACATGAATGTCTGTGCACAGAGATGATGTAGCAGAGCTGAGATTGTTCTCAGTCTGCTCATTCCCTGTGCATAGACATCTATATCTATGCACAGGGGATGTAGCAGAGAGGACATCGCGTTTTGGACTGCGTCGGACGGAAGAGGATTTTTTTAATTAAAGATGGAGTCCCTAATGGCTTTTTTTTTATTTCTAATAAAAAATTTTCTTTGTGTTGTGTTTTTTTTTAAACAATTTAATAGAAATTCATGGCGGTCATGTCTAATATTGGCGTGACCGCCATCAATTTCGGGCTTAGGGCCAGCTGATAATACAAAGCTGGCCCTAACCTCTTTATTACCCAGCGTGCCACCGCTACCAGGGCCGCTGGAAGAGCTGGGTTCAGCGCCAGAGGATGGCGCTTCAATGAACGCGCCATCTTCTGGGGCGGCTGCGGGCTGCAATTTGCAGCGGGGGGTGCCCAGAAAGCTTGGGCATCCCTGCGCTGCGGATTCCAGCCCCCAGCTGCTTAGCTGTACCTGGCTAGACATAGAAATTGCGCGGAGCCCCACGCATTTTTTTTTAATTATTTCATGAAATTCTGAGATTCTGACTCTGACTCTGACTCTGAGACTCTGACTCTGAAATTCATGAAATAATAAAAAAAAAATGCGTGGGGCTCCGCGCAATTTCTATGTCTAGCCAGGTACAGCTAAGCAGCTGGGGGCTGGAATCCGCAGCGCAGGGAGGCCCAAGCTTTCTGGGCACCCCCCGCTGCAAATTGCAGCCCGCAGCCGCCCCAGAAGATGGCGCTTTCATTGAAGCACCATCCTCTGGCGCTGAACCCCGCTCTTCCAGCGGCCCTGGTGGCGGTAGCACGCTGGGTAATAAAGGGGTTAATACCAGCTTTGTTATACAAGCTGGTATTAAGCCCGAGATTCTTAATGTCAGGCCACGTTTGACCCAGCCACTAAGAATCTCCAATAAAGGGTTAAAAAAACACAACACAGAGAAAAAATTTTATTTGAAAATAAAAAAAAAAGCCATTAGGGACTCCATCTTTAATTAAAAAAATCCTCTTCCGTCCGACGTAGTCCAAAACGCGATGTCCTCTCTGCTACATCCCCTGTGCATAGATATAGATGTCTATGCACAGGGAATGAGCAGACTGAGAACAATCTCAGCACTGCTACATCATGTCTGTGAGCAGGCGGGCTCTAGGACCCTGGAGCTGCACAGAGAAGACAGCTGGACTCGGCTCGCAAAGAAACAGCAGTTACTTTGCGAGTTTCCCTGCTATCACTGGCACAGTAGCCAAGTCTAATGCAAACAATGGCAATCCTAGTTTTGTCAGCGTTTCTGACAAAACTAGGATTGATATTGATTTGCATTGGACTCGTGCGAGTAATCACTGGGAAACTCGCAGAGTACCGAGTCCTACGAGTCCCTTACTACTCGCCGAGTAACGAGTCCTAGGGAGTAGATTCGCCCATCCCTAATTGTCACAGCTAGTAAGCAAAAAGTGCATCAGTGAAAAGGGGGGGGGTTTCAAGGAAAAAGTGCAGGGTGAAAAGAGAGATCAAACACAGGACCCAGAATTTTACATAACAGACATCTCAATGGTAATAACGTTAATATAAAAAGTAAAGTTCCCCCAACAGAGAATACAGTTGCAGTCTTTTGCATAAGTTGCAGCCAAGGTGATTACAGCCAAATTACAACATCATAAACATACAACTAGAACCAATGTCAGGGACACAAGAAGTTAATAAATAGTTCTCATACCAGAGATGCCTGCTGCCTGGGGACTGTGTCAGGGAGAAGCCCCGACACGTGTTTCGTTTGTTCTTCCTCGGGGGGCAGTGGGGTAATGTGCAGGGAAGGTCAGCTTTGCTCCCCTTCTGTGAATAATCTCTCCAAGCTGCGTCGTGCTTTCATTTTCCGCGTCCGCTGTACCGTGGTGGGTTGTCCATCCTCACTGCCGTATTATGTATCTCGTGCCCGGTCACCTTGCGGCCCGTAATGGTTGCTGCACCCCATAGTTGGACTCTGGTTAGTCCGCCTGATGCGGTGTCCGTGTGATCTATATGAAGATTTTTTGAGAATCGTCTTGGTTTCCCGCCCCCCTATACATGAATTCACGGCTAGACTATCTCATGGTCATTGATCCATGATCTGGAAATCTTGGTATTTCTGTATTTCTCCTCTCTATGGAGAGAAAGATTCCGTCTCTGTGATGGACACATTTTGCTCTTTGGTGGGCTCAGTTTGGTTTAAGCTTGTTCTCTCTGCATTTGGCCCCTCTCTTGGCGCTAATAGACTTGTAAATGTGATTACAATGCTCATATATACTGTGTTTGCAGCCTTACGACGTCCGGTTTGCCTTTTTAACTGTGTGCTGTTTTTATTTTCACCTTAGCTACTCTCACTTGGTCTATTCCTTAAGAAAAATCTGGAGCCTGCACTTACAGATGAGAAATCATGGAGGACTAATAGGAAACAAGATGATATGAATTTGGAGAAATTCCCTATGGATTTTATATTGCTGGATATGATTTATTTTATGATTTATTTTTGTACCTAGAATTTCTCCTATGATGTATTATATAGGTTTCCTGTTTCCTTTACAAATTGATCTCACTGTTTGTGCGCTAATACTGCTCAAATCAGCCGTTTGGAGAGTGAGGGGTTAATACCTCTCCCCTCGCCGCTGCTCAGTGACACATAAGCTGGACACTCTCTGCTTTGTGTTGCTCAGCAACGTAGATGCTATGTGCTGATTGGGCTGATGGCTGACACTGTGTGCACGGCCGTGCAGTGTCACGGTCATGTGATGCAGACGCGGCAGGAAGTGGGAGGCATCTCGGTATACTGACGTCACCTGGAGGTTTTCTCCCACTGAGATGCCTCTCCATGCCACAGCCTGTAATCACCGCTGACCGCGTCCAGCTGTGCGGTCGTGCCACTATTGGTGCCAGCCACATGTGCCCCGGATATAAATAGGTTTGACCTTCCCTGCACATTACCCCACTGCCCCCCGAGGAAGAACAAACGAAACACGTGTCGGGGCTTCTCCCTGACACAGTCCCCAGGCAGCAGGCATCTCTGGTATGAGAACTATTTATTAACCTCTTGTGTCCCTGACATTGGTTCTAGTTGTATGTTTATGATGTAATTTGGCTGTAATCACCTTGGCTGCAACTTATGCAAAAGACTGCAACTGTATTCTCTGTTGGGGGAACTTTACTTTTTATATTAACGTCATTACCATTGAGATGTCTGCAATGTAAAATTCTGGGTCCTGTGTTTGATCTCTCTTTTTACCCTGCACTTTGTCCTTGAACCCCCCCCTACCTTTTCACTGATGCACTTTTTGCTTACTAGCTGTGAAAATCACTTGTTTTTCTACAAATAAAACTGGTTGTAACGCATGAAGATGCATCGTGTGACTCTATGTACCTTAAAGACATTTTGGTTCGTTGGTTTTAATATGTGTATATGTCGGTACTCTTACAACAGGTCATGTTGATTCTCTGGTTGTTTACAATAGTATTGCATGTTCACCAAAGAAACACTTTCCATATATCTATGTATTTTGTAACTGGATTCACATATTACAAAATTGGAGAGTGCATTAGGCACAATGCAAAGAGAATCAACCACCTGCTACTGTAACAAGGTTACACACTCAGTATATAGTTACCAGTATCACCACAAGGAGGGGAACCACGGACCCCTACGATCGTTTCGTGGCCTTCATCAGGGGCACCTATGGCAGCGAGTTCAGGGTTTAAAAAGGCCCCTTAACTAATTGGAAACGCATAGCACCTGTAGAGCGGCGTGCGCATCGCAATCCTGTGGGCTGGAAGCACGGGGTCGTCTCACGTCATCGGTAGGCGTGGCCACAAGCATGTGACCATTGCCGACCAATGGGAGCACCGGCACTCACGCACACGTGCCCACACGTCCGGCGGCATCACATTCGGCCCGCCTACATCAACATGGGGGCGGTCACATGGATCACATGACAGCCTCTCCACAATTGAACGCTGGCAAGCTCAGGATGCGGCGCCTGCCAGTCTGATGCTGCAGCCGCCATCTTATTTTAGGGCAAATAGTTGTTTAAGTCACTGCAGTGACACTTCATTGTCTCCAGGACAACAAGCAGAATTAAATAGGTTACGATGCCTAATATTATAGGGAGAATAAAAGGCGATACAAATAGAGCACTTACTTGACATAGATGTATATACAGACATCTTACAGAGATATATACAAAGATAAAACATCTTATACAGATGGATATATAGAATCCCTGTAGGTAGTACTTATATAATGCGAAAAAGAAATCAGACAGCGCATAAAAATATATAGAGTGCATCCATATGTAAGCCAAATCAACATTAATAACCATCATTTGATAAAAGAATAAGTCTGCTGTACATTTCCACGGTTCTTGTCCTGATAACAAATCATTTTCCAGGTATATTTTCTTTTTCATCATATACAGTTTCCAAATTATGTTAGGTAAGCCTGTTAAAATATAAAAGAAAACCTGATTAGGTCATCCAACTACTATAGCCATAGTATACAGAGCTAAAGGAATGGGGCGAAGCTGATCTTCTCATTTAATCCTCCGGGCTGAAGGGTACCGATGGTCCATATCCACCTTGTCTCCAGCATAGCTAGTTTCCTTGCTAGAGGGCCCCCCGAATGCCCAAGTCCATCACATCTATCCCTCTCACCCTAAGTAATCCCCACGGCACTGGTGGAATTCGAAAAAGTGCCTGGGAAGAGTCTTTAGAGTAGATGGGTCCAAACATCCTTCTGCCCCATTGATATTAAGAACATGTTCTTTTACTCTAATTTTTAGGGGCCGAGTAGTGAGGCCTACATATATCTTAGGGCAAGGACATGCCGCATAATAGATGACTCCTGTTGTATTTTTGGAGATGCTGTACGTTTTTGTACCTGCCACATTGGAGAAACTGTCTGCTCTCTCAATGTTAGGGCATGAGACACATTTCCCGCATGGGGAACAACCAACCCTTCGAGGAAATTGATCGAGAAAGGTGACTGTGTCCCTGTGGTTATAATGGCTATGTACGAGATAATCACGGAGGTTTTTCGTTCTACGAGCTGCCATCATCGACTTTTGTGGTATTATCTTAGAAAGAATTGAATCAGTTTGCAGAATAGGCCAAGCTTTTTCAAGGCACTTGCACATGGCATTGAATTGGCCATTATATGTCAAAACAAACCTCACGTGTATATCTCTAGCTCGTTTAGGTTGACCATACAGTAACTCATTACGGGATATATATTTCGCCCGATTGGCGGCATGTTTGATTACCCTATGGCTGTAGCCTCTCTCTCTCTTGAAACCTACGCTTAAGCTCTTCAGCTCTGTCCCGATAGTCAGAATCTGAGGAACAAATCCTACGATTGCGATGCGCACGCCGCTCTACAGGTGCTATGCGTTTCCAATTAGTTAGGGGGCCGTTTTAAAACCTGAACTCGCTGCCATAGGTCACCCCTGATGAAGGCCACGAAATGATCGTAGGGGTCCGTGGTTCCCCTCCTTGTGGTGATACTGGTAACTATATACTGAGTATAACCTTGTTACAGTAGCAGGTGGTTGATTCTTTTTGCATTGTGCCTAATGCCTAATGCACTCTCCAATTTTGTAATATGTGAATCCACTTACAAAATACATAGATATATGGAAAGTGTATCTTTGGTGAACATGCAATACTATTGGTCATATGTATGATATTTACTTCTTTTGTACAATGTGCTGTGGAAAAATTTACACTGTGTAAAAAAAGTGATGTACAATTTTGTGCATGCAGCATATCACTATTCTATCTTTGTAACTTTATACAACCCCAGCTTTATTGTTCAATGCTTATTGTATATATACACTGCACTCTGTAACCAGTAACACTTGAGGGGCACACTCACCATGGGTTGGTGAACCTCATTGTTTGTCTGTCCACCCTGTTTTAATAAACCTTTTCACTTTTGCATAATACAAGACAGTTTGGTTGTAATTTCTAGCTTTTGAAGGTTATATCAATATACGACTTGGTCTTTGTCTATGGAATGGTGCTCCCTGGAATAATTGGGGTTATAGAAAGGCACCTGTAATATGAAGGTTCTTATACATATTTAGAAGAAAGTGGGTAAATAATGTAGTGGTCCATTTTATTGTGCTATCCCTTGCAAAGGTTAATCAATTGGAGCTAAAGTAACAGATTTAGTTAAAACATTAATGTATTTATATTTTCATTCCATTTTGCATTAATTCCTGTGTAGCACCTGAAGGGTTAACAAACTTGTTGAATGTGGTTTTAAAGCAGTTCGAGGGGTGCAGTTATTACAATGGTGTTACTTATGGACATTTTCTGTTACATAGGGCTCTCAAAGTAATTTCAAATGTGATGTGGTCCCATAAAAAAGGGTTTTCTAAATTTTGTTAGAAAAACGATAAATTGTTAACACATTTTTAAACCTTCTACCTTTCAAAGTAAAAAAAAAAAAATTAAACATGGTGCTCATGTAAAGTAGACATCTGATAAATGATATTTATTACTATAACTATTTTATGTGACATAACACTGTGGTTTAAGGGAATAAACTTTCAAAGTTAAAAAATTGTAAACTTGTCAAAATGTTCACCAAATTTATGATTTTTTCACAAATAAATGCAAAAATTATCATCTTAAATTTACCACTACCGTAAAGTACAATCTAATATATAAAGCGGAATGTGTGTATGTATATCCGGGATTGGCATCTACACCGTCATAACTACAGCCACAACATTTTGCACAGTCACATGTCTGGACCCTGAGAGCGTCATAAGCTATGTTGTGAGGTGAAATTTTAACCCTGCGCGTTCCAGTTCACCACACCATTTTGCCCCTATCTACATAATGGGGAAAAAGTGAAAGTTGACAGTTGTAAATGAATGGGGCTTAATGACAGCGCCAAAAACTAACGGCACATACCAGCATATAGTCACTAAGGTGGGGCCCCAACATGGAATATTCACCACGCACGGGAACATGTATACACACCACATGCACACAAAGAGTAACAGCAACTGTATAGTCGCTAAGGTGCAGCCCCAACATTGGATACTCACCACGCACCTGAACACACACAAACACACACCACAAAGAGACACACACAACACAGAGACACACACACACACCCGCCACAGGGACACACACACAAACCCTATAGCGACACATGCACTCACCCGCCAGGGACACACACACACCACAAAGAGACACACACCACATAGAGACACACACCACACAGATCCCCCTGCAGGGACATACACACATACACACCCTATAGGGACACATGCACTCACCTTACAGACACACACACACCCCAGGGACACACACACACCAAACAGACACAGATGTGCACAAATCGCCTCACACAACTCGCCTCATACGTGTGCTATCCTTAATTTCCAAAAATAAACATCTGATTAAAAACTGCCAATGTGCAACACATGTGCCATATAGGGAATTAAGGCAGAGGCCAGTCACATGAGCTGTCTATTATGTGTATGTGTGAGGTAACATATACTGCCCGGCCGGGGGGAGGGTTTACTGTTGGCTGGAGATTTATTAGGCTGCCTATAGCAATCAATCACAGCTCAGCTTCTATTTTCCTACAGGTCATTAATATGACATATTCAAATTCTATTTTGTTATAGCTAACATCAGTTATCTGTTAACCCGGGCGTAGCCGGGTAGTACAGCTAGTATGTAATAAAAACAACAGTCTCAGAATCACTAGGATATGTTAAAGCTTTCCAGAGTTATTACCTCATAAAGTGACATTCATCAGATTTCTAAAATTCATCACAAAGGGTTTAATGTACTGTTATACATTACAGTCAGCTCATCCACAGCTACATTGACTTTTCACACCCAGCAATTCCCTATCACTTAAATCTTTAGATTATTATTCAGAGACTGAGACAATGATTTCTACTTTCAATATGGTTGAGCAATTCAATAGAGCATCATGAGTAGATATAGGCGTTTTTCTATTCTTATGTCTAGTGATCTGTGTGCTCTGACCTACAATTTGTAAAATTCTAACATGGTTGCTGTTTAGCGAACCCTATATTTTATAATGGCCATAATAGTTCAGGCTTACTGGCAGTTTGAGACCATGTGATTTGATAGCTGAAAAGAGCTATAAGACCACTTTGACTACCGCAACATACACAGAGTATGAAATGGTGACAGGTAAATCAAACTGCAATTTGGCCAAATTCACAGAGAATTTCAGGAAATTCAGCTCAAAGTTAATCTACAGATGTTCAAACCCTTTATATGGGACACATGACCCTTTATAGACTCCTAAAATGGTCATACACTTTCAATATATAGGCAATTGAAGAACAGAAATTTTCACCTATTATGTCTCACCTGGTGGAATGGATTCTTAAAGGGGCTTTCCAATGAACAAAGGTAATTTTGAAGTTCATTGTAATCAATAGATCTTTGAATAATAATGATTTCCACAATTGGATGTACGGTAATTAAAAATTGTTCCTTTGCTGAGATAATCTTATATACGTGTCCCTGCTAAGTACTGTGCAATGGACGTTTCTGACCGTGAATGGAGCATAGTTTGATCCTGGGTAGGGGGCAATGCAAAAGAGTATACTGATAATACAGCACAGGAGCACAAATTAGTCTTTCTTTGAGAGAAAACATTTTTTAACAATAGACAGGGAAATGTCTACCTCAAAAAAAGAATGAACAATGATCCTGTGCTGTAATGTCTGTATACTCTTTAGAGTCCTCCCCTGTCCAGGATCCAGCCATGCTTCATGCACGGTCAGACATGATCATTACACCAATTACATCATTACATATCAGGGACACATATATAAGATTATCTGCAGCAACATTTTTTTAAACACATCTAGTTGTGGAACTTATTATTATTCCAAGATCTATTCATAAAAATTACATTCAAAATTACCTTTGTTCATGGGGAACCCTTTTAAATCATTTTGTCAGTATGAATAGATATTGAACAGCATGGACAAGTAGGGCTGGTGGCACATGACCTGGACTGTCAACTTACATTTTTTTTTTGAACAGTCATAATCTAATATATAAATCTGAATGTGTGTGTGTGTATGTGTGTATGTATATCCGGGATTGGCATCTACACCGTCGCAATTACAGCCACAAAATTTTGCACAGTCACACGTCTGTGTATGTGTGAGGTAACATATACTGCCCGGCCGGGGGACGGTTTACTATTGGCTGGAGATTTATTAGGCTGCCTGTAGCAACCAATCACAGCTCAGCTTCTATTTTCTTACAGGTCATTAATATGACATATTCAAATTCTATTTTGTTATAGCTAACAGCAGTTATTTATTAACCTGGGTGTAGCCGGGTACTACAGCTAGTAATTTATAAAAAGTTTTAACAACTTTAAAAAAATCAAGGATGCATAATATTTTTTTTATTGATAGAGAACAATATTTCCTATTGTTACTGACTGAGCAGGAATTTTTGAATGGTTGGCAACCCTTGATTGGGTAGAAGTGTCAGCTGACTGTAAAGTCAAAGGTGTAGTGAGTTTAATCGACGTAGCAGAGCTGGTTAGCTGAACTCAAGCAACAGCAGAGATGTTGTTGTGGGGAGAAAAACGGTTGCACAGGAGGTGCATCTTTGTTAATAGCTCCGTCTCTTCAGAAGCCAGACAAGAGTGGAGACAGATGAGGAAACATGGAGGGTGCAAAAAAGAGAATTTTGTTTACGTACCGTAAATTCTTTTTTCTTTAATCATCAATGGGAGACCCAGACAATGGGGTTTAGGGCACTGCCCTCCGGAGGTCACACTAGGTACTACAAGTTTGTAGACACCGCCTCCTCCGCTTATAAACCCCTACCGCAGGGAACATCCTCAGTTTGGTCTACAAGCTGCGAGGAGGAAATAAACCACACCCGAAACATCGGGAAGAATGCCGTACACAAAACGGTTCAACAACCCGGCAAACACTGTCTCAACAGAGAACAGAGCAAATGCAAAACATGCAAAGGAACAACTGGGTGGGTGCTGGGTCTCCCATTGATGATTAAAGAAAAAAGAATTTACGGTACGTAAACAAAATTCTCTTTTTTCTGGTCATCATAATGGGAGACCCAGACAATGGGGATGTCCTAAAGCAATACCCCAGGGCGGGAAGAGTTCCTCAACAAGACGGATAACACATGGTTCCCTTTTAAAGGTGGGCAACCACCGCCTGGAGAACCCGCCTGCCCAAACTTGCATCCGCAGAGGCATGGGCATGCACCATATAGTGCTTAGAGAAAGTGTGCAGGCTGGACCAAGTGGCCGCCTGACACACCTGTAGAGCAGACGCTCGATGTCGCAATGCCCAGGAGGCACCTACGGCTCTGGTAGAGTGAGCCTTCAATCCCACCGGGAGAGGCAAACCAGAAGTCCGGTAAGCCTCCTGGATGGATGCCTTAATCCATCTGGCCAATGTCGATTTCGACGCCGCAGACCCCTTACAGCGACCTGTCGTAAGAACAAATAAGGAATCCGAACTCCTGAAGGAGGCGGTCCTAGACACATAAATGCGTATAGCTCTCACGAGATCCAGAGTATGGAGGTCGCGTTCAACCTGATGAACGGGAGCGGGGCAAAATGATGGGAGAACAATCTCCTGGTTCAGGTGGAAAGTTGAAACCACCTTCGGCAAGAATTCTGGCCGTGGACGCAACACCACCTTGTCTTGGTGAACCACCAGAAAGGGTGACTTGCACGATAGTGCAGCCAATTCTGAGACCCTCCTCAGAGACGTAATCGCCACCAGAAAGGCCACTTTCTGGGATAGACGAGATAGAGAAACCTCCCTCAGAGGCTCAAATGGCGGTTTCTGCAATGCCGCCAGGACCATGTTAAGGTCCCAAGGGTCTAGAGGTCTCTTGTAGGGCGGAACCATCCGTGACACCCCCTGCAGAAATTGACGGACCTTCGGGAGGAGCGCCAATCGCCTGTCAAACAGCACAGAAAGTGCTGATACTTGACCTTTCAAAGAGCCAAGGGATAATCCCAATTCCAAACCCGACTGTAGGAAAGCCAACAACGTCGGGATGGACAAGGGCCACGGAGACCGTCCGCCAGAGGCACACCAAGTAAAAAAGATTTTCCACGTTCTGTGGTACATCTTCCTGGAAACTGGCTTCCTAGCCCGATTCATAGTGGCAACCACCGTAGGGGAGAAACCCCTGGATGTCAGCAGCCAGGCCTCAAGAGCCATGCAGTCAATCTGAGGGCCCTGGAATTGAGGTGGAAGAATGGGCCTTGCGCGAGTAAATCTGCGCGTTCTGGAAGAGCCCACCTGTGTCCGCCTGACAGTTGCCACAGGTCCGGATACCAGGACCTCCTGGGCCAGTCTGGAGCCACTAGAATGGCTACGCTGCACTCCGACCTGATTTTCCACAGCACCCTGGGAATCAGAGCCAGAGGCGGGAACACATACGGTAGATGGAATCTGGACCAAGTCAAGATCAGGGCGTCCGCTCCCAGAGACTGGGGGTCCCATGACCTCGCCATGTATTGCGGAACCTGATGATTCAGCCGTGAGGCCATCAGATCCACGTCCGGAGTGCCCCATCTGCTGCAGATGTCCTGGAAGACGTCTGGATGAAGAGACCACTCTCCGGCGTCCATCCCCTGCCGGCTCAGATAGTCGGCCTCCCAGTTTTCGACCCCTGGGATGTGAACTGCGGAGATCAGGCAGTTGTTGTCCTCCGTCCAGGCCAGGATGCGGTGGACTTCGGCCAGAGCCTCTGCACTCCTGGTTCCTCCTTGATGATTTATATAAGCGACGGCCGTCGCATTGTCGGACTGAACCCGAATGGGTTGTCCTGAGAGGAATCTCTGAAAAGCCAGGAGTGCCAGATGGATCGCCTTGATCTCCAGTACGTTGATCTGCAACGCCGACTCCGACTGAGTCCAGAGGCCTTGGGCCCTGTGGTGCAAGAACACCGCCCCCCAGCCCTTCAGACTGGCGTCGGTGGTCACCACTAACCATGACGGTTTGATGAAGGACCGGCCCCGAGACAAGTGATGTGGCTGTAGCCACCACTGCAGGGAATCCCTGGTCGGTTGGGAAAGGGTCACCAGCCGATTCAGAGAGATCGTCCTCTTGTCCCACCTGCGGAGAATCTCCAGCTGCAGAGTACGGAGGCGAAATTGTGCGAACGGCACCGCCTCTATTGCTGCCACCATGCGCCCCACCAGCTTCATCAACACCCGTAGGGATGATTGTGGTGACAGGAGGACTGCTTGCACTCCTGATTGGATCGCCATCTGCTTGACTCGTGGCAGAGACACCAGGGCTGAGGCTGTGTTGAAGTCCATGCCCAGATATGTCAAAGACTGGGTCGGAACTAGCGTTGACTTCTGAATATTGAGGAGCCAACCGAACTGTTCCAGAGACCGCATGGTCACATCCAGGCTCTCTTGACAGAGGAGTTCTGATGGCGCCCTGACCAGCAGGTCGTCTAAATAGGGAATGACGGCATGTCCCTGCATGTGCAGGAGAGCCATCATGGAGGCCATCACTTTTGTGAACACCCGCGGTGCCGAGGCCAACCCGAACGGCAGCGCCACAAATTGGAAATGTTCTTCCCCCACTGCGAATCTCAACCAGTGCTGATGAGCCGGTGCAATGGCACGTGAAGGTAAGCGTCTCTGATATCTATGGACGCTAGGAAGTCCCCCTGTGACACAGCTGCGATCACGGAGCGCAGTGATTCCATACGGAACTTCCGAACCAACACGTGACGGTTGAACAACTTCAGGTCCAGTACTGGGCGGAAGGATCCGTCCTTCTTTGGGACGATAAAGAGGTTGGAGTAAAAACCCCTGAACCTCTCTCCGGAAGGCACCGGGATTACCACTCCGTCTCTGCGGAGACCCTCCAACACCTGGTAAAAAGCCTGAGCCTTTTCTGGTGACGGGACCGACCGATGGAATCGGGATATCGGCTTTGACGTCAGCTCTATCCTGTAACCTCGCTAGATCACGTCTCGAACCCACTGATCTTGAACGTGAAGCAGCCACTTGTCCTGAAAACGAGACAAGCGGCCCCCCACCTGTGGGGAGGCAGGATGAGAGAGCGAGTCATGTAGAGGCGGGTTTGGGGGTGGCAGCTGCCGCCCCCGCAAGCTTCTTTGGACGACTCTTAGAGCGCCACTGGGAAGCGGGCTTTCCCCCTCGGTCCGTGCGAGCGGACGGTGCTGATGACTGCGAGCTGGAACGAAAGGACCACTGTTTTGGGTTCCTTTTAACGGAATACCGTGGCTTAGGCTTATTCTGCGGTATCTTAGACTCAGCAGAATCCTTTATCAGCTTGTCCAGTTCGGTGCCAAAAAGCCTGTCACCAGCGAACGGAAGATTCTGCAAAATCTTCTTGGATGTGGCATTTGAGTCCCAAAGACGCAGCCACAACAACCTGCGGATCGCTATAGCATTGGCCGAAGCCACAGCTGAGCGAGTGGCAGTTTCCAGGGTCGCCGTCCTGGCGTAGTCCGCATAGGCCCTTGCCCTTTCGGTAAGTGCTAGGACCTCTGGACTGGATCTTGCCATGTCAGTGATACCGTCCAAGCAGGTTGTAATCGCTTGTAAGGTCCAGACCGTGGCAAAATTAGGGGCAAATGAAGACCCCACAGCCTCATAGGAAGACTTGGTGAGCTGCTCGACCTGTCTATCCGTCGCATCCTTCAGCGAGGAGCTATCAGAGGCCGAGAAAAGGGAGCGTGCAGCAATCCTGGTCATGGAAGCGTCCACCTTCGGGGACTGCGACCACTCCTGAAGCACCTCCTGGGGGAAGGGGAAGCGATTGTCCTTGGTTTTACGGACATAACGCCGCCCAGGATGTAACCTGGGAGCTCTAACCACCCTTCCAAAATTAGTGTGGTCCATGAAGGAGCCACTTGGTCTAGCCTCAGGCCGCAGCCATTGATAGACCTCCTTTGGGTGCACCGTCACCTCCTCAGGGGGTGTCACGAGACGTAAAGTCTCGTTGATAGAGGACACCAGATCCTCCACCCCGTCTGGTGGTTCAGATACGGACACAGACCCGAAATTTGAACCCCCATCATCGTCCTCACCATCAGAGGAACGCTCCTCCTCAGAGGGAGCCTGGAGCTCGGGTGACTCCTCACGACGAGCCCGCTTAAGGGGTCTCACAGCAGAAGAGGGAGACGCCCGGGGGTAACTGGACGGAGTAGCTGGACTATCCAGCCTCCTATTAAGTGCCTCCAGGGATTGCGACATGGAGGACAGCTGAGACAACAGATTTTCATTGATCTTATTCTGAGTCTCCCATGGCCCTGAGATCACCTGAACCTCAGGGTATAGCACCGGAGCTGCTGACTCAACAGTGCCAGCCCGGGCCTCTGGGCGTCCGCAGTTATTGCAGGACCCCTCCACCAGTGTTCCATTGCATGTAGCACAGGTAATGGTGGTCTCTGCCGCCCTAGCAGCACGCTTCCCGGCTGAGGACATCGCCACAGTAGGGGAAGATAAGCCAAAATGCAGTACAACAAAACCGGGAGTCCCGGTGGCTTACCGACCGCAGTAAAGCGGTATGAGGAAGCGGTGTGTGTGTGTGACCTCCGCGACGGTTTCCGGTCTCCCCTCTTGGAGTGCAGGCGCACGCTGCATACAAATCCCAACCGGGAAGTGAGGGTAAAGATGGCCGCCGACAGTGAAACTGTGGGCGGCGCCGAAGACACGCGGGAAACACACACACACGCCCATCGGTGACGTCACCGCACGGGCTGCTTCCTATCCTCCAAGCAGCCTCAGCATGAGGGAGCCGGAGCCCGCAGCGCGGGAAAAAGTGTAACAAGTTATACACAGACTGCATGTACATACAAAACATCCGCAGCCCACGGCCTCAGCCCCTGTGACACACAGGGCGGTCAGCCAGGGGGACCCCAGCACAGGGTACACCCGCAGCACCGCGGACCCGAGGGTAACGCGCGGTCTGAGTGTCAGGCCACATAAAGTGACAGACACTACCCCCAGGCACACGGGAGACACAGAGTGCCTCAGTGCCGGTCCGGTCTGTAAGCACCATTTAGGGAGGCCTCGGACGGGGGTGCAGCACCAGTCCGGAGTGTAAGCACCATTTAGGGAGGCCTCGGACTGGGCTGGCTCCAGTCCGGTCTGTAAGCACCATTTAGGGAGGCCTCGGACGGAGCGGAGCTGTGCAAGGCTCCCATCTCCCACTCTCCAGAGCCCCCCAGAGAGGGATGGAAAGGAGCGCAACAGCGTACCGGGAGAACACAAAGTGTCCAGGCCCTAGGCCCTCCGGTACCTCCACCTGCGTGTTCCACAAGGGTGAGCGGGGAGGCTGTCGCAGGTCCCGACTGGAACCTTTTTACCTTGTCTTCAGACGCCATCACGTAAGCTGTGAGAATGCAGTGAAGTGCAAGCAAAGCGTGATCCTCCGAGCACACTAAGTTTAAAACTGAGGATGTTCCCTGCGGTAGGGGTTTATAAGCGGAGGAGGCGGTGTCTACAAACTTGTAGTACCTAGTGTGACCTCCGGAGGGCAGTGCCCTAAACCCCATTGTCTGGGTCTCCCATTATGATGACCAGAAAACTAAGATAAACTGTTTATCATATTATACAGACTGGAGCATGCAGAACCTTCCATGTGCATGTGATGTCTGCAAAAATAATTCCAACAGGATATTTGGAGAAGATTGCAGAATGACTAGTGGCAGGTGGAGAAGGATGTAGAATTTTTAAAGGGAACCTGTTAGCTCGTTCTACCCCCCTCTGCTATCACTACCTGTCCCTGCAAATTCCTAGTTGATCCCTAACCATCCCTGTCTGCTCTAAAAGTGCCCTATAAAGATTAAGAAAAATGACTTATATACTTACATACTGTCTCTAACCGGAGACTGGAAAGGCAGACTTCGGGGCTCCATTCTCCCCTCCTCGCTTGCGCTGAGCGTCAGTCTTTCTTCTATTTCACCTCCTGTTTGAAATTCCGGCCTCCTCTGCTTCTTTGATGCCCAGCTGGGACATCATATCCAGCCGGTGCATTGTGGGGGCTGATTACTTGGTACCCCCTTGCTCCAGTGCATACGCAGTGCGCATATTGAAGCCAGTCCGTATCACTTGATCAGCCCCACAATGCACCAGGCTGGATATGATATTCTGTCCGGGAATAACAGTAGCAGAGGAGATGAAAATTTGAAACAGGAGGTGGAACAGAAGAGTGACTGATGACGCCCAGCGGGGCATGCAGAGAGCAAGCAAGGAGGCAGAATGGAGCCCCTGAGCCCACCTTTCCAGTCTCCTGATGGAGACAGTATGTAAGTATATAAGTCATTTGCTTTAATCTTTATAGGGCACTTTTAGAGCAGACAGGGATTGTTAGGGATCAGCTAGGAAGGTGCAGGGACACGTAGTGATAGGTTAGGGGGTAGAATGAGCTGACAGGTTCTCTTGAAGTTCCAGTGCTTCAAGGCTTTTATCAAAGGCACGAACTAACTCATAGTGACCCTCTAGAGCTTAAATATATTAGAGACTTTCACAACAAGGAAGATCTGAACATGACTTACATGAAGGTGAAAAAAGCCCCTAAAATTCCCCAACATGTTACCAGCAGAACATTCTGTGGAGCAGCATCTTCCTATAGATGTGAGAAATCAGGGTAATTTCTAGTGGTGAATGCACTATGCAAACTTACTGAACTGATTTCAATGCTCAGATCATCAGCTATAAGATGAGTCTTGGAGCTGTTGACATACTCTCCAGTGATAATCAGTGCTGCTGTGGTGCCATGGGCCAGATGAAAGGATCCAGAGAAAGTAGCTGTCAATGCAGGTGATTTTATTCAATGCATTTCAAAGTGTTATCCCTACTTCTTCAGGTGAGTTTCCTGAAGAAGTGGAGATACCACTTTAAAGAACTTTTAATAAAGTCACTCACATTGATTTACTTTCTCTAAATCCTTTCATGTGGCCCATGCCATGCTGAACATGATCTCATAGCCTCAAACCACTGTAACTATTCAACAAATGCAAATTCTACAACCTAAACTTTAAGGGATTGACCTCTTTTGAAGAAAATTTTTTTAAATTAATTTTATGTATTTTTTTGCTGAAATACATAAAATGAATACATTTCTTTTTATTTTTTAATGGGTTTTATTAAAAACTAGATGATGGCCCGATTCTAAAGCATCATGTATTCTAGAATACCTTGTAAACAGGAGTGAACTGCGTCACACTATGACTGACAGCCTTGTAAACAGCAGAGAAGTGCGTCACACTATGAGTGGCAGTTCAAATTGCGCGCCAGTATATCAAGTCATGCTCCACTTCGTTGATTGTTCGCCGCCAGCCACGACGACCAATCAGCACACTTGGCGTGTGTTTTAAAACACGCTTCGCTGATCGGTCGCCGCGGCTAGCGGCGACCAATCAGCGAAGCGGAGCATGGGTTGGCAGGGATTTTGAATCCCGATTTCAGCGGCAACCAATCAGAGGCGTGGGATTCATATTTCCCACCAAACCGTGCCGCTTCACTGATTGGTCACCGCAGCCGGGGGCAACCAATCAGACAAGTAGCGCAGCTTGGCGGGGGATTTGTATTCTGACTGCCATATAGGAATACCCAAAATGTGGGTGTTCCAATATGGCAGGCGGGGTACTACCGCTGCAAGCTGATGCCAATCATCTTCCGGCTGGCTCGCCGCGGACCTCTGTGTGCGGTAGTAGATGAGCCGCAGCTACCTTCGGATCTCCCAACGATAGCCGCGGCCGGACGCATGTATCCTGGCAATAGCAACGCCGATGCATTGCCGTCGCCAGGTTTCAGATTGATGCAAGTTTTGAATGCGCGCGGCTATTTTGCACATGCTTCACTCATTGGTTGCCGCGGCTGGCGTGCGATTGTCTGGACAGAAAGACATGATTAGGCAATTATACAGTAGCAGCAGTGTAGGTGTTCAGCAGTGTCTGTGTGCAGCAGCATCAGTATTCTGCAGTATCAGTGTTGTGCGGCAGTGTCGGTGTGCGGTGGTGTTGGTATGTGGCGCTATCAGTGTTGTGCGGCGGTGTCGGTGTGCGGTGGTGTCGGTGTGTGGCGGTGTCAGTGTACAGCAGTGTTAGTGTACAGCAGTGTGGGTGTACAGAAGTATCAAAGTTTTGCGTCGGTGTCGGTGTGCGGCAGTGTCAGAGTGCGGCAGTGTTGGTGTGCAGGGGTGTCGGTGTGCGGCGGTGTCGGTGTGCAGTGGAGTCGGTGTACAGCACTATTAGTGTTGTGCGGCTATGTCGGTGTGTGTTGGTGTCGTTGTGCGGCAGTGTTGGTGTGCGGCGGTGTCGGTGTTCAGTCGCCAGTAGAGACTAATCAGCGGAGGCAGAATGGAGCAGGACAGGATGGAGCGAGCGTGGCAGGATGGAGCCAGTGGGGCAGGATGGAGCCAGCAGTGCCAGTGTGCGGCGGTGTCGGTGTGAAGCGGTGTCAGTGTGAAGCAGTGCCTGCGGTGTGTGGCAGTGTCAGTGTTGTGCAGAGGTGTTGGTGTGTGGTGGTGTAGGTGTGCGGCGGTGTCGGTGTTGGTGTGTAGCGGTGTCGATGTGCGGCAGTGTTGGTGTGCGGCAGTGTCGTTGTTCGGCGGTATCAGTGTTGTGCGGCAATGTCAGTGTTCAGTCGCCGGCGAGACTAATCAGCAGGGACAGAAAAGAGCGGGGCAGGATGGAGCAAACGGGGCAGGATGGAGCCAGCAGTGTCGATGTGCAGCAGTGTCAGTGTGAAGCGGTGTCTGCGGTGTAAAGCGGTGTCTGCTGTGTGCACCGGTGTCTGCGGTGAGCAGCAGTGTCTGCGGTGTGCGGCGGTGTCTGTGTGCAGCGGTGTCGGTGTTCAGTGGCCGAGCGCGACTAATCAGTGGGGGCAGAATGGAGCAGGCCAGGATAGAGCGAGCAGGGCAGGATGGAATGAGCGGGGCAGGATGGAGCTGGGGGGCATGATGGAGCCGGGGGGGCAGGATGGAGGCTGGGGGCAGGATAGATCGAGCAGGGCAGGATGGAGCCGGTGGGGAAGGATAGAGCCGGCGGGGCAGGTTGGAGCTGGCGGGGCAGGATGGTGTACGGCAGGGCAGGATGGTGGTGGGCGGAGGGGCAGGATGGAGCAAGCAGGGCAGGATGGAGTGAGTGGGGTAAAATGGAGCCGGGGGGGCAGGATGGAGCCGAGGGGGGCAGCATGGAGACAGGGGGGCAGGAAGGAACGAGCAGGGCATAATGGAGCTGGGGGAGAAGGATGGAGGTGGGGGGGCAGAATGCAGCGAGCGGGGCAGGATGAAGCTGAGGGGGGCAGAATGGAGCGAGTGGGGCAGGATGGAGCCAGCGGGGCAGGATGGAGCCAGCAGTGTCGATGTGCAGCAGTATCAGTGTGCAGCAGTGCCAGTGTGAAGCGGTGTCTGTGGTGTAAAGCGGTGTCTGCGGTGTGCACCGGTGTCTGCGGTGAGCAGCGGTGTCTGCGGTGTGCGTCAGTGTCTGTGTGCAGCGGTGTCGGTGTTCAGTGGCCGAGCGTGACTAATCAGTGGGGGCAGAATGGAGCAGGGCAGGATGGAGCGAGCGAGGCAGAATGGAATGAGCGGGGCAGGATGGAGCTGGGGGGCATGATGGAGCCGGGGGGCAGGATGGAGGCTGGGGGCAGGATAGATCAAGCAGGGCTGGATGAAGCCAGTGGGGAAGGATGGAGTCGGCGGGGCAGCTTGGAGATGGCGGGGCAGGATGGTGACGGCGGGGCAGGATTGGTGGTGGGGGGATGGGCAGGATGGAGCGAGTGGGGCAGGATGGAGTGAGGGGAGCAGGATGGAGGCAAGCGGGGCAAGATGGAGAGAGCAGGGCAGGATGGAGCAAGCGGGGCAGGATGGAGCTGGGGAGCAGGATGGAGTTGGGGGGGCAGTATAGAGCCAGGGGGCAGGATGGAGCTGGCGGGGCAGGATGGAGCAGGGGGTAGGATGGAGCGGGGGGGCAGGATGGAGGCGGGGGGCAGGATGGAGGCAGGAGGCAGGATGGAGCAATCAGAGCAGGATGGAGCCGGGGGGCAGGATGGAGCCGGGGGCAGGATGGAGTGAGCGTGGCAGGGTGGAGCGAGCGGGTCAGGATGGAGCCAGGGGAGCAGGATGGAACCGGCAGGGCAGGATGGTGGCGGGGGGGGCAGAATGGAGCAGGCCAGGATGGAGCGAGCAGGGCAGGATGGAGCTGGGGGGCATGATGGAGCCGGGGGGCAGGATGGAGGCTGGGGAAGGATGGAGTGAGCGTGGCAGGGTGGAGCGAGCGGGGCAGGATGGAGCCAGGGGAGCAGGATGGAGCCGCAGGGCAGGATGGTGGCGGGGGAAGGATGGAGGCAGGGGGGGCAGGATGGAGGCAGGGGGGCAGGATGGAGCTAGCAGGGCAGGATGGAGACAGCGGGGCAGGATGGAGCCAGCAGTGTCGATGTGCATCAATGTCAGTGTTCAGCGGTGTCAGTGTGAAGCGGTGTCTGTGGTGAAAAGCGGTGTCTGCGGTGTGCATCGGTGTCTGTGGTGAGCAGCGGTGTCTGCAGTGTGCGGCGGTGTTTGTGTGCAGCGGTGTCGGTGTTCAGTGGCCGAGCGCGACTAATCAGTGGGGGCATAATGGAGCATGTCAGGATGGAGCGAGCAGGGCAGGATGGAATGAGCGGGGCAGGATGGAGTGAGCGAGGCAGGATGGAATGAGGCGGGCAGGATGGAGCTGGGGGGCATGATGGAGCCGGGGGGCAGGATGGAGGCTGGGGGCAGGATAGATCGAGCAGGGCAGGATGGAGCCAGTGGAGAAGGATGGAGCCGGCGGGGCAGGTTGGAGCTGGCGGGGCAGGATGGTGAACGGCGGGGCAGGATGGTGGTGGGGGGAGGGGCAGGATGGAGCGAGCGTGGCAGGATATAGTGAGGGGAGCAGGATGGAGCCGGCAAGGCAGGATGGTGGTGGGGGGCAGGATGGAGGAGGGGGGCAGGATGGAGGCAAGCGGGGCAAGATGGAGAGAGAGGGGCAGGATGGAGCAAGCGGGCAGGATGGAGCTGGGGGAGCAGGATGGAGTTGGGGGGATAGGATGGAGCCAGGGGGCAGGATGGAGCCGGGGGGCAGGATGGAGCAGGGGGCAGGATGGAGCTGGGGGGGCAGGATGGAGCAAGCAGAGCAGGATGAAGCCGGGGGGGCAGGATGGAGACGGGGGCAGGATGGAGTGAGCGTGGCAGTGTGGAGCAAGCGGGGCAGGATGGAGCCAGGGGAGCAGGATGGAGCCGGCAGGGCAGGATGGTGGTGGGGGGGCAGGATGGAGGCAGGGGGGACAGGATGGAGGCAGGGGGGCAGGTCGCAGCGAGCGGGGCAGGATTGAGTAGGTGGCAGGATGGAGCCGGGGGGGCAGGATGGAGGCAGGGGGCAGGATGGAGTGAGTGGGGCAGGATGGAGCTGGGGGGGCAGGATGGAGGCAGGGGGGCAGGAAGGAGCGAGCAGGGCATAATGGAGCTGGGGGGCAGGATAGAGCCAGGGCAGGATGCAGGCGAGGGGCAAGATGGAGCGAGTGGGGCAGGATGGAGGCGGGGGGCAGGATTGAGGCAGGGGGGCAGAATGGAGGAGGGGGCAGGACCCTCGCCCCCCTCTGTTCCCACCCATGGCTGGCTTGAGCAATGCTGGGTGCTGAAGTCTGTGCAGCGGTCATGTGACAGGGCGGGCTCTGTGACGTCACATCAGCCCACTCTGTCACATATACTAACAATATGGGTGCACACCTCTAGTGGTGGGTGCTAGCATGAAAATATATAATACTTACTAAACGGAGATCTGCTGCACACCAGCACTTCATGTCTTTAAAGGAAAAACCAAATGGCTAACATGTATTATTTCATTGTGTGAACAGGAACCAAGATCATATTGGAAAGCTACTGAAAGCTATCTAGGATTAAATGTGAAAAATTGGTTAATGTGATGGCCATGACACCGTAAGCCTAGTAACTGCTATCAAGGTTTTTTCACTCTACTGGGTCCTATCTAAAACCTCATGTCTGCAGTCTGGATATGTGTATGGGATAATGCCCTATGTGCAATTAAAATCCTGCTTATAAAGTAAGTGTTCAGGACTATGTGTAGATTCTTGTAGCAGCTACTGGGTGGGGGAGTGTGCTGCACATGACCGCTGTACAGAGTGCAACTCTGTAGCTGGAGAACAGAGGGAGGTGAGGGGAGAGGCAGGTGTGAGAATGGGGGGATGAGGACGGAGTGGCGGGTACCGGTGCCGGGGGTCACCCCAGACCTCTGTGATAGCCGCGGCCGGACGCGTGTGTCCTGGCGATAGCGACGCCTATGAGTCGCTGTCGCCAGGTTTCAGCTTGGCGCAAGTTTTGAATGCGCGCGGCTGTTTTGCATACACTGCAGCTGGCAGCGACCAATCAGGACTAGCACGATTTCAGCAACAGACACGATTAGGCAATTATAAAGTAGATTTTGTATCATTTGGCTTTCAGGTTCTCTTTTTTTCTGCACACTAAACTCTGGTGTGGTCTCTGGTTAAAATCAGGTGATTGGAGCTCAGAAAAACAAAGATATAGGAGCTATAAACTTTCCTTTAAGATCAGAATGAGCTCACTAATGGATTCTTATTTTACTAATTCTTCAGTACAATTGCTATAGAAGGCAAACAGTGTATAATTTGTTATGGAATGCCATTGCACAAATTATTTTTATACAATGTTCTCTTGCACATGTATGATGTAGGAGTACTTCCACCAGCATAATGTGCTCTCTGCAAATGCGCTTCCCAAATTTAACTCTAATAGGATTTAATGTGACCTTGACCCAATTTGGGGGATGCTGCAATAACAAACAACACTATTCCCTATTACCAGTGCATGAATATAATTAACAAAACAGAGTTTTTGAATTGCTATTGTACAAATTGTGTTAGTACAAAGAGAAGTGTACAAACTGGGTTTACATACCTAAGGGGATATATATCTGCCTGTAAGCAGGGAGGACGCTGGTAACTATGATAAACACCGGGTATCTAGGCAGCGCGGGATGCCTGGATACCCGGTGTTTACCATTGTTACCAGCCAGTGAGGTCACTGATCGCTGGTTTCTCGCTGTCACACGCAGCGATGCGTGCTGACTTGGGGGAAACCAACAATCAAAAAATGACCCAGAGCACTTTGCAGTGATCAGCGACCTCACAGCAGGGGCCTGATCACTGCTAAGTGTCACACATAACGACATCGCTGGAGAGATCGTTGTAACTTCACAGTTACAATGATCTCTCTAACGATATCGTTATGTGTGACTGGGCCTTTAGTCTAAAGGTTTGTACTGCATATGTGTGCTCACAGATAATGCTATCGGCTTATTAAACACTTTACACCCTAACAAGGTAGTGAGGAATTACAATGATTATACACCGTTACCTTTCAACTTTCAATGTTGGGGATGTTGCAATAACACATTTTTCGCAATAGCAACTCAAAAATTCTGTTTTACAAATTATTTTTAGCTCTAAAGACATGCATTAAAGTAAAGATGAAAATTATCCACAAAGGACAACCGTCAAAATGTCTTTCAGCAAATGTTCTCTAAAATGTAATCTGAAATTACTTCACTAGGAAACTCTACATCTCATATTTAAAGTACAATGGAAGACCTGACAACTGAAAATAATGAGCTGGTAGATGATACCAATGCTTTACAGGCAGGATTAGAATTGATGAAATTAAAGATGGCAGACACTGAGAATTGATTGAGAAGGTACAATGTTTGCCTTCATTCCAGAGTCAGTCAAATCAGATGATATTATATCATTTACTACAGATTTTTTTTGCTTTCCTTCTAGCAGAATACACACAAAATAACCTGATCATAGCTCATGTCCACCATCTCACTAAACCAAAGTCTGTTCAGTAAGCTACTCCATGAGTCATGGTTTCTATACTTCACCTTTTACATGGAATAAAAAAACTGATGAAATCTTCTAGAAGGGATCCATGAATGACCTGATCACATTAATAAATATTTGATGTTCTCAGATCTTTCAGCAGGTAAATTTGCACATAGATGATCCTTTGCTTCTAGTACAAAATTGTATAAATAAATGGAAATCAATACAAATGGGGATTTTCTGTTAAAGTTTTATAATTACTAAACAAGGTTTCAAAATGAGTGCCAATAAACATGAACGACAATAAAAGAAAGAGAGGCACTCACTGGTGCAATAACATGACAAGCAGGGAGATAGGTGAGCAGTATAGCACCTTGTTAAGTTGTTCTTTTAATTAGTGACAATGCTAGGTATACAGTTGCTAAGACAATGTATACCTATGAGTAGGTGTATGCTGATGCTCGGTGGTGCTGCATTCCTTTGATATTTAGTGCATACATGTAGGAGGTGTTCAGATTCCTGCCCTTTAAGACACAAGCATATTAATGTATATTTCATATAGAATATTAAGCATGTATGCAAAGTGATGAGACATAGGACTGTTGTGTAGGAATATGTAATGCAAGAATATGTCTGTCCTGTAGAATGCTTATAAGATAGAATCTGCCTAGAAACAGGAGAACTACAGGGCAAAGAGAAGTAAATGAGAGAGACTAGCCCACAAGGGAGCCGCCAGTCCCTAGGGAACAGGACTGATTGAACCTTAGATTCAGATATTGTTGGACTGGAGTTGAGTTCTGAGTGGGGGCGTGGCCTGCAGCCGGATGTGAAGGACACAAATCCCCTGTGCTCACAGACAATCAATGGAGATTTTTGCCTTTTTAAGTGAAAATATCTCATTAAAAGCTACAAGACCAGTAAGACAAAAATGTGGGGATCCATTTGAGCCATTTTGGGACAAAATTGGTTAAGATTTCACCTCAGGACATTGAGTGAGGATTTTTGCCCTTCAGAGGAGTCTAAGAGCCGCCATCTTCGTTCTGGCAATCACCTCATATTCACAAGATCAAATCTCCCTCTTGAGTTTGACATCAAATATCTTCATTACAATTTTATTAAGAGACTGGTATTGAGGACTATTTATATGGGCAGAAGAGTCTGATATATTAACCTATTTACTTAATATATCCAGTGCTGTGTCTTATCACTCAGATTGGTATCGCCATATAATACTGTTAAGGAAGCGGGCTGCATTATACCATGTTTACTTTGGTCTGGTCCTGCCCCATCATCAGATCTATGTGAAATCGTTTCCAGAAACTTATTTATTTTATATGACTGCTTTTCTCCTATGCGGTCATCGCTGTGGGATATTAAGACTGAAGAGGATTTTGTCACATCGTGAACGGACTAAATCTGCATCTGCCCTGTCATGGGATCTGAGTAAAGTCTAATTTTTTAATTTAACTATCAAAACATCTAATTTATTTATCAAAACATCTGAGATACTGTATAAAGGGACTTTATGTAAATAATATTTTGCATATAGACTTGGAACTCTCAGGTGGAAAACGGGATTTCATTTCAAGCCTGGCAGACGTGCTGGCAATTTTGTGTTCCTGGATTCCTCCTGATGAGATCGTTTGGAAGTCCCCCGAGTGATGCCATAATATCTGGTGATGTCTTAAAGCTTACTCTTATTATGGACGCTATAATGCTTAAACCACATGTATTAGATTGTTAGTCTAGCTAAATAAGCTTTGATTTTTATTATTAGTATTATTTATTTATATAGCACCATTAAATTCCATGGCGCTTTACATGCTAAAAGGGCAGACAAGGACAAGTACAATAAATGTGGACAATTTGGTTGTACAGATACAAGAGGGGAGAAGATCCTGTCCGCGAGGGCTCACAATCTACAAGGGGTAGGTGGGGACACAGTAGGAGGGGGAGGTATCGGTCGTGAGGCGGTGCAGTGGACTAGGTCTCAAGGGAGGTTGTAGGTTTGGCAGAAGAGGTGGGTCTTTAGGCTTCTTTTGAAGGTTCCCAGGATAGGAGAATGTCTGATGTGTTGGGGCAGAGAGTTCCAGAGTATGGGGAATGCCCGTTAAAAATCCTGAATGTGGTTGTGCGAAGAGGAGATGAGGGGGGAGTAGAGGAGGAGTTCTTGGGAGAATCATAGTTTCCGTCAGGGTAGGTATCGGGAGACCATGTCGGAAATGTATGGAGGGGACAGGTTGTGGATGGCTTTGTATGTCATGGTTAATGTTTTAAACTGTGATCTCTGGGAAGAAGGGAGCCAATGAAGGGCTTGTCAGAGGGGAAAGACAGGGGAGTAGCGAGAGGACAGATGAATTATACAGGCAGCAGAGTTTAGGATAGATTGGAGGTGCCAGGGAGGTAGCAGGGAGACTAGAGAGCAGGAGGTTGCAATAGTCGACGAGGGAGATGATGAGAGTGTGAATAAGGGTTTTAGCAATGTCGTGGTCAAGAAAAGTGCAGATCCGGGAGATGTTTTGAGCTGGAGACAGCAGGAGGTGGCGAGGGCCTGGATGTGGGGCTTAATAGAGAGGGAAGAGTCGAGGATAACCCTGAGGCATTTGGTGTGGGGGACTGGGAGAGAGAGAGCAGTCATTGACGATGATGGATAGGTCGGGTAGTGAGGGGGAGCGGCTTGGGGGGAAAGATGATGAAATCGGTTTTGTCCATGTTCAGCTTAAGGAAGCGAACAGAGAAGAAGGATGAGATGGAGGACAGGCATTGTGGAATTTTGGATAGTAGGGAGGTGATGTCAGGTCCAGACAGGTAGATTTGGGTGCCGTTGGCGTAGAGGTGAACACAGAACACGTTTTACCTTTTTCTTAAATAATACTATGGTAATTACATGTGCTAATGCCACTTTCATTCAAAATAGATCTTGGTGGGCACAACATTTAGTTTTTGTGAGCCTGAATGCTTCAATAATTAATCCTGGACATATTAAGAGAATACCATCATCGGGTCATTCCATGTCAAGTGAACCAATGATTATTACCTCTATATTTTTAATTCTTTTGAGATTTTGTTATTTGATAATAGCATGTCAGACAATGCAAAATGTGAAGAGAAAAATTTTTTAAAAAATTTATTTTTTTTTTAAATGATTTTCAAAGTTCGGAAAAAGTGTGAATTTCGCTGTTGCCTGCCTTTACGTTTCTCCTCATAACTAAGGCTAGGAATAAGATAGAGAGACAAAATAAACACCATTCTACTCAGAACTATACAGGCTTTCACCAGATATGTCACAAGAGGATCTTTGTTAACATTTTACCCATGTGATCGCAAGCGCAAAACTTTAAAACGTATTTCCGAAAAATCGGCGCGCTTTAAATATTTCAAAAACTGCCCATGTGTCTGCTTTGCTCTTAGCCACATCTGTACCAAATTTCAAGTTGGGATCGCAATGGGATCATATTTTAACATATTTTACTATTAATAGCGTCAATGGGTCATTCCATATCAAGTGATCTAAATATGAATATTTTTTTTTACCTGACGTCTTTAGATTTTTTTTTTTTTTTCCTTTATGAAGTACTACTTTAGTTAATTACAAATTAAAAGTTTGGAATTTTTTTCTTCATCAGTTAATTTTTTACAGATTTTTAAAGTTTAAAAAAAGGGTGAATTTTGGCCTGGTACGACTTTAAATTTTTTTATCTCGGGCTAGAAATAAGATAGAGAAACAAAATAAACACCATTCTACTCAGAACTGTCCAGGCTTTCACCAGATATGTCACAAGAGTATATTTGTTAATTTTAATTTTTTACCTATGCGAATGCAAACGCAACATTTTGAAACGCATTTCCGAAAAAAACATTTTAATAAAAATTTTCCAAAACTGCCCATGTGTCTTTTATGCTCTTAGCCACATCTGTACCAAATTTCAAGTTGGGATCGTGATGGGATCATATTTTAAAATATTTAACTATGGTTAATCTCATTTTTATAAAATTTTGAAAAAACATATGAAAGACATACATTCAATCTTTTAACAAAATCTTGAGACATATAAAATATACAAAAAGAGAATTCACAAAGTTATTAGTAACTTTAAGATAAGCTGCAAATTTACTTTTGCGCTTATCTCTGGTGCAATATATACTACAATCTAAATATAATTCCAAACACTCAAGTATACAACCTTTCTCAGGGTTTTGAGATGTTCTGATGTCAAGGGGACAAGCAGCCCCAGCAGAATGATTTTTATTACTTGGCCCCTTCTAACAGGTTGACCACGTAAGTGGGTCATTACCCGTTGAGGCCTAGTTGGAATAGTCTATCGACTGGTGTACCGGAAAGGAAGGCCGAAATATTAATGATCTACTCACAGCTCAGAGTTTTCGATACCTGTCTAATGTTCACTAGAATTCTGAAGGTATAGGCGTAGAAAGGAAATACCTAGACTGAATGTATCAGATGGGAAGAAAAGAGAGATAGAAAAGAAGAGAGAGAGAGAAGAGAAACAAAAACCATTAGAAAAAGTTATACTGGGAAAGAAAAGCCACGTAAGAAAAAAAGAAAAAAAGGAGGGGGGGGGACGGGTGAGGTATGGGAAGGAGAAAGGGTACTCATCCCACTGGCTCCTCATCAGCCAGAGGTCGAGCCATATTATCTGTGCTGGAAAAGATACTCCTAAATTCTGCAGAGTCGTGAAAAAGAATCCATTCAACCCAAATCCCTAAGAATTTGTTCCGAGATCCCGACGCATCAGCTGCGAGCTCCTCCATTCGATATGTGTCCATCAATTCTTTGAACCAATCAAGTAGAGATGGAGCCCGGCTTGATTTCCAGAACCTCGGGATCACAGCACGAGCAGCCGAGATGCAAAAGCGGAGAATATCCCTCTTCTGTAGCCCAATAGGACCTGGAAAAATGGATAACATTGCCGATTCTGGGCAGCATTCGGCTTCTTTACCTGTTATCCGGGCGTATGCATTGAAAACCTCAGACCAGAACCGCCGGATTTCCCCACAACTCCACCAAATGTGTATCATTGTACCCTTCTCTTCCCCACAGCGCCAGCAGGTATCAGGGGTTCCAGGGAACATGTTCCGGAGTGTCGTCGGGCACAAGTACCATCTAGTGAGCAGCTTATAGCTTCTTTCTTGTGCAGAACAAGCGCTAGCTAGTGAGTGAGTAAATATAAAGCATTTCTGCCAATTAGCTTCTGAAATGCTACACCCCAATTCCCTCTCCCAAGCACGTTGGAAGTAAAGGGTGCCCTGCTCTCTCATGGACCCTAAGGCCTGGTATAGAAATGATATTTTGCGCCTCGGTGGAGCCTCCAGTTGGAATAACCTCTCCAATACGTTGGGCGTCAATCTTACCCTGCAAGAGTGGTCAGCTCAATATAATTATGCTCTGTATTGGAGAAATTCGAATCACTTAAGAGGTCTCGTAGGTTCTTTGAGTTGTAGCTCTGCCATCGGGGGCAAACCACCACTGGACAGAGTCTGTCCTACTCGGGTGTCATCCACAATCTGCCAACATAAAAATCTCTGCCTGTCAAATCTGGGTGGGAAAGATGGGTTGGAAAAAAGGGGAGTCAAAGGGCTAAGTCTGTCGTTTAAGCGGAGGGTTTTCGTCACTAGGTGCCATACCTTCAAGGTGTTTCTGGTCATGTCTGTCAAAGGTACTAGGTCTGTGGAGTCTTTAGGGGAATTCCAAAGCAGGTGTTTCAGCGGAATCCACAAACCCTCTTGCTCCACCCCTACCCATTTCTTGGAGGACGCATGATAATGCCAATCTAGAGCTCTAACAAGAGAGGAAGCCTCAAAGTACGCTCGTATGTTGGGTAGTCCAACCCCTCCTCTGGTCTCGGGCAAGGATAGGATATTCATTCGCAATCTGGACCTCTTGCCCCCCCAGACAAATCTAAGGATCATAGATTGCATTTTGGAGAGGAAACCTCTATCCAATAGAACAGGAACTGTCTGAAAAGTATATAAGAGTCGAGGCAAGACATCCATCTTGACTACGTTTATTCTCCCGAACCAGGATAGCTTTAATTGTCTATAGGAGGTAAATGCCGATTCCGCGTTAGTCAAAAGGGGTTGATAATTTAAATTGAATATTTGTTTAAGATCTTTTGGTATAAGGACTCCCAAGTACTTAATGGCTTCTACTTTCCATTTAAATGGGAACTGTTTAGATAGATGAGAAACCAATTCTCCAGGCAAAGAAATATTGAGTGCCTCGGTTTTGGAGCAATTCACTGTAAAGTTGCTCAATTGTCCGAACCGTTCAAACTCCATTAAGACCGAAGGGATGGAGACCAGGGGCTGGGAGATGTAAAGTAGCAGGTCATCTGCAAATAAGGCTAATTTGTGATGACTCTGTCCCAGCTTGACCCCATGGACGCATTCATTGGACCTAAGTGCAAAATATTTAACTATTATAGTGTCAATTCAAAAGTCACCAAGAACACAATCAGTCATTTTTTCACAATTGCCCGTCAATAGTTTGAATTTGATATAAAGAAACATAGTCTTGTAACATCTCAAATGAAAGCTGTTACCGTTCTGAGTAAAATGATGCCTCTCCCACTTCATTATCTTATTTCTAGCCTGAGATAAAAAAATTTAAAGTCGTACCAGGCCAAAATTCACCCTTTTTTTAAACTTTAAAAATCTGTAAAAAATTAACTGATGAAGAAAAAAATTCCAAACTTTTAATTTGTAATTAACTAAAGTAGTACTTCATAAAGGAAAAAAAAAAAAAAAAAATCTAAAGACGTCAGGTAAAAAAAAATATTCATATTTAGATCACTTGATATGGAATGACCCATTGACGCTCTTACTAGTAAAATATGTTAAAATATGATCCCATTGCGATCCCAACTTGAAATTTGGTACAGATGTGGCTAAGAGCACAGCAGACACATGGGCAGTTTTTGAAATATTTAAAGCGCGCCGATTTTTCGGAAATGCGTTTTAAAGTTTTGCGCTTGCGATCACATGGGTAAAATATTAACAAAGATCCTCTTGTGACATATCTGATGAAAGCCTGGACAGTTCTGAGTAGATTGGTGTTTATTTTGTTTCTCTATCTTATTTCTAGCCCGAGATATGATAGAAAATGTAAAGCCATACCAGGCCAAAATTCGCACTTTTTTAAAAGTTTAAAAATCTGTAAAAAATTAATAGATAAAGAAAAAAATTCAAAACTTTTTTTTTGTAATTAGATAAAGTTGTTCTTCAGATAGAAAAATTTTTTTAAAAATCTGAGGACGTCAGGGAAAAAAAATATTCATTTTTGGATCACTTGACATGGAATGACCCCATCATGTGTTAAAGTTGGGCGTGAAGCCCGGAAAACTGTAGTTTTGGCTTCCATACAGTTCCCTCCTTTCAAAAACTGTCTAGTGAACAAGTGGACTAAGCATGCTTGGTATGACACTCTTCTTGGAGGATGTGGCTTTAACTGGGAATTTAAATGGATTTGATATTGAGACGTTAGTTAATAGATTGCATGCTGCTGGAAGTGATATTAGAGATGTGCTTACTTTACAGACCAAGTGAATGCCTACAATATGGCAGCCATTTAGCATGCAAACCAATGTTGATACCATATTGCTTAATTTACAAAATGCTTCTAATCAGTTTAATTTAGGATATGGTACCAATATCAATAGGTATGTTGATTAGTCAGTGTGTACTATGCAAACTATTTACCAACAACAACAGAAAGAGAATATGAAAACTATGTTAATGACAGGAAATGAGCAAGAATGTAAGACCGCGTTCAATAAAACAATTAAAAACACAGATTGGGTTAATTTAGAAGCCCCTAAAATGAGAGATCCAAGATGGCCGCAGATGAGGGAGGCTGCACTTACTAGCTCTCCCACAGAAAAATCTCAATCCGTGCCATCCACCCTCGTGAGGGACCCCAAAAAGCCCAGAAGGCACTCCTGACTACGCCTGAGGCTACTATGCACAGGTCCTAGGCACCATTCCACCATCTGAACCATCTCCAGCTGCGGAGAAAAGCCCTCAGTGAAGAGTGCGCGGCTCCCGGCAGGGGAGATAGGCCGGGCCGGATCGGCTGCAAAGATCACAAGGGAAGCGGAGCTGAAGCGGGAATATCCCTACCCGAGATTCCTGCAGCCGGACCGCAGCTGGACTGCAGGAGGAACCGAGGCTGAGCGGTGCCCCACAGCTGCAGGAGACGTCCGACGGCACGAGGCACCAGGGACGAGAAACGGACGGTAAGAGAGATGCAGAGGCGGGCGGCCCAAGATTAGTGCAACTGCTGACGGCCTGCGGCCCCCCAGAGACCCGGCACGCGTGGTAACAGTGTGGAGAGAACGGGTGTGTGTGTGCAGGGGGATCTGTCCCGCGTGAACCCCGTCGGAGAGAGCAGACAGAGCCGGGGACACACTGAACCCCACGGCTCCGACGCTTGCTGCCAGCCTAGTGTTGTGGCCGGGGGCTCCTCTGAATTACTACATACGGAGCTCGGGAGCAGACGAATATAAAGTTAAGAGGTACCACCTTTTGCTTGTATATCATCTAAACCAGATGCATATAGGGTCACAGTGCTGCACAAAGTCTGCAGGACGGACAGAAAAGGAAAAGACCCTCCCTGACCTGTGCCTGGGCTAAGTAGACTGGTATTCCAGACCCCTCAAATCACGAGACTGGTATATAACAACAGGTTACCAGTAGATCTCCACAACAGTTAAAAGTGTTTATCTACTACTTCTCTAACATAGCAGCACAACACTAACATGCTGCAGTAATCCCTATCAGCCAGCAGGGGGAGCTCCGTGACCATTTCATTCAACCAGCATTAAAAATTAACTCATTACTAATATGGGGAAAACTGGAACAAAAACCCCTAAAGGATCCCTGAAACTTGCTAAAGCAGTCACGCAAGCTGACGTAGACAAATTCTTAAAGAAACAAGCCGCTTTGACTGACTCAGACGTGCCCTCCAAACCAAATGATCCAACTCTAATGGACGATTCGGACACAGACATGGATAGCGATTCTGAAAGTATGTCAAATGACAAAGATACACAAGTAACTCGCTCATTCATAGCAAGAATCCTCTCACAGAAACTAGATCCAATTAGTAAGGAACTTGCAGAAATAAAACGCGATCTCACTCAACAAGGGCATAGATTAGATACAGCCGAAAACACACAGACGACCATAATACAACAGTCTAATGCTATGCTGGAATGCCTACAACAACATGAGAACATCCTCCATGCTGCACATGCATCCTTGGAAGATCACGAAAACCGTGAGCGCCGTAACAATATTAGAATACAGGGCATGCCGGAGTCTGTGGCGCTGGAAACGCTCACTAAAGCGGCCATCGAGATATTCAAGGATGTATTGGATCAGAAAAAAACGGAAAACATTGAATTGACAAGAGTACATAGAGCCCTCAAGCCTAGACCATCACAAGGCGAACAGCCAAGGGATGTACTCTGCCGCTTCTTAGACTTTAGAGTGAAAGATCTAGTGCTCCGGAAAGCGAGAGACAAACGGACGATCACCTATGAGGGCGCCATGATTCAGTTATACCAGGACTTATCATCTATCACACTACGAAAACGGCGACTCTTGAAGCCATTCACTGAGGCCCTAACAAGAAAAGGTTACAGATTCCGGTGGCTGTTCCCCTTCGGCATATTTATAACGGCTGGAGATAAGAGGCTGCAAGCTAGGACCTCTGCGGACGTCAAACAAGCCTTCGAGGAACTAGAGATCACACTAGACTCATATGCGGATCTGGAAGCATTCCATTCAGCCTCCTTGCTCCAGCAAATACCGCCACCAACAGCATGGCAAATAGTCACCACACCTAAGGCTCAAAGAGTGAAGCGTAAGACAGCCAAATCTCCCTCTGCAAAAGACCTGGTCGACACGACTTGACATTCTGATGCCCTAGCACCTGAATAAATGGCTTTCTACAAGTAGATAGCAGAACTTTGCATCTTGTTTCCTTCCCCTTTGATAACCACGCTTAACTGCAAACTTATGGACCTATTACCCTCCAAAAGGACCTGACTACCCCGAAGTCACGAAACAATTTATACAGGAGCACTTCTACAATTACACAACATGGTGGACTAGATTGTACGAAGCGCCCCCTCTTTTTACAGTAACGATGGTTACTAACAGATATGGACACAATCAACCGAAGCTTGGTCCATAACATAAGTCTTCCCCTACCGACCTCCTACCCATCACCAAATACCCGGATACCCTTCCCATCCCCCAACCCATTTCATAGTTTACCACCATATTCTCCTCACTCTTAAGCCTACCCAACCCCCCCCCCCCTCCCCAACCAACCCCCGACCCACACCCTTCCCTCTAACAATATGTTTCATTACTTGAGGACTTGGTTACACACCAGCATTAGCAACCTTGATCGATGATATCCTCCCCGGAGCTGACTATTGAGGCCCTTTGTAGCCCTATGTTGAACAGACTCATTTAAATCTGTGAATTTATTACAGTTATTGAAAGTTATGCTTTATTTTTTCTATCTTTCTTGTCTTTTCTTTCACTATACTCGCTTCCTCGCCTCTTCCCCCCCTCCCAGTCCAGTGATCCAGGAAGGTCGAAGGATATGAAACCGACGATGCCGATGCTCAACGACCGAACCGACGGAGACACGCTATGGCAGACATGACTAAGGTAATTACATTTGCTTCACTCAACACACATGGCCTAAACTCGCCGATAGCAAGGCGACACATACTACACAGACTTAAACAACAAAAAGTGACAGTACTTCTTTTACAAGAGACGCATTTTAAGCCTGACAAAATACCTGACCTGACCCGCTCTGGATACGATAAGTGGTACCACGCTACTACGACCCAAACACGAACTAAAGGTACCTCAGTAGCGATAGCCAAAGGGGTGACATTTCAACTGAGAGACACGCTAACTGACCCCCTGGGACGATATATACTAATCAAGGGACTACTAAATTAATCCTTAGTGACGCTATGTAGCCTATATGCCCCAAATAAGAAAGTTGCAAAATGGTTGACAGCAACGATGAAGAAAATAGAAATATTCAAAGAGGGTGTGTTGGTGGTCGGTGGAGATCTTAATGTAGCACTGAACCCGCTAATGGACACCTCTAAGCAGAAGAGTACGCTCTCAGCAGAGGACCTAGCTAAAATACAGCGATGCCTGAACTCCCAACATTTGGTTGACACGTGGAGATGCCTGAACCCCGCCGACCGCGATTACACCTTCTATTCTTACCCTCATAAAACCTATCATAGGATCGATTATATCTTTGTCCACAAAACACAGATGTCTAACATTAAAAAATCAAACATATCTCCAAATATATATTCTGACCACTCCACTGTGACTCTGGAAATATCTCTGCATAGACAACACCCCAACAATAGATCGTGGTGCCTCAATGAAACCATATTAGCGGAACCTGGGGTCAAAGCTCGCATACAAGAAGCACTGCACAGTTACTTCGCGCTTAATGACACACAGGGTATGTCTGCACAAATTTTATGGGAAGCACACAAATCGGTCATCCGGGTGAACTAATATCAATCTCCTCCCACTTTAATAGAAAAAGACAACAAGACATGTACGATCTCTACGAAGAGATAGCCTCACTAGAACTAAAACATAAAAGACAACTCGACCATCAGACCATGCTATTGTTATCCACAAAGAGACAACAACTAAAAGATCTCATAGCTCTCCAATCGGCAAAATATTACAGCTCGTGGAAGAATAAATTGTACGCCCACGGAGATAAAGCGTCCAGATTCATGATCTCACTCATACGTAAGAAACAGATGTACACTCAGATTGGTACGATCAAAAACAGACGAGGTGTCAGCTCTGATAATCCCACACATGTGGAAAACGCATTTTTAGACTATTATAAGCACCTTTATGATTTGAGACCGGGCGAGTCTGATGAACAGACCAGACTGCGGAAAAATGAGATCAGGATCTTTCTGCAACGTTTGGGACTACCCAGTCTGACGGAAACACAAAAGAAGGAACTGATAAAGCCATTCCAAATTGCGGAGCTCCAGTCCATTTTGTCAAAGTGCCCGACCAGAAAATCACCAGGGCCTGATGGGCTTACAGCACAGTATTATAAAACTTTCCCCAATGTCCTACTACCACGATTTCTGGACCTATGTAATGCTGTACTCCAAGGTCTGCCTCTCCCACGACAAATGTTAGAAGCTAGCATCTCGCTGATCCACAAAGGGGGGAAAGACCCGGAGCAGTGCAGTAGCTATAGACCAATTTCTTTATTAAATGTAGACCTAAAACTGCTCTCCAGCTTGATAGCGCGAAGAGTAGCGACACTGTTGCCACGCTTGATCTCACCTAGTCAAACAGGATTTGTTGGGGGACGAGAGGGGAAAGACAACACACACACAATATTGCATTAGATGCAAATAGCTAAACACCGTAGATCCCCTTTGGTACTCCTGGGAACCGACGCTGGGAAAGCATTTGACAGAGTGGACTGGACTTACCTCGAGGAAACCCTAAGCACATTTGGGCTACCCCATGCACTTACCAGAGCCATATTAGCAATGTATAACAACCCCACGGCCAGAATCAGGATAAATAACTCGCTCACAGACACATTTGTAATAAAAAACGGCACGAGGCAGGGTTGCCCGCTCTCGCCGCTACTCTTTGTGCTCTCCATGGAACCTCTGCTGCATGCCATACAATCCCATCAGGACATTGAAGGCATCACATTGAATCACACGCATTATAAGACGGCGGCGTTTGCGGATGACCTGCTTGTGCTAATGACTTCCCCACTACGCGGATTCCCAGCTCTAATGAAATTATTGGACCATTTTAGCCACCTCTCAAACTTTAAAGTTAACCCCTCTAAATCTGAAGCACTTGACATCAACATTAACTCCACAACTTTATAAAAATTAAAAGACCTCTGTCCCTTCACATGGCCCACCACATATATAAAATATCTCGGGGTGAAACTGGGGAGAAACAGCAGAGATCTTTTTCGACTCAACATCAAACCAATGCTTGAAAATACTAAGTCTACTATTGACACATGGAGAGATAACCATCTTTCTTGGATGGGTAGAAAAAATTTATTAAAAAGCTTGATCCTCCCCAAGTTTACCTATATGTTCAATATGCTCCCCATATCAATACCGACGACATTCCTTTCTAAGGTCAATGCCCTGTTTAGTAACTACTTCTGGCACCGGAAAAAGCCCCGCATATCATACCGAACACTAACGCTTCATAAGAATATAGGGGGAATGGGAGCTCCTGATATACGGAAGTACTATCAAGCCGCAATAATCTCGAGAGTGATTGACATCCTTAGGCACCCACGAGATAACCTATGGATTGCAGCAGAAGAAGCACTAGCTCCAAAAACGCTCAGGTCCTTATTCCTTACATATGAGAAGACCACTAAGCTGACCCCAATCCACAACATACATACCAAGGCCACCCTTCAGGTCTGGTCGAAACTGCGCCACATGATGATACCCCCACTATCTCCCCTACTTACACTAACGGACCTTCTTCCTGGTAGACCCGGCACTTCTACTAATGAATCGCACAAGATACCTGCCCTGCAAAACCTGACAGTAGATCGAATCTTGATAGATGGAACCATGCCAACTTTCTCTGAGATACGGACCACACCTGGTCTCCAAGGACTGAACTTCTTGCACTATACTTGCATAAAATCAGCACTGAAACCACACTTACAGCAGGCAGATCTTTCACGTGCCATGACACGTTTGAGAAGCTATGTGCAGCCACCTCGAAACCAAAAAAAGTATTATCCACTTTATACCAAACACTACTGATGACTGAATGCAGCCCAAAACGGAGCTATATCACGCACTGGGAAAAAGACTTGGGCTATTGCCTTACCCCAACACAACAACGATTTATTTATGAAAGATCTCATGGCCCCTCGCAATGCGTACGGGCTCAGGAAAACACTTTCAAAATCGTGTCGCGGTGGTATTTGGCACTTAAACAAACCTACCAATGGTGAAGAGAGAGCTCAACAGACTGCTGGAGATGTAAGGGTCCCGACGGAGACTATATTCACATCTGTTGGACATGTCCCAAAATCAGAGATTTCTGGAATAGAGTAGCCATGCTTATACAGACTGTGACGAACAAAACACTAACACTCTCACCAGAGACCACATTATTGAACTTCCCACTCTGGACGGATGACAAATACGTGTCAGATTTGGCATGACATTGCATTACCGCAGCAAAATTATTGATACCACTATACTGGAAGACCCCAGATCTACCGACCACCGAACAACTGTATGACAAAATAAATGCTCTGTACCGAGTAGCAATGACTGTGGCGTCAGTTGAAAATAGACAAACGAAACTCAGACACATATGGTCTCCATGGACTACCTTTCGGAAAGCGCACAATTATTCGCATGACTAAGATCTTACCCGTCCAAATAACGACTTGACTGGCATCAGACACTGACTTCCTGGTAGCTGGACTGCTCCCCCCTCCAACCCCCCCCCCGTTCTTCTTTATTTCTTCTTTTCTTTTCTCTCCAATCTATCCCCACTATCTACCAACCTCTTTAACACAATCTTATACTCTCTTTCTTTATCTCTCTTCTTTACTGTTGTTCACCTATTCATATGGTATTGCATGAATAACGGAAACCAAGACAATTCCAGACGTGAGGAAGACACACGTCTGAGATTTTGTAAGTCATAATGCGATTGAGAGATGGCACATACTAACCCTCCTACTATCAGCCAGTTTACCGCCACTAACGAACAACTTGGAGAACTCCAGTTATTTGCCATGTACAGATGAATACCGAATGCGCACGTTATATTGTATTCATACCATGCAATGCCTTTGTAATACCAATGTCATTTTTTGTCATTTTCTGACATTTTTTGATGTTCTTACACTTTTAAAAAAATGTTTATTGTTATGTTATGCAAACATCACTAATAAAAAGACCATTGAAAAGAAAGAAAGAAGCCCCTAAAATGATTCACAATGATACACACTATACTAGTAAGATACCAATTTATAATGCTACTAAATGCAGTATAATGTGCAAGTTTATAGTGTTACCTCTAATTTTAGGAACTCCAGGAAATTTATATTACTGGATGCCTCACTTTAATATGATTTATATATATATGAAGTTAATAAGACGCACGATTTGTCTTTATGTGATGTTAGTCTAGAAGAAACAATTTGCAAAGTTCAATCTGCCGTATATGAACCATGCTTACTGCAAAATACTATTAATGTTTGTGAATGGAGTATTTTACCATTAACTTTTACTATGTTGATTGAAGGTGCTCCTCAATAGGTATGTGTGGTAACCAATCGATCTATTCTGTCTGGAATGACAACTCCTTTTGCAGGATGTCTAAGGCTGCCTTCAGACTGCGGCAGCGTCCGGTCCGGGGCTGTCAGGAGTGACAGCCTGGAGCGGAGTTTTTCTGCATAGGATAGTATCGGGCTGCACGGAGCTGGATCGCGCCTGGTGGTAATTAGCTGCTATCCGGCTGCTAGCTCGCCGGATGAATCCTGCAGAAGTGGGGATTTGTCTGCCGATTCCAAAACCGGTGCATGCACCGGTTTTGGAATCGGCAGACAAATCCCCACTTCTGCAGGATACATCCGGCGAGCTGGCAGCCGGATAGCAGCTAATTACCACCCGGCGCGATCCAGCTCCGTGCAGCCCGACAGGATTCTATGCAGAAAAACTCCGCTCCAGGCTGTCACTCCTGACAGCCCCGGACCGGACGCTGCCGCAGTCTGAAGGCAGCCTTAAGCATGTCCCAGCCCTTACTTGGGAAGGAGAAGTTTTTATTTTATTGCCCAAACATGATGTTAGTGTGAATATTGATTCAAAACCCACTTCTCTTGATGTCCCTTCTTGAGATTTGAACTTAACAAAGTTGCATAATATATTTCAAGAAGCTTCCATAGTAAAGCAGCTTATAGTATTGTTTAATCAATAATTACAACAGCATATCCTTAGTACCACTATAGTATCAGAAAAAGTAATAAAAATGGGTTCTGTGATAGCCGATGCCACATCACATCATTGGTATGTTATCTTCATGGGATATTCTCCTTCAGCAGAGCAGATACTAAATTGGTTAATTCATCTTGTTTTAATAATGGCAGTAGTAATTTTATTATCAATATGGAATTGCTTTATGGCCAACAAAATGTTCTGTAGGAAACCTAAAGTGCTCATGGTCTCCTACAGCAATTGCAGATAACCAATTGATTAAGGACCAATTGTGATATAAATCAGACGGGTTTGTTTGTATGTATGGAATAGATAGATATCCATTCCACAGAATAGGTAATCAATTTGGTTCTCTGCCTACAGAACAAAAGAGAACAAGGTTATGTAAGTTCAAACTTGTTCTTGCATAAGAGGAATAAATGGGCAGAAACTGGTTCTGATCACTCTTTATCAGGCCCAGGAATGCGTGAAAAACAGGCAACTGTGCATGATCCCATGATGTGATCATGAGCCAAGAAGCTTCTAGAAGCAATAGTACACATGTCTGTGCATGAACAGCCAGAGTAAACGTATGTAAATATTTTGTATATAGACTTGGAACTCTCAGGGGGAAAATGAGATTTCATTTGAAGCCTGGCAGACAAGCTGGCAATTTTGTGCTCCAGGGATTTCTCCTGATGAGATCATTTTGAAGTCCCCCTATCACGGAGTGATGCTACAATATTTGGTGATGTATTTATGCTTACTCTTATTATGGATGCTATAATGCTTAAATCACATGTATTAGATTGTTAGTCTCGCTAAATAAACTAACTGTTTTACCTAAAAAGCTGTTACCAGCTGTGCCTAATTTGTATATTAGTAAGTGAGCTGCAGTAAAATCTCTGTTTTAGTCTGCATATCCTAGTGAATCTAATGTAATCTTATTGTGCAAATAAGGCCACATGTTGTTCACAAGCAGTTGTAAACTGCACAGTGAATAGCTGGAAGTGGCGTATTTGGTCAAAGCATTTGCGGTCTCCAGGCAAATGGGAGACGCGCAAATGTAGAACTAGTGCTATTCTTGTATCACTGTTACATCCTCCAAGTAATTCATATAATAGGGGTAAATAGCCATCCAGCGGGCGCGCAAGGGTACACCATACGCTATTCAGTAATAGTTTTACGCTATTGATGTAGATTCTATTGTAAGTATAGGGAAGGAATTTTTCATAGTTTATTGTATTAGAGACTATACACTGCAGGATACTATGTAATATGTATAATATCTATATACATGCTTAACCTGGATAGCAGTCAGCAGTATGATATATCATACTGAGATCTTTATTGTGCCTCCACAAAAACATTGATGAGTACTGAGGTGCGTGGAAGATATTGCCAATGTTATCACTTGCTATTAACTCTTTATTATATTTACTATGCTTTAATACCAAGTATATGTAACTACATGCTTTTTAGAGATATTAACCCCTTAGAGACCCAGCCTCATTTGTGCAAGTCTGAACACTTTATGAGGTAATAACTCTGGAACACTTCAACATATCCCAGTGATTTCAAGACTGTTTTTTCATGACATATTGCACTTCATGTTAGTGATAAATTTAGGATATTTTCTGCATTTTTTTGACCAAAGTGAGTGTTTACATGCAGTGAAAGTTCAAAGCCATGACTGATATTTCAGACAGAAAAGAGAAAAGAGAGTGCTGCCTGTGAAAAGACTTTCCAGGAATAAGAATTAAGGGGGGCTATTAGGCCGCTCACCTTGGGCTTGGGGGATGTGCGCCCCTGCACAACCCAGATAAATCCTCCTATGGAATTTATGTCCTCTGGTCACGGTGCCCGAGTGGCGGTGTCCTCCTATGTAGGTCCTGCGACTCCTCAGCGTGATGTCCAGAGCTCCAGCTTATTAGGTGTTGTGATCCACTAGAGCAGCTCCTGCCGAACTCCCAAAGGGAGTGGTAGCATACAGGAAAAAATACAGGCCAATAAAGGTCTGATTTTATTTGTTGCTCTACTTGTGATTCATTTAGTGCTCCACAAGCCGAAACCCTATTTTTTCCTATATGACTGATATATCAGTCATTGGTCATTAAGGGGTTAATACATTATTTAATAAGAGCAATTGTAGTAGTGAATATTACTAACAATTACTTGATTGATATTAAATTTGGCACTGGGTGTAAGATTTAACCCTTTAGGTAATAGACACAAATTTGCCCTTCTGACTGGAATAGGAGTACGTGGTACATCTTTATAGCTGTTTGGTCAGGTTCTATAGCTGTTGCTGTTACCTTGTTTGTTTATTGCATACTTGTAGAGAGGACAGCTGTCTTTGGAACTAAAAATTGACTATGTCTCCCAAATCTAATCCTTTGCCTGGTGTTAAGCCTGCCAAGGCAGTTAGACATGATGTCCCTGGTGGAGGGAATCAGTCATCCACACATTTGGCCGCTATTCAATCCCAGGATAAACAAAGCAAAAAGTGGAAAGAGGAACTAGAGGTGAGCAACAAGTGCACAGACACTCAACCTCAGTGGAAGTGATGTCCTACGATTCCACACAAACAAGTAGTAAACGCAAAGAGATAGCCACGCAGTCAGGATCTTGTCTTAGTAGTGGTCTCTTGGGCGATTCTGAGCCTGATGGAGATTCTCCAGAACAACAAAGTCCTTTAAGGCAGAGAGTCAGGAGAGAACACCCTGAAGATGACTATTTAATGGATTTTCCAACAGAGCAGCCATTGAATAGGGAGTTCTTTCTAGATATCTTTATGGTTTTCAGAGACTCCGTAAGGAGAGATATTAACAAACAATTTGACAAGCTAAGAGTTTTACTTGCTTCTATTACATCAAAAACTGAGCACAATGAGAAAGTCATAGTTGATTTGACAAAAAATAATAAGGGTCTAAAAGACAAACAGGACAAAATGAAAAATGACAAGCTAATAGATAGAGAGGATAGGGACCGGTGCAGCAATTTGAAATTTAGATGAGTCTTGGAGAAGATTGGGTTTTCAGAGATGGTACCATACCTAGAAATTATTTTGAAAAACTTATTCCCTTCCTTTTCAGACATTGAACTCTCAATGGAAAGGGCACATAGGATACCCACCTGCATATCTCCCAGAGAATATCCCAAGAGATATTATAGCTAAGTTTACATTGTATCAAACAAAAAACTTAATGTCTAACTACCTTAGAGTAAATAAAAACTTCCCAGCCCCTTACGACAAAATATAAACCTTCAATGATGTCTCAAAAGACTCAATGCTGAAAAGGAAAGCTCTCACGCCTATCACAGATACCCTTCGAGAAAAAGGCACAGCCTACCGTTGAAGATGTCCTTCAAAGTCAGTGATTTTCACACATGATCACAAAATGATCAAAATTACTGAGAAAGAGGAGGGTCTAAAAATCTTAAAAAAACTCCATTTACTAAATTCATGACTTCTAAGTCCTGGACTTTGTGGCTATTTTTATTAACTTAACCTTGGTCCAGTCCTTGGCATGGCAGGCCGAAATATTGGCCGTTGCAGAAGTTTTCTATTATCGATTCCATTGAACCCTTCTATTTGGAACAGGCTTTAATTCTTTTTGTAGAAATTGGTTTAGACTTTTTTTCTATCTTTTTTTCTGTTTACTCCCTACTGGGACTAGTTTCATTTGTTTAAATAGTAGATAAAGTGGAAGTCTTCTGTTATTACAAACTTAGTTGTCTTAGAGGAACATATCTTGTCTGCCACTAATTCTATACCTGCCAAACTACCGCAGTGCAACCTATTGATAATGGCTAATAAATTGTTTGTTAAATGTGAATGGTCTGAACCATCTGCAAAAGAGATTCTTGGTCTGGAGGGACCTTTTGAGGCATAGCATAGACATAGCCGGTCTCCAGGAGAAAAAATTTGCTTTGGTGAAAACTCCAAAATTTTCTAATAAATTGTTTCCTCATATATGTGTGGTCCAAACTAAAAAAAAAATTGGGGTGGCAATTATAATTGGAGAGCATGTTAAATTTGAGGAGTTGGAGGTTGTTGGAGACGAGGATGAACTATTTTTGATCTTAAGATGTAGAATAGATGACAGTGAATATAACCTAGTCAATATATATGCACCAAACAAGGGCCAGATATCCTTCTTAAACAAGCTCTTAAAAATAGTAAATCCACTGAAGCGCGGGTCATTAATTATTTTTGGCGATTTTAACGCTGTGCTGAATGGTCAGATAGACTCTTCTAACAGGGCAAGCAATACCAATGTGACTCTGGATCCCTGTCTTAACAGGGAAGAGCTGTACGATGTATTCCACTGTATGAATGCATCTTCCGTGGAATATACTCATTATTCGGACATGCACAAATCACTGGCTAGGATGGTTACTAATATCCATACAATATTAAAGTGTGGTTCTGTCTCTATCCTGCCCAGGATATCCTGGTCCGATTATTCACCCATCATATTTGAGTTCTCATTTGCACCGAAATATCAAGTCAATGTGTTTGGAGACCAAACTCTTACCGCTTCAATCATCCAGATTATAAAGCTCTAATACAACAGTCCTTGGATTTTTAAAGCTGAATAGTGAACTAAAAAGAGACAGCCTAAAAGGCACAGACAATATACTACACAAAATAAAATTTCTGGAAGATAAACAATAAAAATTTCCTGTAAGAAAAAACCCAGAAGGATATTTTGTGCTTAAGAGTGGAGCTGAAGTCATTACTGTCTTCAGAGTTTGATAAAATAGTTCAAATATCCGAGGCTAATTTTTACCACTGTGTTGACAAACTTTGCAAACAGGATCAAAGTTTTGAGAACAAAAACCAAGATTCAGCAGATAAAGATCGCAACAACTTGGTCTGTAAAAACATCTTTGCTGATTACTATATGAAATTATATACCCTTAAAAATAATCCAATGGAGGTGCGCCCTTCCACAGATGAAATAGCTTCCTTTTTGGAATTAATTCGACTTCCCTATCTATCTATAACGTAAAAAATGTTTGTACCGTGTTAGCCAGTAGATAGAAAAATATTAGAATCTGAGAGTCCTCAGTGGTTGATACCTTTTAATGGCTAACTGAAAAGATGGTAAACATAGCAAGCTTTCGGGACACTGTGGCCCCCTTCGTCAGGCAGATAATGACACAGATTCTGAAGACACATACATATATACATAAGCAAATGAAACAAACAAAAAAAAAACAGTCTTAGATGTTATAGTAAATACGACAGGTGACGTAAAACAAAGTCAGGCTAGGGGGAAGTTGAAACTAAAAGTCTAAGATAGGCGGAACAAATTGTATAATGGTTATATGGTAGTGGTCTGTGGAAAACTGAAAATACTTAAATGAGTTGAGAAAAGCAATAAAAGGAAGCGAGGGTGTTTTTTTGTTTCATTTACTTATGTATATGTGTATGTGTCTTCAGAATCTGTGTCATTATCTGCCTGACGTAGGGGCCACAGTGTCCCGAAAGCTTGCTATGTTTACCATCTTTACAGTTAGCCTTTAAAAAGAAATCAACCACTGAGGACTCTCAGATTCTAATATTTTTCTATCTATCTATAGAAATTTTGGATTATTTGAATTCCCCCTTCACAGAAATTGCTTGCTCCTTACTCTAAAAGAATTCTCCCAGATCTCTCACTATAAAATTAATTTAACAAAGACACAAGTATTACATGATCAACTAGACCAGGAATTACTTGAAACACTAAAAGGGGAGGCTGATCTTTTGCGGAAGGAGAGCAGTCGCAGCTAGTATTCCTATATCTTCCCTCACATAATTTTCGATCCTCCCAGCCTTTCCGCCACACTTATTCATTCCTCACCCAATTGCCTACAAGATTTCTCCTGAATATACTGTGGCACCACTGCGGTTTTATCGCCACTGTGGTATAGCACCTATCCAACAGGTGTAGTGCCATACCCATAGGTAAGAAATGTGAACCTTACTGAGACACAACAGCACACACCCAACACCCGTCAACTCCAGGCCAGGGAGATGCAGGGCAAAAGAAGCTCCCCGAGAGACCAGACCCCATCTGCTGGCTGGTGGGTGGAATACGATTAGAGGATGGGGTTAGGAAGTTAGAGAGAGAGTTAGAGAAGTGGAGGAGAGAGAAGTAAACTAATGTTCTAGGAGGAAGCCGGGGAATAGGTGAGAGCGGGACCGTGCTCGGGGTATGATGCTAATCCCCAACCCTGTGGACTCTTGAATCTACAGTCTGCCGTCCAGGTCTTGTAGAGGAACGAGATGCACAGGGGTGCTAGCCAAAATTTTGTTTGGATCGGCAAGACCAAGTCAAGAAACTGGAGGCCATTGAACTGCACATGCATTGGCCACCACCATGGACTCTTCGAAGCACAGTGACTATAAAGGGTCAAGAGGACGTGTCAGGCCATCACTCAGGATGGCCCGCAGTCACCTGCTGTGGGATTAGTAGCACGAAGACACAGGGAAGTAGAAGGAGCATTAGCGTAGACAGAAAGAGGGCAGCACGGAAAGGCATACACCTGATGTCTCAGTGAGGTAAAACTGGACTGCCTGTGAGCTGGCCAATCTGCAATCTTGGAGACCCAGCACCCTGGCTGGGTTGTAAATGGACTTAAACTGCAAGTAAACAACTGGTAAGAAATGCAACTCTTGTGTCTGTCCATTCCTTCCTACACCCTCCTGCACCAGCCACAATAACCACCATCATTTACCTAATCTCCACCAACTGTGCTCCAGGGGCCCACGCCATCTGTGCAGCTCTGGTCATCCCTGACAAGACACCACAGATGGCGTCATGAAAAACTCTATAAACTCTTTAATCCCCTGTAAATAACCTGTGGAGCCCCGGGCGGGACTAGGGTACTCGGTGCCGGACCGGACGGTACTGGGGATGTCACGGGTGGCTTGGTCCGGACCGTGTCCCTGGGCCCTCACAATAAAAGGGGGATTATTTACAAGGGAGATTGTCACGGGTGACGCCACCCACTTGGTGCGGCCAGTAATGGGGGACCGCCGCTGCTGCAGAACCTCCGGGGTGATGTGAGGGCAGCGGAGATGGTATAGTTCCAGTGGGGGGAACTGTATCCCCCGAGGCAGTAAGGGTGAAAGTCTATTGGGGTTATAGATGGTGGAAGAGGGGTTGGAGAACACACACTCACGTTTGGTAGACACTGCAATTCTCTTCTTCTCCTGATGCTGCAGAGCTGACAGGCTGGATCTGTAGGGAGGAATTGTCTCTGTGCTGAATCTGGAGCAAAGGTCGCAATCAATACACAGACTCCAAAGCTGTTTTCCAAGGCTTTACTGCTGATATTATTGCAGATTATAGTCCACGGAGTCTGTAATGGGGCTGAGCTCTCTTCCCACACCCTGTCCGGGTAGTCGGCTTCCTTGTGCTGCACTGTGTGTGTGTCCTGAGCTGCTGCTTCTAGCTAAGCTGCTGGGATTCCTCACGTCTCTCTGTATGCTGCTGGTACCACTTGGCTAGGCAACTTGAGTCCTCTATGCTGTGCTGACCCCTCCGTGTTGCTTCGCTCTGGTACTGGGGGGCATCTAGTGATCCCACTGTTCCTGGATTCACTGTGCTGTGGGTTCCAGACACAGTACCGGATCCGGTGTCCGTCTCTGTGCGTACTGCTGGGGCAAGTGATGGTGTCACTCCAGCTCCCAGAAGTGTTCCTCTGTCTTTCGTTCTCCTGTTCCTCTGACCCTTGCTAGGTCTGCACTGAGCTAACTCTGCTCTGTCCTCTTCACAGCACTACACCGTGCTGTACGGTCTGAGCTCTTCCTCATGGACAAGATTATATAAGGGAGCAGGTGGTGCTCCCCCTATTGCCCAGAGGTGGTAGTGTTTGTCAGTGTGTAGTGGGGGAGAGAACCCATGTGATGTTATTGTGGCACATTAACCCATGGGGTGCCACATTCCCCCTTAGTTAAATACAGTACTCCGGGACTGTAGAAAACAAGTAAACAACAATTAAACACAATTTATATTGACATAAACTTAAAAATGAAAAAGTACAAAAATCACTAGAATGTGAAAAAGAGTTCGAAAAGTCAAAAAGCAGTCTTTCCGGAGGTTTAGTCTATTGCCTCCGGGCTGATGAATATGTACAAGAGAGTTCTTACCACAACCAGTCCGTGGTATATATGGTCCATAAGTAAATAAGAAGAGTTCAAAGTTCATACAGGATAGTCTCTGTAGGTACTGGGCTTTTTAACGTTGCAATAACTATATACATTTGTCCACGGGCGTTTCTGCTTAGGAGGCCTGAATTCGCTACACCACCCCCAGGCACTTTCTTTCCCTAACTTAATGTACTTGGGGGTCAATCCAGTTCCTCCACCCTCTTGGACACAGTTTACTGGGTTCAATTTACTTTACTTTTAAACAAACATATTTACATTACACATTTAATTCTGCATCTTACTCTGTGTACTTAGCTGGTAGCTGCCCTCGGGTACTACGCTCTGATCTGCGTAAAACAGGTATACCGCTTGCAAGTGGGCTACTAGTATTAGTGGGTATGTACCTACATGTTGTGCTTGGTACTATGGCAGATGGAGGTCTGACTGCAGGACTGGCAAGTTCACTGGGACCAGGAATTTGTTCTTCCTCTTCGGATTCTACTTCCAGTTCTTCAAGTCTTGGGTCTTCTTCTGATAACACAGGTTCTGGTAACACAGGTTCTGGTAACACAGGTTCTGGTAACACAGGTTCTGGTTTTGGGTCCATCATTGAAGGGAATGCAATCATTGGTACGACAACTGCTCCATGGTAATTTGGCCATGTTTTAGGAAAATCTCCTAGTACCGTGTGGAATACTTCTTCTTCTTTTTCTTGGATAGGTTGGACCTGTACGGGTTCTACGACTTCAGGTGTCTTCAGGGTTTCAGGACACAATTTAAGTTGATCACGAGATACGACTTGTGAAGTTCTTCCTTCATCTTTGCTTATCAAATAGGTTTTAACACTGTCTAGGTTAGATGGTATGCAGAAAGAAAAAGAAAAGGGCGCATGTGTAGACACACAGGGCTATTTGTATAAATAAAAAGTGCCAGTGCACTCACCTATAATGGTTGTGTACGTCTACACAACCAAGATTAAACGTGTGGGTGATGGGGCTCCGGGTCGCCTCTTTCTATTAGTGCTGCTGTCCTGCCGGTGTTTGCGTTCACAATTCTGTGCGCCGCGATTTTCACGTAATCCTACCGGACCGGATACCGCGTCACCGCAGGTCCTCAGTATGTTTATCCCGGTAATTAGATAACCACAGGTCCTCAACACTCCAGATGTTCCAGGCTGCTCCTGCCGCTTTGGCTCCGTAGAGAGAGAACTCACATAAAAACAATAGTACAGCGGTCTCAGGGAGCGCCAAAGGAATACTGGACAAATTAGTGAATAAGAACCGACCTTTATTCTTCCTCCAATACCACTGCCACAACGCGTTTCAACGATCTAAGCCCCACCTGATGAAGACGGCTTAGACCGTTGAAACGCGTTGTGGCAGTGGTATTGGAGGAAGAATAAAGGTCGGTTCTTATTCACTAATTTGTCCAGTATTCCTTTGGCGCTCCCTGAGACCACTGTACTATTGTTTTTATGTAGGTTAGATGGTATGACTGTGTATGGGACGGTTTCCCACTGATTATCCAGTTTGTTTGTACGTCTTTTTCTCTTGAGAACTTGATCACCTTCTTGTAATGGCATTGCTTGAGCATGTCTGTTAAAGGTCTTCTTGTCTTGCTCTTGCTTGTTGTAGGTTTCTCTCTACACATTCTTGCACTTGGTGATACTGTTTCTGACGTTTGGTATCCCAATCTGTTTCTTCTACTTCTGTATCTGGTTTTTCAATTCCCATTTCTAGATCAATTGGTAGCTTACCGGGTCTTGCACGCATAAGGTATGCTGGAGTGCAGTTTGTAGAGCTCACAGGGACATGGTTGTATAAGTCTACCAAATCAGGTAATTTATCTGGCCACTGGTTTCTTTCTGACTCTGGTAAGGTCTTCAACAGTTCAATTATGATATGATTCATTTTCTCGCATAGACCATTTGCTTGGGGATGATACGTTGTTGTGCGAATCTTCTTGCAACCGTACATATTGCAGAATTCCTTGAATAGTTCTGATTCAAAAGCTGGACCTTGGTCTGCAAGGACTTGTTCTGGGTAACCATGTGGTCTACAGAAATGCGTCTGGAATGCTTTTGCTGCGGTCTTCGCTGTCAAGTCTTTGACTGGTACCACCACTAAGAAGCGTGAGTAATGGTCCACGATGGTTAAGGCATAGACATAGCCTGACCGGCTTGGTGACAACTTGACGTGATCTAATGCGACTAGCTCAAGTGGTTGCTTGGTTATTATTGGTTGAAGCGGAGCTTTCTGTAGATCTTTCCTTCTGAGGTTGCATGCGACACATCTGCTGCACCATAGTTCAATGGATCTTCTCATGCCAACCCAATAAAATCTGTCTCTCAGGATTGCTTCTAACTTCTTCCATCCGAAATGACCTGCGTTGTCATGATAAGCTTCTAAGACCATTGGAGTGGCTCGCTTGGGCACGATAATCTGCCAGACCAGTTCATGCGTCTTGGGATTGGTATGCGTTCTACAGAGCTTCCCTTGATGCAGGAACAACTTGCCTCTCTCCTTCCATAGCTGTATAGCTTCAGCTGGGGCATTCTGATCAGGGTGTGCATGTTGTTGCGTAAGCAGGTCTTTCACTAGTTTCACGGCCGGATCATTATCTTGAGCTTGGTAGGCGCCGGGCTGATAATCTTGTACCTTTGAACGATGAAAGGCCGGTAGTTCAATCTCTTCCAACTCTTCCGGTTCCTCTTCCACGTCTTTCAGGTGCGGCATCCGGGATAAGGCATCTGCGTTCCCATTCTTGCGGCCTGCCCGATATTTGATGACAAAGTTGTAGTTAGATAGCCGAGCTATCCATCGCTGCTCCAAAGCACCTAATTTTGCTGTGTCCAAGTGAGTCAACGGGTTGTTATCCGTGTAGATGGTGAATTCTGCACCTGCCAAGTAATGTTTAAAGCGTTCGGTTACAGCCCAGACTACTGCCAGTAGCTCTAACTTGAAGGAGCTGTAGTTCTCGGGATTTCTTTCTGTAGGCCGGAGCTTCCTGCTTGCAAAGGCAATAACTCTTTCTTTGCCTCCTTGCTTCTGCGACAATACTGCTCCCAGTCCCACGTTGCTGGCATCCGTGTAAAGAATGAATGGTTGATGGTAATCAGGGTATGCCAGGATCTCTTCTCCCGTCAGCGCACTTTTTAGCTTATTGAAGGAATCTTCTCTTTCCCCATCCCACCATGCCAGGGAATCACAGTTTGAAGTCTTCTTTGACCGTCCTACCAGAATGTCTTGCAGAGGAGCTGCTAGCTTCGTGAATCCTCGGATAAATCTTCTATAATAGCCTACCAGGCCCACGAATTGCCTCACTTCTTTCACGTTCGTAGGTCTTGGCCAATCCCTTATTGCTGTGACTTTATCAGGATCCGGTGCTACTCCCTCTGAACTCACGACATGTCCCAGGTACTGTACCTTTGGCTTGAGAAGGTGACACTTGGATGGCTTGATTTTCATGCCATATTTCGATAAAGCTTCGAACACTTCTGCCAGGTCTTGTAGATGTTGCTCGTACGTCTTCGAGTATACTATGACGTCATCTAGGTACAGGAGGACAGTCTCAAAGTTCTTGTGTCCTAGGCAGCACTCCATCAGACGTTGGAAGGTCCCGGGTGCGTTGCAGAGTCCGAACGGCATACAATTGAACTCACAGAGGCCCATCGGCGTAGTAAACGCTGTCTTCTCCTTGTCAGCCTCGGCCACAGGAACCTGCCAGTACCCACTAGTCAGATCAAGGGTGGAAAAGTAGTTAGCAGATTTTAATGCAGCTAATGACTCCTCAATCCTAGGTAATGGGTATGCGTCCTTATGTGTAATGTGGTTAATCTGCCGGTAATCTACGCACATTCTCATGGTCCCATCCTTCTTTTTGACTAACACTAGAGGTGCTGCCCAGGGGCTACAACTGTCTCTTATTACCCCTGCAGATTTCATTTCTCTGAGCATGTCTTTGGTGGTTTGGTAGTGAGCTGGTGGTAAGGGTCTATACCTCTCTTTTATAGGCTGATGGTTACCTGTGGGTATAGTGTGCTCTACCCCTTTGATCTGCCCAAAGTCTAATGGGTGTTTGCTGAATATCTGCTCATATTCTTTCACTACCCGGTATACTCCATGCTTGTGACGGGGAGGTGTAGAACTAGTACCTACATGCAACTTTTGGCAACAATCCTCCAGCTTCTCCTCTGAGCCATTGTCATCCGCCTGACATGACGGGTTCAAGGGCTCGGCGGCTGTGATGTTGTTGTTATCAACCGTGTACAACTTAGCCATGGTAGCATACTTTGGTAATGTGACCTCATCTTCTCCGCAGTTTAATAGGCGTAATGGCACTCTTCCCCTGTGTACGTCAACCACTCCTCTAGCAGTGAGTATGGTCTTTCTACTGTCTGAGTACACGGGTTCTACCAGGGCTTGATAGTCCTGCCCCTTGATGCCTATTGCGGCTCTACACATACCAACATTTCAGTTTTGGGAGGAATGACAATGGGTATTGGGTCACTTACTCTTACACTGCCGATCTCACCTCCGGAAATTTCTACCTGCTGCTTCAACATCAGGGCTTTGATCTCTTTGTGCAGAAGCCTCTGTTGTCCTGTTCCGGCAGTCTCGGCGATTTGCTGCAAAACACTTAACACTTCGGAAAAACATTTCTCAATGACATTCATTCCCACCACCATCACGGGTTCACGGCCTCGCCGGTCGACATCTATGATTATAATACCCTGTTTCTGCAATTCTACCTTCCCAACCTGAATATTCATCTCTCTAAATCCAACTTTTGGTATTATCAATCCATTACCAGCCCATATATCAAAATTAAAGTCATCTGGCGCATTAGTAATGTCTGAATCAGCCCAGTACCTTTTATATAGAACATGTGGGATGGATGTTATTTGGGATCCGGTATCCAGCAAGGCACTAAAGGGGATGCCATCCAACACAATAGGGATCACCGGCTTTCCTCCCACGAATTTGTCATACCAGGCTGAGGGGCCTTGATCGTTCATTCCTGGGGAGCGGCCCGCCTGCCCAGGGAATCGTCGTTTAAAGGACACTCTCGAGCAAAATGACCTGATTTCTGGCAACGGCGGCAAATAGGCTGTCCATCTGGTTGGTAGCGATCGCTGGGTCGTCCTCTTGCTGCTGGGTATCTTCTGGGCCTCATCCACGGAACATCCTCTCTGCTGGTCGCCAGCTCGATCTTGGGTGCAGGTTTTGACTCTCGCAGTTCCTTGATGACCTTGGCCATGGAGATCACGGTGTCTGTCAGGGCATCTAGCTTTTGGTTGATGGCTGCATTTGAGATATATTCCCCGGCCTCAGCAGCAGCCGCTGACATAGCAGATGTCGCTGGCGTTGCCGCCTGCTGAGGTGCTGCTGCAGTGTCAAGCAAAGATGTTAATTCTCTTGGCTCTTCCAGCTGCTGCAGACGGATAGCTCTATCTTTCAGCTCAGTAAATGTCATGTCAGGGTTCTGCAGCAGTACCATGCTTAACTGTCCTCGATGGGAAGGGGAATGGAGACCCTCAATAAATTGGTCAAATAGCATTTTATCAGCTCCCGGAGCTAAAGCAGGTTCTGCCAGCTTAAGGGCTTTGAGTGCTTCCTGCAGGTTCAAGGCAAAGTCTCTGGCATTCTGTTTAGGTTTCTGGTGGCATGCAAAGAACCTCATCTTAGCCCGGGCATCAACAGCAGATTCAAAAGTTGCTTTCAGTCTGGCTGCTAGATGCTCTACAGTGTCCTTATCTGTGTCCAGCCAGGATGCGACCTCCCACCGTGCATTGCCCGTTAATTGTCCCATTATCATTCCCACACGCTGGGCTTCAGTAAGGGGATACATCACATAGTACTCTTTAATCTTTTGCATAAAGTCAGTTAAAGTATTAGGCTCACTGGAGTATTGGGGCAGCCACATTGCCCCCGGAGTATACGGCATCATGAATGGCATTATGGATGCTGTTCCTTGCGCCGCTGCACCGCCGGGTACTATCGCTGGGTCCGGCGCTGCATCTCCACCGGCTGCTCCATCGCCGTCTTGTGCATCGGCCTGCCACATCTTGGGCCCCCTTAGTTAATATGCGCCCTCCGTCTTCCGCTTCCGTCCGGATGTCTCTGGGAGGTTCCGGGGCGCAGCAGGGATCTCCTTCCCCGCCGGATGTCGTCAGCATCAAGGGAGGAGGCTGGGTTCGCGCCAATGCAGGGTACCGCCCCCTTTCTTTTCCCGCGCGCCGCGCGCTCCAAAATGGCGGATTCTCAAATACACAGTTCAGATGGCGCACAGGGTCCAATTCTTTTGGACCGGGTACATCCTGTTCGTGACGCCAGGTTGTGGAGCCCCGGGCGGGACTAGGGTACTCGGTACCGGACCGGACGGTACTGGGGATGTCACGGGTGGCTTGGTCCGGACCGTGTCCCTGGGCCCTCACAATAAAAGGGGAATTATTTACAAGGGAGATTGTCACAGGTGACGCCACCCACTTGGTGCGACCAGTAATGAGGGGCCGCCGCTGCTGCAGAACCTCCGGGGGTGATGTGAGGGCAGCGGAGATGGTATAGTTCCAGTGGGGGGAACTGTATCCCCCGGGGCAGTAAGGGTGAAAGTCTATTGGGGTTATAGATGGTGGAAGAGGGGTTGGAGGACACACACTCACGTTTGGTAGACACTGCAATTCTCTTCTTCTCCTAATGCTGCAGAGCTGACAGGCTGGATCTGTAGGGAGGAATTGTCTCTGTGCTGAATCTGGAGCAAAGGTCGCAATCAATACACAGACTCCAAAGCTGTTTTCCAAGGCTTTACTGCTGATATTATTGCAGATTATAGTCCACGGAGTCTGTAATGGGGCTGAGCTCTCTTCCCACACCCTGTCCGGGTCGTCGGCTTCCTTGTGCTGCACTGTGTGTGTGTCCTGAGCTGCTGCTTCTAGCTAAGCTGCTGGGATTCCTCACGTCTCTCTGTATGCTGCTGGTACCACTTGGCTAGGCAACTTGAGTCCTCTATGCTGTGCTGACCCCTCCGTGTTGCTTCGCTCTGGTATTGGGGGGCATCTAGTGATCCCACTGTTCCTGGATTCACTGTGCTGTGGGTGCCAGACACAGTACCGGATCCGGTGTCCGTCTCTGTGCGTACTGCTGGGGCAAGTGATGGTGTCACTCCAGCTCCCAGAAGTGTTCCTCTGTCTTTCGTTCTCCTGTTCCTCTGACCCTTGCTAGGTCTGCACTGAGCTAACTCTGCTCTGTCCTCTTCACAGCACTACACCGTGCTGTACGGTCTGAGCTCTTCCTCATGGACAAGAGTATATAAGGGAGCAGGTGGTGCTCCCCCTATTGCCCAGAGGTGGTAGTGTTTGTCAGTGTGTAGTGGGGGAGAGAACCCATGTGATGTTATTGTGGCACATTAACCCATGGGGTGCCACAAACCCCCTTTTCAACATGCTTGGTCAGGGCCACAAGCTCCGGGACTGCAACTGTGACATCCAATAGACTGACCCTGGATGGTCGAGTACCCCTAGCCCTTGCAGCCAATGCAATACCCTATCTTCTGGAATTTTGCACCCCAGCACGTCCGTTTATCCACCACGCTTGAATCCTTCAGACAAAACCTGAAAAACCATCTCTTCAGGATCATTTCCAGCCTACAATGACTGCACTGCTGCTTCATCACCACTAGAGCTGCAGCCTTTCCATCAGCACCACCAAAGATGCCAACACACTGCCAATGGATCTGTTCCACCCCTGATTTACTGTCTTTTCCCCATTATCCTGTAGATTGTAAGCCCACATTGGCAGGATCCACTTTCCCCTCTGTACCAGTCATCATTGTTATTTTGTTTACTGTAAACTATATCTATTTGTATGTAACCCCTTCTCATGTATGGCACCATGGAATTAATGGTGCTATATAAATAATTTAATAATTATAATAATAATAATAACAATAATAATAATCTACTCAACAACAATTACAAATATCAATGCTTTTCAATAGCTAAATGGATTTACACCATTTCAATGGCCAAATTGATCAATACTATATCTGGGTATATTCACCTACACCTTAAGATCTCGTCTAATTTAAATACACCACTTTCAGCAATACAAAATAATATATACAAAGATTCTCCAAATTTTCCTTTAATTTTTACTGGCCACACTTCTATAGTACGAATTAGTAATATTATTAGGAATATTGCACAACTTTTCATTATTCCCATACACCTCCTTAATATTTTACTAATGTGTATTCAAAAAATAAATAAATGTAATGTAGAAAAGTAATAAAATCAGAATACTGGTTACAACTTTATTCCTACCTAAATTATAGAGTAAACTAGGCTGCCCATAAATACTCATATTTCACTTTGATTTAATTCAAATTGGTGAACCCTCAAATTTGTGGGTAGAAACAGAAACCTGCATGAGTGTCTAGCCCTCTCTGTCTTTATTTATATGTATCTACTTCAAATCCACTAAAATTAAGACAGGAACAGCACCTGGCAAAAATTAACAGCCACATGAAATATTCCCCCTAGACATTTTGAGAGTTTTATATTACCAACAATCTAATGTGTTATCAAAATTCTGACTACACCAGTTGGATAAGGCCAGGGTCACATATACCATCCATTTTTGGCTTAAATCAGGTTTTTGGGAACAATTTGGACATTTTTTTTTCAAAGTCCAAAAACACATATGCGTCAACACATGTGTATGTTCATTTTTCAAAAATGTTTTTATGCAGAATCCCAAAAGATGCTGCTAGCAGCGTTTTTGGGTGCAGTAAAAAAATGCAAGCTTTTTTAACATTGGGCCCTATGGGAGACACATGCATTAATGCATGGTACATATAGGCACCATGCGTTAACACATATGCATTTTTAAGAAAAAATGACTAAGTCCAAAAAATTCCAAAAACATCAGGATCTCAGGGGACACTATTGGCACCCTAACTAAAACGGATGCATTTTTCTAGGGGCTTACATACCATCCGTTTTTGTGCTAAATCCGTTTTTGGGAACATTTTGGTAATTTTTTGTTCAAAGTCCAATGTGTCTATGAGTTTTTTTCAAAAAAAAGCATGCATTTTTATGCAGCATCCCCAAAACGCTGCCAGCAGTGTTTTTGAGGTCCTGTAAAAAAAATGCATGCATTTTTTTAACATGGGGCCCTATGGGAGATGCATACGTTAACGCATGGCAAATATAGGCACCATGCGTTAACGCTTGCGTTTTTGGTGAAAATGACTAAGTACCAAAAAATGTCCTGAACCTCAGGGGACACTATTGGCACCCTTAGTGAAACGGATCCGTTTTTCTAAGGGCTTAAAAAAGCAGATTGGAATGTAACATAGTAACATAGTAACATAGTTTTTAAGGTTGAAGGAAGACTTTAAGTCCATCTAGTTCAACCCATAGCCTAACATGTTGATCCAGAGGAAGGCAAAAAAAACCCATGTGGCAACACTAAGCTCCACATTGGGGGAAAAAATTCCTTCCTGACTCCAGATCTGGCAATCAGACTAATTCCCTGGATCAACGCCCTATCAAAGAATCTAGTATATATAACTGGTAATATTATAGTTTTCAAGAAAGGCATCCAGGCCCTTCTTAAATGTTAGTAGTGAGTCACTCATTACAACAGCATGTGGCAGAGAGTTCCATAGTCTCACTGCTCTTACAGTAAAGAATCCGCGTCTGTGATTATGATTAAACCTTCTTTCCTCCAGACGTAGAGGATGCCCCCTTGTCCCAGTCTCAGGCCTAAGAGTAAAGAGATCATTAGAAAGGTCTCTGTACTGTCCCCTCATATATTTATACATTATTATAAGATCACCCCTAAGCCTTCGTTTTTCCAAGCTAAATAACCCCAAGTTTAATAACCTGTCTTGGTATTGCAGACCCCTTAGTCCTCTAATGACTTTTGTCGCTCTTCTCTGGACCCGCTCTAGTTCAGCTATGTCTTTCTTATACACCGGAGACCAGAATTGTACACAGTATTCTAAGTGCGGTCGCACTAGTGACTTGTATAGAGGTAAAATTATGTTCTCCTCATGAGCATCTATACCTCTTTTAATGCATCCCATTATTTTATTTGCCTGACACTGGCCACTAAATGTGAGTTTGTCATCTACCCATACACCCAGGTTACACAACATGTTTCGATAGATTCTCTATCTTCCTCAGATAGAGGAAGATAGAGAATCTATCGAAACATGTTGTGGAGTAGGAGGGGAGCCTGAACAAAGGTCTGTTGAAAAAACATACCAGTGCCTGCTGCCTTTGTGCCTGAGCGCCTCCAATTAGACCGCTTATAGTTTTTTACCTTCTAATATAAATCCCTCTTTGAGGGTAAAGTGGCGGGGAGCAGCTAGGTGCAGAGTGAGGACCTGGCGTCGCCTGGCAACAGGAGCTTTAACTTAAGGACCTGCGGTGACGTGACCGGATGCTCGGAGCCCCCGGAGCACGCGGTGTGTGGATGAGCTACAGCCTGTGAAGGGCGCCTTATCAAATGTATTACCAGGTTGTGCGGGGACAGCACAACCCGATAAGTTGAGTGGCCACCTATTAGTACGCCACGCTAAAAAAAGCCCCCTGGTAACTGCACTATTGCGCCCCTTTCTCTTTCTTTTCTCTTGCATTATACTTTTTATAGCAGTGGCCTCATTAAACTATGCATAGTGGAGCTGTGGGTCCATCATACTCTGTATGGTGAATTTGGGACCATCATACTGTGTATGGGGAGTTGTGGGTACATCATCTTGGGTATAGGGAGTTGTGGGTCCATCATACTGTGTATAGGTGAGCAGTGGGTCCATAATACTTTGTACAGGATGCTATAGGTTCACCATACCGTGTATAGGGAGCTGTGTGTCTATCATACTCTATATCAGGAGTTGTGACTTTATCATACTGCATATGGGGAGCTGTGAGTCCACCATACTGTGTATAGAGGAGCTGTGGGTCTATCATAATGGGTATTGGTAACAGTGGGTCCATTATACTGTTAATAGGGGAGCTGTGGGTCCATCATACTGTGTATGGGGAACAGTGGGTCCATCATACTCTGTATGGAGATCTGTGGCTTTATCATACTGTGTATGGGAGTTGTGGGTACATCATATTGTGGTTAGGGAGTTGTGGGTCCATCATACTTTGTGTAGGTGAGCAGTGGGTCCATAATACTTTGTACAGGATGCTATAGGTTCACCATACTGTGTATAAGGAGCTGTGGGTCTATCATACTCTATATGAGGAGTTGTGGCTTTATCATACTGCATATGGGGAGCTGTGAGTCCACCATACTGTGCATAGAGGAGCTGTGGATCTATCATAATGGGTATTAGTAGCTGTGGGTCCATTATACTGTTAATAGGGGAGCTGTGAGTCCACCATACTGTGTATAGAGGAGCTGTGGGTCTATCATAATGGGTATTGGTAGCTGTGGGTCCATTATACTGTTAATAGGGGAGCTGTGGGTCCATGATACTGTGTATGGGGAACAGTGGGTCCATCATACTCTGTATGGAGATCTGTGGCTTTATCATACTGTGTATGGGGAGTTTTGAGTCCACCACACTGTGTATAGGGGAGCTTTGGGCCTATCATAATATGTATTGGGAGTTATGGGTCTATTTTACTGTGAATAGGGAGCTATGGGTTCATCATACTGTGTATGGGAGCAGTAGGTTCATCATACTATATATATTGTGTATGGAGAGCAGTGCATCTAACATAATGTGTATGGAGAGCTGTGAGTCTATTATAATGTGTATGGGGGCTGTTGGTCCATAATACTATGAATAAAGGGGAACAATATAAGGGTCCATCATGCTGTGGATGATTTGCTGTGGGTACTTCATAACATGTATAATGGAGCTGTGGCTCATAATACTGTGTATAGGGGGGCTGTGGGTCTGTTATACTCTGTATGGGAAGCTGTATGTCTATAATACTGTGTGTAGAGGAGCTATGGTCTTCTAAATTTTATATACAGGAGCTGAAGTCTTATACTGTGAATGAGGGATCTGTGGTCTTATCAAACTGCATATTGGAAGCTGCGGGTCCATGATACTGTGTATGGGGAACTTTAGGTCCATCATGCTCTGTATTGGTGAGCTATGGGTCCATAATACTGTGTACAGGATGCTGTAGGTCCATCATACTGTGTATGGGGATCTGTAAATCTATCATACTCTATATGGGGAGTTGTAGCTTTATCATTCTGTGTATTGGGAGCTGTGGGTCCATTATACTGTGAATAGGGGAGCTGTGGGTCCACCATATTGTATATAGGGAGCAATGAGTTCGTCATATTCTATATGGGAATCTGTGGCTTTAACATACTGTGTGTGAGGAGCTGTGAGTCCACCACACAGTGCTTATGGGAGCTTTGGGTCTTCCATAATGTGTATTGGGAGTTTTGGGTCTATATACTGTGAATAGGGGAGCTATGGGTTCATCATACTGTGTATAGATATGCTGTGAGTCCATAATACTGCATGCAGGATGCTGTGGGTGCATAATACTGTGTATAGGGAGCAGTAGGTCCTTCATACTGTGTACTGTGTAAGGGGAGCAGTGTATCTAACATACTTTATATGGAGAGCTGTGATTCCATCATACTATGCATGAGGAGCTGATGGTCCTTCATAATATGTATGAATGGCTGGGGGTCCATCATACTGTGTACAAGATGCTGTCTAGCATATATTGTACGTGGAGCAGTAGTTCTATCATACTGTGTACTGTGTAGGGGGAGCAATGTATCTAACATACAGTCATATGAAAAAGTTTGGGCACCCCTCTTAATCTTACTCTTTTTTTTTTTTTTAAATAGTTTTTGTGCAACAGCTATTTCAGTGTGATATATGTAATAACTGATGGACACAGTAATATTTCTGGATTGAAATGAGGTTTATTGTACTAACCGAAAATGTGAAGTATGCATTATTTCAAAAATTGACAGGTGCAAAAGTATCGGCACCTCAACAGAAAAGTGACATTAATATTTAGTAGATCCACCTGTTAATAAGTTCCTGGATCCAGGATGAAGGTATTTTTGACCATTCCTCTTTACAAAACAATTCCAGTTCAGTTAAGTTTGATGGTCGCCAAGCATGGACAGCCCGCTTCAAAACATCCCACAGATGTTCAATGATATTCAGGTCTGGGGACTGGGATGGCCATTCCAGGACATTGTAATTGTTCCTCTGCATGAATGCCTGAGTAGATTTGGAGCGGTGTTTTGGATCATTGTCTTGCTGAAAGATCCATCCCTTCATCTTTGACACTGATTCTTGAACATTATTCTCAAGAATCTGCTGATACTGAGTGGAATCCATGCGACCCTCAACTTTAACAAGACTCCTGGTGCCGTCATTGGCCACACAGCCCCAAAAGCATGATGAACCCTCCCCCAAATTTGACAGTGGGTAGCAAGTGTTTTTCTTGGAATGCTGTGTTTTTGTGGCACCATGCATAACGCCTTGTTGTATGACCAAACAACTCAATCTTTGTTTCATCAGTCCACAGGATCTTCTTCCAAAATGAAACTGGTTTGTCCAAACGTGATTTTGCATACCTTAGGCGACACTGTTTGTGGTGTGCATGCAGAAACGGCTTCTTTCGCATAACTCTCCCATACAGCTTCTCCTTGTGCAGTCTGCGCTGTATTGTTGACCCATGCACAGTGACACCATCTGCAGCAAGATGATGCTGCAGGTCTTTGGAGGTGGTCTGTGGATTGTTCTTGACTGTTCTCACCATTCTTCTTCTCTGCCTTTCTGATATTTTTGTTGGCCTGCCACTTCTGGCCTTTACAAGAACTGTCCCTGTGGTCTTCCATTTCCTTACTAAGTTCCTCACAGTGGAAACTGACAGTTAAATCTCTGAGACAACGTTTTGTATCCTTCCCTTGAACAACTATGTTGAACAATCTTTTTTTTTCAGATCATTTGAGAGCTGTTTTGAGGAGCCCATGATACCACTCCTCAGAGAAGATGCAACTCGGAGAAAAACTTGCAAGTGGACAACTGAAAGAGCTTTTCTCATGATTGGATACACCAGGCTATGAAGTACAAAACTCAATAAGGTTACCAAACCAATTTAGTGCTTCAGTAAGTAAGTAAAAAGTAGTTAGGAGTATTCAAATCATGAAAATCAGAAGGGTGTCCATACCTTGGCACCTGTCAAATTTGGAAATAATGCATATTTCACATTTTTGGTTAGTACAATAAACCTCATTTCAAACCTGAAACATTACTGTATCCATCAGTTATTACATATATCACACTGAAATAGCTGTTGCAAAAAAACAATTTTAAACAAAAAAAAAGAGTAAGATTAAGAGGGGTGCCCAAACTTTTTCATATGACTGTACTGTGTATGGGGAGCTGTGATTCCATCATATTGTGCATAGGGAAACCATATCGGGATCCATCATGCTGTCGATGGGGGGCTGTGGGTCCATCATACTATGTATGGAGAGCTGTGGATCCTTCATATTGTGCATAGGGAAACCATATCGGGATCCATCATGCTGTCGATGGGGGGCTGTGGGTCCATCATGCTGTATGTAGAGCTGTGGGTCCATTATACCGTGTATGGGGTGACTCTGGGAACATTACTAAAGGTCAAGTGGACACTTAAGAACCTTTCTTATTATAGGGACACTTAAAGTATTGTGACTGTCAAAGATGCACAATGCGCATAATTACTTTCTAAGGACAAAATGAGGACACTATTGTCTAGTGAAATTGCCCAGTGATTTAATATTTTCTAGAAGGCAATTTTATCATCTATAGGGGACAAAGGAGACATTATTATTACCGTATATACTCGTGTATAAGCCGAGTTTTTCAGCCCAAGCATTGGGCTGAAAAGTCCCCCCTCAGGTTATACACGGGTCAATGCGGTATACAGCAGCCCCAGTGGTGTATAGCAGCCCCAGTGGCCCCCAAAGGCTGGCACTCACCCCCCCTATGTTGTAAGGGCCCCCCCGCTGCTTAACTTACCATCCCCGGTCTTCTGCACCGCCGGTCTTCTGTACTCCGTCCTCCATGCTCCCGTCCGGCTGCATCCGGGATCCCCGGTCGTGGCACGATGATGTATACCACACCACTGAGGCTGCTGTATACCACTGGGGCTGCTATATACCACTGGGGCTGCTATACACCACTGGGGCTGCTGTATACCACTGGGGCTGCTATATACCACTGGGGCTGCTGTATACCACTGGGGCTGCTATATACCATTGGGGATGCTATATACTATTGAGGCTGCTATATACCACTGGGGCTGCTATATACTACTGGGGCTGCTATACACCACTGGGGCTGCTGTATACCACTGGGGCTGCTATATACCACTGGGGCTGCTGTATACCACACCACTGGGGCTGCTGTATGCCACTGGGGCTGCTATATATACTGCTGGGGCCTGTATATACCACTGGGTAGGCTGCTGTATACTACCACTGGGGAGGCCTATATACCACTGGGGCTGCTATATACCACTGGGGCTGCTATATACCACTGGGGCTGCTGTATACCACTGGGGCTGCTATATACCACTGGGGCTGCTGTATACCACACCACTGGGGCTGCTGTATACCACTGGGGCTGCTATATACTACTGGGGCTGCTATATACCACTGGGGCTGCTGTATACCACTGGGGCTGCTGTATACCACTGGGGCTGCTATATACCACTGGGCTGCTGTATACCACTGGAGCTGCTATATACCATTGGGGATGCTATATACTACTGAGGCTGCTATATACCACTGGGGCTGCTATATACTACTGGGACTGCTATACACCACTGGGGCTGCTGTATACCACTGGGGCTGCTATATACCACTGGGGCTGCTGTATACCACACCACTGGGGCTGCTGTATACCACTGGGGCTGCTATATATACTGCTGGGGCCTGTATATACCACTGGGGAGGATGCTGTATACTACCACTGGGGAGTCCTATATACCACTGGGGCTGCTATATACCACTGGGGCTTCTATATACCACTGGGGCTGCTGTATACCACTGAGGCTGCTATATACCACTGGGGCTGCTGTATACCACACCACTGGGGCTGCTGTATACCACTGGGGCTGCTATATACCACTGGGGCTGCTATATACCAATGGGGCTGCTGTATACCACTGGGGCTACTATGTACCACTGGGACTGCTGTATACCACACCACTGGGGCTGCTGTATACCACTGGGGCTGCTGTATATACTGGTGGGGCCTGTGTATACCACTGGGGAGGCTGCTGTATACTACCACTGGGGAGGCCTGTATACCACTGGGGGGGCTTGTATACCACACTGCTGGGGGCTGTATACCTGTGCTGGGGTCCACCCTCGGCTTATACACGAGTCAATAGGTTTTCCCAGGTTTTGGGGGCAAAAGTAGGGGGGTCGGCTTATACACGGGTCGGCTTATACACGAGTATATACGGTATGTAAGGAGCACAGTGGTGGTCATTACTATGTGGGGCAGTAAGAGGAACACTGTTTTTGCACCACATACAGTTGTGGCCAAAAGTATTGACACGCCTGTCAGATAATACTCAGTTTCTTCCTGAAAATGATTGCAATCACAAATTCTATGGTATTATCAACTTCATTTAATTTGTCTTAAATGAAAAAACACAAAAGAGAATGAAGCAAAAAGCAAAACATTGATCATTTCACACAAAACTCCAAAAATGAGCCAGACAAAAGTATGGGCACCCTCAGCCTAATACTTGGTTGCACAACCTTTAGCTAAAATAACTGCGATCAACCGCTTCCGGTAACCATCACTGAGTTTCTTTCAATGCTCTGCTGGAATTTTAGACCATTCTTCTTTGGCAAACTGCTCCAGGTCTCTGATATTTGAAGGGTGCCTTCTCCAAACTGCCATTTTTAGATCTCTCCACAGGTGTTCTATGGGATTCAGGTCCGGACTCATTGCTGGCCACCTTAGAGGTCTCCAGTGCTTTCTCTCAAACCATTTTCTAGTGCTTTTTGAAGTGTGTTTTGGGTCATTGTCCTGCTGGAAGACCCATGACCTCTGAGGGAAACCCAGCTTTCTTACACTGGGCCCTATATTATGCTGCAAAATATGTTGGTACTCTTCAGACTTCATAATGCCATGCACATGGTCAAGCAGTCCAGTGCCAGAGGCAGCAAAGCAACCCCAAAACATCAGGGAACCTCCGCCATGTTTGACTGTAGGGACCGTGTTTCTTTTCTTTGAATTCCTCTTTTTGTCTCCTGTAAATTTTATGTTGATGCCTTTGCCCAAAAAGCTCTACTTTTGTCTTATCTGACCAGAGAACATTCTTCCAAAACGTTTTAGGCTTTCTCAGGTAAGTTTTGGCAAACTCCAGCCTGGATTTTTTATGTCTCGAGGTAAGAAGTGGGGTCTTCCTTGGTCTCCTACCATACATTCCCTTTTCATTCAGACGCCGACGGATAGTACGGGTTGACACTGTTGTACCCTCGGACTGCAGGGCAGCTTGATCTTGTTTGGATGTTAGTCAAGGTTGTTTATCCACCATCCGCACAATCTTGCGTTGAAATCTCTCGTCAATTTTTCTTTTCCGTCCACATCTAGGGAGGTTAGCCACAGTGCCATGGGCTTTAAACTTCTTGATGACACTGCGCACGGTAGACACAGGAACATTCAGGTCTTTGGAGATGGACTTGTAGCCTTGAGATTGCTCATGCTTCCTCACAATTTGCTTTCTCAAGTCCTCAGACAATTCTTTGGTCTTCTTTCTTTTCTCCATGCTCAATGTGGTACACACAAGGACACAGGAAAGCGGTTGAGTCAACTTTAATCCATGTCAACTGGCTGCAAGTGTGATTTAGTTATTGCCAACACCTGTTAGGTGCCACAGGTAAGTTACAGGTGCTGTTAATTACACAAATTAGAGAAGCATCACATGATTTTTCTAACAGTGCCAATACTTTTGTCCACCCCCTTTTTATGTTTGGCGTGGAATTATATCCAATTTGGCTTTAGGACAATTCTTTTGTGTTTTTTCATTGAAGACAAATTAAATGAAAATAATAATACCAAAGAATTTGTGATTGCAATCATTTTCAGGAAGAAACTATATATATATATATATATATATTATCTGACAGAATTGTAGGGTGTCAATACTTTTGGCCACAACTGTAGTAGGCACAGTAATGGGGTGATATGTGACAGCAGTGGCTCAGTTTTGGCATATCAGTAATAACGGAGTTTGTGCAAGTCGGGATTAGATTGTACAGTGATTGAAATGTGAAAAGTCAAATGTTTGAAGCCCATGATGCGGGACTGGAATCATAACTCTTTCTAACACCCAGTGTTTTACCTATTGTATATTGCATTTAAAGTAATAGCATCCTTCTACCTGACTGTAGACAACTCAGAAGATTGTCATTTATTGTCATTTCTATGATGTAATACTGTATACAATTTTGCAGTACTGATATTAGTTCGTAGTATCAGTTTACTTTATTATATACGCTATTTATACCTACAAGGTTACCGCAATTTATATTGCTTTACATCTTATTATGCATTTATAACGGTTGATGTTCTTGAACTAGATTTAACTTTTTTATATTATACTTAAATATATTTTATTAGCCTCAGATAGGGATTTTGTTATATATTTGTATACTCAATATATATCATATATTTTTATAAAAATAAAACAATATATTCTCCAAAAAGCTGCGAATTTGATACTTTTTTCTGGTTTGATACTTGGTGACATATTAAGAGAAAATAGATTACTTGCTTTTAACAAACTAATAATCCAATCTCAGAAAGATTTCAACAAATGTGTAAAATTGAGACATTTAATTGCAGAGTTTGATATTTCCTTTTATCACCCACAATCCAATTATCAGACTTATTTCTCTGATTTTAAAAAAGTGAATCAGGGAATTTCAAAGGCCTATGTGATTATTTTAACTCACCTTTTTTCTCCATGCATAGATTTCAATCCAAGTGAAAGTCTGAATTACAATTGCCCTTTTCCTTTTCACATTTCCACTTTCCAATAAAGTTTCACAATACATTGATAATTTAGAAATTTAAAGGAAACTCCATAATAGATGGTATGTAACACCCTATCAATCACCTATTTGAAGTATTCCATACATTCCCAAATGATTGTTGGAGTGCCCCATCTGGTCATTCTGCTACATGTGTGGTGGGAATGTTAAATAATAACCCAATGTTGTGTGAAATATATCAATTGTCAAAAACATGTTGGCTATCATTTTATTTTTGGATTAAGATTATAATTATTATTTATGATGCTTGGAAATTGTCTCCTGCTTATTAGCTCCATCTTGAACTGTTGATTGACTAAAGTTTCACCCCTTAGGGTGTGTGCTCACGGTCAGGAATTGTAGAATTTTGGATGCAGTGTATTGCCTCAGCATCCAAAACACTGCATTGTACAACACCACTACAGTGGATGGGATTTCAAGAAATCCCATGCCCACTATACTTCTCTCGTTCGCAGTGTCTTTTCAGCTGCAGTGCAGGTTGTTGCGCTTCTACAGCTCTGCAACATGTTAATTTCTTGCTGTGGAGTGATGAACGATCTCCTGCCGGTGAATAGAGTTAGAAGCCGCACCGAATCCACCACAGATTGTGAGTACAGGGTGACTGCATTCACCCTGCGCTCATCTGTGGGTTCTGTCAGGTCTAGAGGCACTGTGTTCAACATGCAGTGCCTCCAAATCGTGAGCACATACCCTTAGGCTTGAGGTGGGGCCTTATAGTGATTTGTCCCTGTGTCAAGATGGAGAAGCAAGGAGGCTTCTGCCAGAACCAATTGTCTTAGGGTAGGGTCACATTGGCGTTTTTTGTTTAAAATCCTGATCCGGTTTTGAGCTTTAAAAAAGCTCAAAACCGGACCAAGAAAGGCTCCTGATGGAAGCCTATGCAAAACACCGGATGGCTTCACAAGCCATCTGGTGGCCGGATCCGGCACTGCTGCCTGCGTTTAAAATCATGCAGGCAGCAGTTTTCGCAGCGTTTCTGGGACCGCACTGCGGTCACCGGATGGCTCAGGATGTGTAATCCTGAGCCATCCGGTAACTGCAGAGTGTGCGGATCCCGATCGGCCAAGTTAATAAAGATTTAATTTAAGTACAGAACTGACTGTTAGAGGTCTGTAGGGGGGCTTAGACCCCCCCCTACAGACCGGGCGGCCACTTCTATAGTGTTCTTCTACAATTGTACCTATGGCACGGGCTGATCTGAGCTCCGTGCATGTGGTCCAAATATCCCCCCTCCCCCTATCACTATACAGGGGTGCATACACCCCTCTAGTACAGTACTGCTTTATTTAAGTTATAAACAGCAAGAATTGTCCCAATCGGAAGATAATTATATATTTACATGTTCCATAGGCAGAGTCGAGTGATTTCCATGGGCGGGGCTGTGTGCAGTAGCCTCCGCCCGCTCCTTCTTGATGCCCGCCCCCTCTGGCCGTAATCCAGTGTTGTGGGGGTGGCCGAGTCGTTAAAGGGGCGTGGCTAACCATGAGCTGCGGTTAGCCATGCCCCTTTAACGACTCGGCCACCCCCACAACACTGGATTACGGCCAGAGGGGGCGGGCATCAAGAAGGAGCGGGCGGAGGCTACTGCACACAGCCCCGCCCATGGAAATCACTCGACTCTGCCTATGGAACATGTAAATATATAATTATCTTCCGATTGGGACAATTCTTGCTGTTTATAACTTAAATAAAGCAGTACTGTACTAGAGGGTGTATGCACCCCTGTATAGTGATAGGGGGAGGGGGGATATTTGGACCACATGCACGGAGCTCAGATCAGCCTGTGCCATAGGTACAATTGTAGAAGAACACTATAGAAGTGGCCGCCCGGTCTGTAGGGGGGGTCTAAGCCCCCCTACAGACCTCTAACAGTCAGTTCTGTACTTAAATTAAATCTTTATTAACTTGGCCGATCGGGATCCGCACACTCTGCAGTTACCGGATGGCTCAGGATTACACATCCTGAGCCATCCGGTGACCGCAGTGCGGTATTCTGCACACATTTTTGAATAAAAATGTGTGTGACCGGAATTGCATTCACCGCATCCGGATCCGGATGCGGTGAATGCAATTCATGTTTGCAATGTGACCCTACCCTTAAAGAGAATCTGTCACCACTTCAACCTTTCTAAACTATTAATATGGACATATAGGTTATAGAGGTCTGAAAAAAAATCCTCCCTGTCTGCCTTATAGCAAATGCTTTATTGTATTTAAATCATCATTTATCACTTAATGTAAATGACCTCTTCAAGACTATGGGACTGGAAGATAATGTTGCCTCCAGAGCTTATTTAAAATAACAGAGCACCAAACGCAGCCAAACGCTTGCGTACATGCGTTCCTATGTTTAACATGGGAACGCATGTGCCTGCGTATGGCTGCGTTTGGCCGCATTTGCGTTCGGATGCGCATAATTTATGCGCCCTCCAATCGCACTCCAAACGCAGCATGCAGCATTTTTTTGTGCGTTCGCGGCTCTAGTTCTATACACAAGCGCCCGCAAGCGCACAACAAATGCATGTATCTCAATGGATCCGCAGTGTCCTCTGCATGACAGCACAGGAGAACGCTGCGGATCTCATTGAAATCTCTCCCGCTGGCCGCCGTTGATCAGCAACGGCCACCAGGAGATCATGCAGAGCCACCGCTGATCTCCCGCCGGTGTCAGCGGGGAGATACAGCTGATCAGACAGCTGTTTAAATCTCCCGCGCTGACACCAAATAGGTGATGTCGATGCGGGAGATTTGAAGCAGTGATCAGCTGTTTCATATCTCCTGCACTGATATCATCCTATTCGGTGTCAGCGCGGGAGATTTAAACAGCTGTCAGATCAGCTGTATCTCCCCGCTGACACCGGCAGGAGATCAGCTGTGCCTGGAAGAGGAGATCTCTGCCGCTGATCTCCTCCTCCCGGCCGCCCCCAGAGACAGCTGATTGGCTGCCAGGGCACCATAGTAATGTGAACGCATGCGGAGATTCTCCGCTGCGTTCACATTATTATGGGCTGCGTTTGCCTGCGTTTGCGTCTGCATGCAGACACAAACGCAAATGTGAAGGCAGCCTTACCAGTGTAATATGTGATGCCTGCCCTCTGCACTTCTGATCTCATTGCAGATCCGTATGTGATTACTTATCTGCAGACTCCTCTCAGCTTTACCTTCCATTTCACAGACAGCCATGGTGCAACATTTTTTTGATACAGCAGAGATCAGTGAGCTACAAAAAACGTGTTTGCAAAAAATCATAATTAATTTTTCCTGTTCTGTGTCAGTTTTTGGTCTCACACTGGTAACTCCCCTTTTATTTAAAACAAGCTCTGGAGATGAGTTATCTTCCAGGTAGCATCTGCCCCAAAGCCTGGAAGAGGTCATTTTTATGAAGTGATAAAAGATGATTTTTCCACAACAATGCATCTAATATGAGGCAGGCAGGTATGATTGTTTTCAGCATTCTAAAACTTGTATGCCCATATTAATAGATTAGATAGGTCAAAGTGGTGACAGATTCCCTTTAAAGTTAGGCCCCTTTCACATCTATGCGTTTGCTGCGTTTTGCTTCATTTGCGTTTTTTATGCGTTTTTACCGCAAAAACGCATCAAAACGCATGCGTTTTTGTACCTATTGATTTTAATAGGAACGCATGAAAAACGCATGCAAAAACGCATGTCAAAACGCATGTGCGTTTGCAAAAACGCAAAACACATGCGTTTTTGCCACCGCATCCCAAAACGTTGTTTGGCACGTTTTGAGCTGCGTTGGCAAAAACGCATGCGTTTTGCGTTTTTTGCAAACGCACATGCGTTTTGGCATACGTTTTGGCATGCGTTTCTCATGCGTTCCCATTAAAATCAATGGGGACAAAAACGCATGCGTTTTGATGCGTTTTTGCTGTAAAAACGCATAAAAACGCAAATGAAGCAAAGCGCAGCAGACGCATAGATGTGAAAGGGGCCTTAGACAAAGGACAATGAAGAAGATGATGACCAGGGACATGGCTGAACTCCTGCTTAAACAGAGAAGGTTAATTTATATATTTTACAGTTTAATTTAAAGTGTAACAATCATTTAATTTTGTATTTAATAATAATGTAGAGCAAATGATAATATTAAACTTTCAAATATACTTTATTAATGAAATCTAAAAGGAAATCTTTCAAAATCTTTGCATATGATGTCCCCATTAGACTGTGTCTAAAACTCACAGAGATCTGTCTTCAGCTTCTCACACAAACTGGCCATATAACCACATATGAGTGGGGACAGAGCCTACACAGAGTGCCTGTCTAGCGTGGCTACAGCTGATCTGTATTGTCAGTTTACTTCGTGAAGGGACAGTGTCATCTCAGGCTGTAGGCACACAGGTCCTGTTATATCTTGTCTGACTCCTCTCCATTCACATTGGCCCTGCTCCTTGCAATCAGTTAATAACACAGAGCAGCGCGAAGTGAATGGAGGAGTCAAATAAGATCTCACGGACCTGTGTGCTGACAAACTGAGCTGATACTGTCCCTGCATGAGGTAGGGAACCTGATACCCAAACCAGTATATGTCAGGTATAGAAATAGCCTAGGGGGACATCTTATGAAAGAATTTTGAAAAGTTTCCTTCCAGATTTTACTTATGATGTACAGTATATTTGAAAGCTTAATATAATCACTTTATCTACATTATTATTATAAAATAAAAATGTAAACAGTGGTTACACTTTAAACATGAGGAATAATAGGAATCAATTAAAGGAGGAGATTCATGAAATCTTTTCTGGGATACTTAGCTTTTTTATTTACTTTGGTCTGTTTTGTGTTTATTTAATTTCAACAATCTTTTAACCACAATTTTCCCCTGAGCTTAGTAGAGAACATTGGATCTTCAACTTCGGTTGGTTTCACATTGTGTTATTTTCGTGTTCGTTGAGATCCTATTTTTTGCAGGATCCCACGGACAGGAAATGACCGGATCGGATGCCATTTCTGTATCCGGGCCCGTGATTTTCATGGATCCGGACACAGAAAAGCCCGAGCCTGTAAAGCACAGGCAAGCAGGGCACTTTCAATACATACATACATACATGTATACATACATTGCGTGAGTGAAGCAAGGGTTAAAAATAAGAAAAAATCCTCACCCCGCCGGCATGTGTCCTGCGATGTGTGCCATCTATCCGAGCTTAAGGACCTGGCAGGGCAAAGCTACATGATCAGCTAATCGGTCACTTGACCGCATCAGATGAGCAGTTTAAATCTCCTGCCCACCGATCAGTTTTGGCGGGTGCGGGATTAAACCGCTCAGCTGATGCAGTCATGCGACCGATCACCTGATTGGGTAGCCCCGCCCCGCCAGGTCTTTAAGCTTGGATAGATGGCACGCATAGCGGACACATGCCGGAGAGGTGAGGATATATTTGAAATTAAAAAGGAATAGAGCAGTTTTAGTGTACTGAGCATGCTAAAATTTGGTCCGGGAAACTATTTGATGTTTTCCCGGACCTAAGCTCCATAGGCCCCCATGTTAATTACCGCAGATTGGGTCGGATCCGATTCTGTCTGATTTGGATAGCTGTGCCCAAATTCAGAGCAGTCTCCGATTTGGGTATAGCACAAAATCAGACAGAATCGGATCCTACACAAATCGGAAGGCAATAGAGCACCAATCCGTGCTCATAGGGATACATGGGGGCCAAATTGGATCTGTGGCTGTCCATTTTACATCCCCAAAAATGCAATGTGAAACCAGCCTAAGCTGATGGGACAGCTATTTTTACACATCACTTTTTCTCATCCATGTACTGTCTTTAACCCCCTCACCCCTGACAATTTTTGATTTTTAGTTTTCATTTTTCTTTTTCTCTTCTTCTATCATGAGATATAACTTTTTATTGTTCCATCAAAACGCTACACTACCATTCATAAGTGTGGGTTCACCCAGACAATTTTGTGTTTTCCATGAAAACTCATACTTGTTTTTATCAAATGAGTTGCAAAATGAATAGAAAATATAGTCCAGACATTGACAAGGTAAGAAATAATGATTTTTATTTGAAAAAATAATTTTCTCCTTCAAAATTTGCTCTCTTCTAAGAATGCTCCCTTTGCAGCAATCACAGCATTGCAGACCTTTCGCATTCTAGCTGTTAATTTGCTAAGGTAATGTTGAGAAATTTCACCCCATGCTTCCAGAAGCCCCTCCCACAAGTAAGTTGGATTGGCTTGATGATTTTTCCAGGGACAATGTGTCATCGGTCCGCGCTGCCACAAATAACTCGAATCACACTGGAAAAATCTGGAATTTGACCACATAGCACGTGGAGGTGTGGGTCCAGCAGCAGCTGCCATTACATGCTTTTAATACTGGTTGTGTGTCACACAACTAGACCAGGTGAGCAGTTATCATTACGGCTCTTAAGCCGCTGATTGTTAAAAAGATAAGACACTATCAGCGCTTGCTTCTTCTTTTTACTTTATTGGATTGTTTTGATGCACACTTTTTGCATACCATATGGTCAAGATCAATGGGGTTGACCATATCTCAACCGCAGTGACCATTGGATCTGGTGACTGCGGTTGAGATCTGGTGACTGTGCTGCCACTCTATTACAGATATAATACCAGCTGGCTGTTTCTTCCCTAAATAGTTCATGCATAATTTGAAGGTGTGCTTTGAGTCATTGACCTGTGGTAGGGTGAAACTGGCTCCAATCAAGCGCTATTCACAGGGTATGGCATGGCTTTCTAAAATGAAGTAATAACCTTATTCAAAATCCTATTTACCTTGCACAAATCTCCCACTTTAAAAGCACCAAAGCAACCCCAGACCATCGTATTACCTCCACTATGCTTGACAGATGGCGTCAGGCAATCTTCCAGCATCTTTTCAGTTGTTCTGCGTCTCACAAATGGTCTTCTGTGTGATCCAAGCACCTGAAACTTTGAATAGTCTGTCCATAAAATGTTTTTTCCAATCTTCCTCTGTCCAATGTCTGTGTTCTTTTGCCCATTTTATTATTTTCCTTTTATTAGCAATTCTCAGATATGGCTTTTTATTTGACAGTAGTAGATGTTGACACTAGCGTTTTGCGGGTACTATTTAATGAAGCTGCCATTAGAGGAGCTGTGAGGCATCGATTTATCAAACCAGAGACTCTAATGTACTTGTTTTGTTTCTCAGTTGTGCAGCGGGGCCTCCCGCTTCTCTTTCTACTCTGGTTAGAGCCTGTTTGTGCTCTCCTCTGAAGGGAATAGCACACACTGTTGTAGGAAATCTTCAGTTTCTTGGAAACTTCTCGCATGGAATATCCTTCATTTCTAAGAACCAGAATAGACTGTTGAGTTTCACATAAAAGTTCTCTTTTTCTGGCCATTTTGAGAGTTTCATACAACAAACAAAGTAATGCTCCAGATTCTCACATAGCTCAAAGGAAGGTCAGTTTAATAGCTTCTCTAATCAGTCAAACCATTTTCAGCTGTGCTAACATACTTGTGCAAGGGTTTTTTAGGGTTTTCTAAAAATCCATTAGCCTTCTTACACAGTTAGCAAACACAATATACCATTTAAACACTGCAATGGTGGTTGTTGGAAATGGGCCTCTATACACCTATGTACTGTAGATATTGCATTAAAAACCAGATGTTTACAGCTAGAATAGTATTTTACCACATTAACAAAGTATAGAGTGTATTTCTGATTCATTTAATGTTAGCTTAATTGAAAAAAAAAATGTGTTTTCTTTAAAAAATAAGGAGATTTCTAAGTGACCCGAAACTTTGGAATTGTAGTGTATATGAGGGCTTTTTTTTGTGGGACAAGTTGGACTTTGGAAAGACATCATTAATATCACCATATATTGAAAACAGGAAAAAAATTCAGAGTGCAGTGAAATTGAAAAAGAAAAAGTGCAATCTTCAATGGATATTTGTGTTTTTTAATTACTGACTGTGCAGTATAAATCCCCAAGTCAGTATGAGTACACATAGTAAACATGTATAGTTTGTTTTTTATTTAAAGGAAATCTGTCATCAGCAGTCCTCTGCATGGCAAAAATCACAATTACCCATTACTGCAGCTGACATTCATACTAGGATTATAGTAGGATCATAATGACAGATGACAGAGGTCATCAGCTGATGCCGGCTGCCATAATAACTCATCAAGAAAAGATATAGCTGGGCACACCTGTAATTTCTCAAAAAATATTCTTTCACACAAAGTGTTGAAGGTTACGTATTTCATATACTTTATTTTACTGCCACATCTTGTCCAAAACACCACAAAACCAACGTTTCGGCCTCTTACATAGGCCTTTATCAAGGTTTCAGTGTGGGGTCAGGAGTGGGTTCTGTAGCAGAACCAACAAGGAAAAGTGTAACTACACAAAGTGTAGGTGTACACCAAGGGATCCTGTAGTACGAGTCAAGGCTCAAGGCTAGACACCTTATGTGTTTCAGTGGCAATGTGTTGGTTCTGCTACAGAACCCACTCCTGACCCCACACTGAAACCTTGATAAAGGCCTATGTAAGAGGCCGAAACGTTGGTTTTGTGGTGTTTTGGACAAGATGTGGCAGTAAAATAAAGTATATGAAATACGTAACCTTCAACACTTTGTGTGAAAGAATATTTTTTGAGAAATTACAGGTGTGCCCAGCTATATCTTTTCTGTATACACGTATTTTTCTGGAGCACCCGGGACAAGCAGTGAGCCTATCTTTACTATAATTAAATAATAACTCATCAACACCCCTCAAAAAGGTGATAGGTTTGGCAATTAAACGGGATCAATGACATGCTTTCTGTCTGCACATGTTAAATGCTGCAGTCAGTGATTGACAGTGGCATTTAACTGGCCAACAGTCACAGGTAGACCTTGGATCGGCCCAGTAACTCCAGAAATGGACAAAAAATGTTTAGATCTGCGCTGCTGTCTTCAATAATGAACTTCCTCTGTGCTTAAAACAATGGTTCTTTATTCCAATGCGTTTTGAGATCATCCTGACCTCTTCATCAGGAATGCAACAAGTGTCTGTTATAGGCATTTGATGGCTGTTTAAAGCGAACCTGTCACCCTCCCCCCTGGCATCAAAAGCTAAAATAGCCACCCTCTGCAGCACTAAGGCTGCATTCAGAGAAGGTGGCTATAGCCTTTTGATGCCCTTTATACTATGAAATATGCAGTTAGGTAAATGCTCACACTTCTGAAGACCAAAGACCGGGAGGCGGGGTTTCACGCTGCTCCGACCCGCCCCCTCTTGTCCATCATGGTGCTCGCCTGCTGCTGCCTCACCTGACTGTGTAAAATGAACGCGCGCCTCCATTCTCCTGCATGGCACCGCGCATGCGCTGTGCGCCTGGTGTCCAGGAAGTCGTCGGGCAGCACGCACAGCGCATGCGTGGCTCCATACAGGAGAATGGAGACGCGCATTCATTTTACACAGTCTGGGGAGGCAGCAGCAGGCGAACACCACGACTGACAAGAGGGGGCGGGTCAGAGGAGCGTGAAACCCCGCCTCCCGGTCTTTGGTCTTCAGAAGTGTGAGCATTTACCTAACTGCATATTTCATAGTATAAAGGGCATCAAAAGCCTATAGCCACCTTCTCTGAATGCAGCCTTAGTGCTGCAGAAGGTGGCTATTTTAGCTTTTGATGTCCGGGGGGGGTGACAGGTTCGCTTTAAATAAGCCATCCAGTGTGGGAAAAGATGTGGGCTCTGTGTGTGAGACCACATCATAAGGAGGGAATGGGTGATGACTAAATATACATCATCGGTCGTGAAGGGGTTAAACCAGCCATGGACAATAACTCATAGAGCTAATGGAATCATTGATATAACCATCCACACCTTTTGTTTTTTACACTTTTTTTCTATGGATGTAAGTGGACTCCACTTTATTGGTTAGTTTTGGCCACTTAAGCCTGTGGAGATTGCTCAGGAAACGTGCTATATGTGCTTTTAACTCATCCATTGTTAAGTATCAACATAAAAAAAAAAATAAACTATAATATATTGTGTGGTTCTCCATCCCTGCTAATAAATTGTTAGTAATGAACTAGAATGAAGAAACATGTGGCTTTATTAATCTACGCATATTGAAGTCATCAAACTCCTTCCTCAGGATTTAGCCACAATAACAGCCTTTGTGGCCATATCCTGAGGGAGAAGTCAGATGACTTGGAAATGCATATATTAATAAAACCACATAATTCTTCATCTTAGTTTGTTATCAGCAGAGAAGAACCACACGATTTCTTCTAATTTCAGTGTTCCTGGTTTGTGGAGCCCATGGATCTGCAGCAGCTCATCCAACCTCCAACTGAAGTCTATGGAATAATAAATCAGGTGAGCATATACCTTCACATTCACCAACTGCACTCGGATAAGTCCTTTTAGTGCTGTGTCCTTCTAGTTTTTATCTAGGTAAATATTTAGATACTTCTTTCAGCTTTTATAAGAAATCTGTCACCAGGTTTATGCTACCTGATCTATTAGAAACACAATTTATATGTAGAGATCCTGATTCCAGCTATGTGTCTGTTACATAGCTGCTTGCTAAATTTCTATAAAATCACTATTTTGTTAGCAGAAGATTATCACTGGAGAAACTAGAGAACTAGGAAACCTGTTGTTGTGCAGTCCTCAATGTTTATGTGCTCTGAATAAACTTGGCATCACCATTGATTGGCAGCTTTCTGCCAATGCATAATATACACAAAGCTGCCAATCAATGAAGTGGGCGGAGTTAAATAGTGCTCAGCATTCAGAGAACTGTTAAATCTGTAGCATATAAAACAATGCTTTTATTTAAACTGCAGCAAGTTGCCCCGTAGGTGATACATCGTTGGATTCAGGGTCTTGGTCTTTACAACATGCTGCTCTCAGATCAGATACAAAAACCTGTTGGCAAATTAATTAAAAAAATTAAATGAGAAAAGAATTGTTGCAATATGGATGCAAGTTTGATTCAAAAAGGATGACATATGGAAGAAGAACAGTCATGTACAAACAGATGTGAATGCTTCCTAATGATTGTAGTAATCATTATATATAAGCCTTGAGCTTCATGAGGTTTTAGCGCTCAAGCGTTGAATTTCCTATGGCCAAAAAAGCAACATTGCCCCATCTTCACAATCTTGAAAATGTTGTGATATGCTTCTATTTTGACACTACTATGTTATCACATAATTGACATTTACACAGCCCTACGAGTCATAGTATGACCTTTTATAGTTTTCAGTCTGCTTTCAGCATCTGTACTACTTAGGCTGCCTTCACACTGCGGCAGTGTCCGGTCCGGGGCTGTCAGAAGTGACAGGCTGGACCGGAGTTTTCCTCCATAGAATCCTGTCGGGCTGCACGGAGCTGGATCCCGGCGGGTGGTAATTAGCTGCTATCCGGCTGCTGTGTCGCCGGATGAATCGTGCAGAAGTGGGGATTTTCTGCCGATTCCAAAACCGGTGCATGCAACGTTTTTGGAATCGGCAGAAAATCCCCACTTGTGCACGATTCATCCGGCGACACAGCAGCCGGATAGCAGCTAATTACCACCCGCCGGGATCCAGCTCCGTGCAGCCCGACAGGATTCTATGCAGAAAAACTCCGCTCCAGGCTGTCACTCCTGACAGCCCCGGACCGGACGCTGCCGCAGTCTGAAGCCGCCCTAAGAAAAATATTAAAGCTTCAGCAAAGCTTAGGTTTATTGCTTTGTGGCAAGAAAGGATTTCCTCCTAAACCCATAATGAAAATAAAAATCTTCACCTCTCCAGTACATCAATGTTTTCTATTTTCCACAGTCACATAACATTTGATTTTGAAATAAAGTGTTGCAGTGGAATTGCTTATGAAATATTATAAACCTTTAGTTATTTCTTTTGCGACACGTCTCACCTTGCATGTCGATCATGAACACCGTAGGAATGTTTGTAGCTGCACATTGTTATGCAAAATCTTCCTGTCTACCTAAGTGTAAAATACATGTGACCTTTCATTTTAGTTTCTTCCTGGATAAAAATGAGTAGAAGAGCTATTCACACAAAGCTGGGTATAAAAAAGCCTGACAAGAAAAAATATCACAGGATCATCTAAATGCTAAACAGTACGTAAATCAAATCTTGTCACTCACTATTCTCAGATAGTGTCGCAAATATTAATTCACACAGCTTGCATTCTGTACAATATGTAGACTCACATAAAACATATTAAAATTCTGATAGACAGTATAATAAAACTGGTATTTTAACCAAAGCTAGAAATAATTTAAGCCATGAAAACCCAAACATATCTGATATATTTACAGCACCTGAAATAAGTATTCAACTCGTCACTAAGTAAACATATTCCTAAATGAATTTCTCACCAGATGTCAATAACAACCCATTCAGTCCACACAGGCAAAGAAATCAAACCACAGTTGTGTTGTACAATACGAAATGATACAGTAAAAATGTATTGAACGCATTTAAAAGAGATGAATAAAAACCAAGGCATCATGGCACCAGCTTAGATCTAAGAGTAAGTAGAAATAAAAATAGTAGAGAGAAATAATATCGGCTGGTTCAATGACAACCTAAAAAATTATTTCTCAGTATCAAAGTGCCAAGAAACATCTCATGATGGGTAAAACAGTAAGTCTTAACAAGACCTTTGAAACCTTATTGTTGAAAAACACCCTATTTGCATTGGTAACAGAAGAATTTCGAAACGACTAAAAGTTCCACTGACCACAGATGGGGCCATAAATAGAAAAGAACATTATTTTACCATAAAGTGGCCTTAACCAGGCACTCCCCACCAGATTCCAAAACAAAAAAGTGAAAACAATTATCAGAAGAGTTGTCCATGGGTCAAGAACCTCCTGTGGAGAGATGCAGAAGAACCTGAAATCAGCAGGTACAATTGTTTACAATATAGAGAAACATTACGCACTTAACCTATATGGTCTGTATACATGCTGACCATAAAAGACTATTACTTAAAAGAAAAGCCTCAAACACACCACACCAACAGTAAAGTTTGGAGTTGGTAACATCATGGTGTAGGGATGTTTTTCAGCATATGGCACTGACAAACGTCATATAGTTGAGGAAAGAATGAATGGATAAATATGCAGAGATATTCTTGGTAAAAATCTGCTGCCATCTACCTGGATGATGATGATAAAAAAAGGTTAGATATTTCAGCATTACAATGATCCTAATCATACAGCTAAAGAAACTATCCATTGATTTCAGCGAAAGAAAATAAAACTGCTAGAATGGACCATCAAATCACCTGACCTGAACTGAATAAAAAAAATTATGGAAGGAACTCAAGTTCAAAGGTTTCACAGGGACTGTGTGGAAAAGGGAAACAGGGGCGCCTGATCTGCCCCTAAAGCTAGGGAGCCCTGATGTTCCCTTACGCAGGGATACTCCTAATGGTGGAGAGGCTTGAGCCTTCACCCTGACCCTGCTCCTGTAAAACCCTGAGCTGATTCCTAACCCCCCTCTCCCCAGAGCTGGGAAGTGAAGGAATCCACTAAAAAAGACAGGAGAGAATCAAGACACAAGCTCTCAGCACTCACACACAAAGAGAATACAATAAAAAATAAGGGAGAACACAAGAACAATCTGGAGTAAATAATACAACAAGAAAGTATTAACCAAATACCTAACAAGCAGCTACTGATACCAGATTACTGGAACATCAAGATAAGAACCGATATTGATGGAGCAAAGCAGAAGCTATCATTGGCATCAGATAACAGATCCCACCATCTTAAAAAGGCAGGAAACAACTTTGATTAGTCTCCCAGAAGATGTGATCCAAGAGGTTACCAGGAGTCATACAGGGATTAACTCCTACTAGACTGATCACTACTAAGAACAAAACTGGTCAACACCTAAACCAGCCTGTGGAAGTATGAGTGAAACCTCAGCGAAGAGAGTCAGCATCTGAAGTATGAACAGTGCCAGATGCTTCCATAACACTCTGCGAGTTTGAGCAAATTGCTGTGGGACAAAAGGTCATAGGAGAAGCCTTTAAACTTTCATGATTTAAAGAATGGACCGAAGTCTCACCTAAGCAATGCATGCAACTAGTTTCTCCATACAGGAGGTGTCTTACAGCTGTCATGACCAATAAAGTCTTTTGAATAATAGATTAAAGAGGACCTGTCACCAAACCAGGCATGGTGATCTAATTACAGCACTGGATGCTGCATGTCTGGAGCATGCAGACAAGGGGTCACCCAGCACTTGAGCAGCCCTGTACCCCGAGATAATAAACTTAGAAAACTTACATGCTTCAGCCACTAAGGAGGTGGCTAGGGGCTGCAGCCAAGGGCAGATTCACACCCCCTGCATGTGTAATCTGCCCACCGCTGCCAATCATTCTCTCCCTGCTCTGATGATGTGGATTTTACTGCATGTGCGGCGGAGATGCGGAAGAGATTCAAAGTCCGGGGTTATAGTGGAAGAAGCATCAGGCGGGGGTTCGGGCGGGCCAGACAGGCGCGGAGACAAGATCTACTTGTACCCAAGGTTCGATCAGGAAGTTCCGAGTATCCCGTGGTGCGGTTCATCACCACATATAACAATCAATGGGAGGACATCAGAGGCATCCTCGACCGACACTGGCAAGTTCTAAAAACTGATCCTCATCTCCGTGACTATTTACCCGAGCGCCCATTGATGACGGCACGCAGGGGGAGGAGCCTCAGGGACACCTTAGTGCATAGTCACTATATACAAAAAGCCACCATACCATTTAACATCGGAACACCTAGGGTGGGGTCTTTTCCCTGCGGCTCGTGTGCTGCGTGTACAAACATTTTGAGGTGCAGGACATTTGTGGACGCATCTGGTGGGAAGGAGTACGAGATCAGGAAGTACGTTTCATGTAGCAGTGTGGGGGTGATCTATCATGCTACGTGCGGGTGCGGTAAGATTTACATTGGGTTAACTTCACGTGAATTAAGACGGCGTGTCAGGGAGCATGTGTTGAGCATAGAGGGAGCAAAAAAGACACTTGATCTGGACACTCTTCGTACCCTGCCGAGGCATTTTAAGACGCATCATAATTGTGATCCAGGTAGCCTCCAAGTGAGGGGTATCGATCAGGCCCATCTGGGTATTAGAGGGGGTAACCTCAAAAAAGTACTAGCCCAGATGGAGGCTCGTTGGATCTTTAGATTGGGTACTAGGCCCCCGGCGGGTTTGAATGAGAGGTTTAGCTTTGCTCCCTTTTTGTGAATAATCACTCCAAGCTGCGTCGTGCTTTCATTTTCCGCGTCCGCTGTACCGTGGTGGGTTGTCCATCCTCACTGCCGTATTATGTATCTCGTGCCCGGTCACCTTGCGGCCCGTAATGGTTGCTGCACCCCATAGTTGGACTCTGGTTAGTCCGCTTTATGCGGTGTCCGTGTGATCTATATGAAGATTTCTTGAGAATCTTATTGGTTTCCCGCCCCCCTATACATGAATTCACGGCTAGACTATCTCATGGTCATTGATCCATGATCTGGAAATCTTGGTATTTCTGTATTTCTCCTCTCTATGGAGAGAAAGATTCCGTCTCTGTGATGGACACATTTTGCTCTTTGGTGGGCTCAGTTTGGTTTAAGCTTGTTCTCTCTGCATTTGGCCCCTCTCTTGGCGCTAATAGACTTGTAAATGTGATTACAATGCTCATATATACTGTGGTTGCAGCCTTACGACGTCCGGTTTGCCTTTTTAATTGTGTGCTGTTTTTATTTTCACCCTAGCTACTCCCACTTGGTCTATTCCCTATGAAATATCTGGAGCCTGCACTTACAGATGAGAAATCATGGAGGATTAATAGGAAACAAGATGATATGAATTTGGAGAAATTCCCTATGGACGTTATATTGCTGGATATGATTTATTTTATGATTTATTTTTGTACCTAGAATTTCTCCTGTGATGTATTATATAGCTTTCCTGTTTCCTTTATAAATTGATCTCACTGTTTGTGCGCTAATACTGCTCAAATCAGCCGTTTGGAGAGTGAGGGGTTAATACCTCCCCTCGCCGCTGCTCAGTGACACATAAGCTGGACACTCTCTGCTTTGTGTTGCTCAGCAACGTAGATGCTATGTGCTGATTGGGCTGATGGCTGACACTGTGTGCACGGCCGTGCAGATTCACGGTCATGTGATGCAGACGGGGCAGGAAGTGGGAGGCATCTCGGTATACTGACGTCACCTGGAGGTTTTCTCCCACTGAGATGCCTCTCCATGCTGCAGCCTGTAATCACCACTGACCGCGTTCAGCTGTGCGGTCGTGCCACTATTGGTGCCAGCCACATGTGCCCCGGATATAAATAGGTTTGACCTTCCCTGCACATTACCCCACTGCCCCCCGAGGAAGAACAAACGAAACACGTGTCGGGGCTTCTCCCTGACACAGTCCCCAGGCAGCAGGCATCTCTGGTATGAGAACTATTTATTAACCTCTTGTGTCCCTGACATTGGTTCTAGTTGTATGTTTATGATGTTGTAAATTGGCTGTAATCACCTTGGCTGCAACTTATGCAAAAGACTGCAACTGTATTCTCTGTTGGGGAAATTTTACCTTTTATATTAACGTCATTACCATTGAGATGTCTGCAATGTAAAATTCTGGGTCCTGTGTTTGATCTCTCTTTTCACCCTGCACTTTGTCCTTGAACCCCCCCCCCCCTTTTCACTGATGCACTTTTTGCTTACTAGCTGTGACAATCACTTGTTTTTCTACAAATAAAACTGGTTGTAACGCATGAAGATGCATCGTGTGACTCTATGTACCTTAAAGACATTTTGGTTCGTTGGTTTTAATATGTGTATATGTCGGTACTCTTACAACAGGTCATGTTGATTCTCTGGTTGTTTATCATTCTCTCCCTGTCTGCAGCATTTAAACAGAATTTTCTTTTCTCTCTCCCAGAAAGTCCATTAGCCCGCCCCCTGAGGGGTGGGGCTAAACGGGAGAGAAAAAAACCTCTGTTTAAATGCTGCAGACAGGGAGAGAATAATTGGCAGCGGTGGGCAGATTAAACATGCAGGGGGTGTGAATCTGCCCTTGGCTGCAGCCCCTAGCCACCTCCTTAGTGGCTGGAGCATGTAAGTTTTCTAAGTGTATTATCTCGGGGTACAGGGCTGCTCAAGTGCTGGGGGACCCCTTGTCTGCATGCTGTACACATGCTGCCTCCAGTGCTGTAATTAGATCACCATGCCTGGTTTGGTGACAGGTCCTCTTTAAATACATATCACTAATGGTACCTTTACACGCCGCCACTGCAGGATGGATACCAACCGCTACTTCACGTGCACGAGCACGCCCAAACGGTTACCAACGGGAAACGCACCCTCTTTACACGCCGCCACAAGGTGCGCTACGCTACGCTACATTTACAGCTAGCTACATCGCCGGGTGTCTCAAGTAGCCATCTGTAGCTCAGCGTACCAGCTGTACACGCCGCCACCACAGAGTGATCTGGGAGGAACAAAGGCAGGACGTAAAACAAATAGGCGTGCCACAGACCTGTACACCGCGCCCAAACCACAACCATTGGCCAACAGTACGGAGTTGTGATTGGGCACGACGGAAAGGGCGGATGGGCGAGACGTGCCGTACTAATGATCGTAGTGAAGCACGGAATAAGCGGTTGTGACCTGGCGGAGCATGGCGAATGCCTCGAAATCGATGGTAAAGCGTCACGCTGGAGCGGTGGCCAGTCACGTACCCCCGTGTGAATAAAAGTAGCGGTCCTGGGCTATGTGTGCATAGTAGAAGTGTTTGCCTTGTCACGCACGATCAGCGCTTGTGACAGCGGCGTGTGGCGATTGCACTGAGGTGCGTTTGTGCGACACACAGTAGCGGCTTACAAAACACAGTATGTGCGTTTTCAGTTGAAATTCTATCTGTGTCAACTCTGGCGAACTATGTGTGAATACAGGCAGAATGGTGTTAATATATCTGCTCACAGATGTGAATGTAGTGGAACAGCTCCCAAGGCAACATGTCAAAGATCTGTGTGACAGTGTATTTGAAAACACCTGAGAAGAATATGTCCTGCATCAATGTGCTGTGTGCAGGGGACCCTCTGCCTACAACAAAATCAAGGATCATGTACGCACAATGGCCACAAACACTGTTGGGCAAAATCCTTTTAAAAAAACATGGCTACCCACACATATTGTCTGCACAATCCCAGCCAATAGGTATCTATGACATCCCTGGCCCCCACCCAAACCTTCATCACATTGCCCTCCTCCACCAAGTAATCAGGCTCACACAGATGATTTTGGATCCAACATAAACATTTTTAATAAAATGCATTAATGTTGACCTTGGATTGTAACTTAAAAATATACATAAAGTAAACACAATGTACAATTAAAGTGCATGTCACATTCTTCACCCACATTAAAGGGATAACCAATTGACCACACATTGAAAACTGTGCAGCCAACAAAAAAAAAAAAAAGAAATTCCTAAATAACTAACTAACTAACTACTAACTAACTAACGCAACCTTATGCACATAATGAAACCAAAGATCGTGAAAAGGGTCAACCAAAAACAAAAGGGGCGCAGCTAACCTGCTGTCACCTCCATTGCAACCTCAAAAGCAACTCCCAGAGCCAGCCACATTACATGGCCTGGTTCTGCCAGCTCACTGCACCAGACCCATTGAAGTAGGAGCAGTAAGCGTCTCTACTGTCCCTGGCCTCCTGCCGAGTGCGGCCATGGCTCTGCGGCTGGAGTGGCACAATCACATGGCCATCATCACGCCAAGACCCTGGACGGAGCTCCCCTGTTGTAGAGTCTGCATTATCTACATAACCTCCTGGCGTGTATGATGCTCTATCCCTACGACGCAGGACGTTATGCAGCACACAGCAGGCCACCACTACCGCGTCAATAGACTCCGGTTTCATATGTATAGGCGTATGAAAAATCCGGAATCTATTCGCCATTATCCCAAACGCATTTTCAACTACACGGCGGGCCCGGGATAGCCGGTAGTTGAAAATGCGTCTCTCAGAAGTAAGGGCCCTCTGGGGATATGGCCGCAGTAGGTGTTCCTGAAGTGGGAATGCTTCATCCGCCACAAACGCAAAGTTGAGATGTTCGGTCGTGTCCACATTTGAGGGTAAGTTTAGCCCACCACTCCCTAGTAGTGTTGCCAAGGAGCTTCGGGCAAACACCCCCCCATCTGAGTTGCGACCAGGCATTCCAACATCCACGTAGAGGAACTCATAGTTGGCATCCACTACAGCCATGAGGATTATACTACAATACCCTTTGTAATTGAAAAACAAAGAGCCAGAGTTGGCAGGTTTGGTAATCCTCACGTGCTTACCATTCAATGCCCCGCCACAGTTGGGGAAGTTCCACCGGGTTTCAAACCCTCGGCCTACTTCCAGCCATTCTGTGGCGGTTAGAGGCATTTTCATGTAGGCTGGCTGCAGAGCTCTCCAGATGGCCCAACACGTTTCAGGGATCAGGCGGCTCAGCAGGGGCAGGGAGACACGTGACAAGTATGTGAGGGATGTCATGGACTGCCCTGTAGCCAGGAACCGCAAAGTGATCGCCAACCGCTCAGCAGCTGATACTGATGGTCGCATTATAGTGTCCTGACGCGCTATCATTGGCCCAACACGCTCCAATAGGAAGGTGATACAGTCCTCGGGCATACGGAGATAGTTTCGGTAATCATCAGGACAGTTAAGCTCCAGCTCCCGCAACAGCTGCATGCGGCCCCGGGTTTCCCGCCTGAGAAGCCAATCGCGGGTCCACAAACGCCGCTGTCTGCGCCTCATCAACCTTTCATACCGATCCTGAAGCCACATTTGCTCTTCCACCAACGCAAGAGCCACAATAACATTGCGGTCATGGATATTCTGCATCCTCAATATCAGCACCTGTAGATGAGAAAACACAACATGAGTACATAGAACAATATGTGGCCATGTCAGCAGGTTAAGCAAGCCACACCTCTTTTCGATTACACACTATAGACAATTGGATGGGATCTCTCGTGTGGGCCCAAAACACATCCCTGAAGCAAGGGACCGCAAACACCCAGTAGTCACCCCAACCAAAATGGAACACGGCGAATGAGAGTGGCCTCCTATACATCAACTTCAATCGGAGGGTCCCAAAGTCACACATCTGCATCTAGGTGAGTTAGAAAGGGACATGTGTCACCAATAATGTTGCTCAAACAGGTCCCAGAATCCATTACACAGACCATAATTTTAATTGATTACAGTAAAAATGAGAAGAATAACAAATCTTACGTACCCCGATATGGGAGGTTGAGTAAGGCTACATGAACCAAACAACATTGCACATGAATGCGGATGGTTATACATGGGTTCATATGTTTGGGAAGGTGTCATTTTTACTACACATCTATGCTATATCTGGAGCGCCACACCTCCAAGACATGTGTGATCCTATTCCCGTTGGACCCAGTCTCCATTGTCCACAACCAGTATGCAGGAATCGATCCAGTCGACATGAGTTACACAGTTCTGTCTACAGTCATGCATCCATTCTCCTCTATGGTGTCTGGAAACAAACACAGCAATGTATCTCAACAAAAGTGTGAATCCCCAGACAAAATGCCTATTCTAAATCCACACAGTACACTATATCGTCCCCAACAATACAAACCCCTATATAGTCCGCTAAAGCAGTCTTCGGCGCTCTCCAAGAACATCAACATATGCACCCCACCCTGCGCAAATTCTATGTGTGTCCACAAATACTTACTTAATGGGTCTGGCCAGCAAGCGTAATGTTTGCCGGAATGCGCAGCTTTTAAAGGGCCGGCGACCTATCACGATTCAGCGATCTACACCAATTAGCGGGAGTCTAATCCGCAACCAGGTGTCCCATTACGATGTACGTAATTGTGTCCGCTGTGATTGGTTTAGCGGACTATAAAGCCAGGCCAATGGCCACTGCACCTTGTCCAGACGTCGATGTGCATTGAGCTACTAGTGTCCTTTTGACTTCTGTTGCTCTGACGGTAAGCCTCTTTAGTGGTTTCCAAGAAATTGTAATGAACGCAGATGCTTCTGTCACAGGCCGCTTAGGCAATGTGTGTATGGCATCTTTGATACGGCATGTAATTTTTGTCCTGTAATAATACATATGGCAACGTTATTCTCTGTAGGGCAAAGCCAGGTAGTGCCTGTACTTGTATTGTGCAAGTATAGATTGCACCTTGAGGTTATTTTCGATGGCAACAGATAAAGGTTTTGTTTTTGCCGGTACTTCACATCACCATTTGATGGGTGGAAGAATGTCCCCGTTGATTCCAGTGATGTTTGGTACATGTGTAAAATTGTACTCCAACATCTGGAGGAACACCAACATGATCATGTGGGTGCACATTACATGTAGTATGTGCAGTGTTGGCACACACCCAGCCCTCGTTTATCATATATTTTACCTCAACCATTTTGGACACTGCACAGGTACTAGCTTGCACACAATGTGTTTGCTCACATGTTGGCCTACAGGTATGTACGCACACACCGTGTAAAGGTGTGTTTAAATAGGTACATTGGGGACTTAAATCATGTATGAAACATGTGTAGGTGGACAACCGATATGCGGAGATTGATATTTTAAGGAACATGTGTTTGACTTTGGAGCGGTGAGAGATTGTGAGAATGCCCCACACACGCAAAGTTGATCTCCACAAAATAGCACCATATATTATCCTTGTGCCCACTTTATGACCATGTTTTCCTTTTCAAAAGTTTGCAGTTCGGTATGCCTTGTGTAGTGACTGTATTTTTTTGGTGTGTTTTGTGATTGCCAGATGCCGAGGGGTACTGTGGAATTGGAGTCCCAGCTTCTCACGGAGTATCAGCGGCACGAGTGTTTGTGGCGCAGCTCGCTGCCTGAATATAAAAATCAGGCAGCGAGGGCCGAGGCCTACAGGTCTCTTGTGGCTCTAGCAAATCGGTTGGAGCCAAGGGTAGGCAAGAGGTGGGACAGGCATATGGTGGCACTCAAAATAAAGAATATGCGGTCGGCGTTCATGCGGGCTCACATTGAGTACCAGCGCCGTCGCTCAAGGGCTGGAGCTGAGGAGGTACCATCACCTACCCTATGGTACTATCCCCTCTTCACCTTCATCCTGGGCGAGGCTCGCCCGCATGGAACGACAACCAACTCCCCGTGCTGCGTCCCATGTAGGCCCGGCTGCATCACCATCTGCGCCACAGGAGGTGGGTAATTGTGTTACAGTGGTGGGCCACAATGTTTCCTTCACATGTGTGCTTGTCTAAATCCTTTACACCAACCTTTTTGTCATATTTTCCTCCTTGCTGGGGAAACCTTTGGGTGTAAATCAATCTGCTCTCCTTCCAGGAATTTGTAGCCTTATACATTCTATGCTTACAGCCGTATTCCAATGTTGCATCTTCCACAACATCTTGTTATGTTTCTGTTACTTATTTAAGGGTTTCAAGATTGATAGTGGTTTGATTTTAAAGAGCCACATAGTACCATGTAGTAAATGGTGCTGCCACACATGTGTGTTGGCTTTGGTGACAGTGGGTTATAGGTAGTTGAATGTGGGGTGGATTCTCATCATAATAGGAGTCCAAACGGAAAGGTGGGCAATATCTGTCATTGGGCAGCACAGCCCCCAGTATCAAGGTGTTGTGGTGACATGTACTAATTGTGTTACGGCTCCGTGAGTAACACCTAATTCTGTATAGAGCTGAGTACCTGGAATGGTCGAGGTGAGTGTACAGGAGAAGTACTGGTGTTGTGGTATTTAACCTTTGGTGCTTTACTGTGTTTTTCCTCATTTCCAATCTTGGTTTGTGGGCTTTGTGTGTGTGGGAGTGGTATATTGAGTTCTGTTGACAATGTATTGAGTGGATATTGCCTTCACTAATGAGGTTTTATTTTTCTCCCCCCACAGGCCCCTGAAGAGGACGGCTCCATTGCGGAGCAATCTGTCGCTGATGATGCTCAGCCAATGACATCTGGGGCTGAGCAGGAGGGCGCTGGCGAGTGATGTGGGTCCGGTCCCAGGGCCCAGCTCCGGGATCCGTTGCCGCCGACGTCCAGCACCACCAGAGACGGAGCTGGGCACCTGGCCCGACGCTTGCTGTTGAGCGAACAGCGGACCCTCATCGACAGCTACGCCCTCTACATGAGCGACAGGTTGCGAAGGATGGAGCCGCTCCAAAAACAGATCCTTCAGCGGGTCTTCAGCACTGCCGCTGATGCTGCCGAGGATGGGGCCCTTCAATGGGGATGCCACATCCCCCCCCTATGCCACACAACTTGTGGCCCCTTTCCCCAGCCGCCCCATCCCGGCCCGTGAGAAGACCGGCCCCGCCACAGACACCCAATCCCCCCCAACACGTCGTCGAACATCCAGACGCTCTCGGGCAGGTCGGGGCTGCCATGAGAGGAGGGGGGAGCCGGCATTGTCAGAGCCGACAGAGGATGAAGAAGTTGGACACTAGTAGCCAATGCACAGAATTGGCAGTCTGGACTTTGCGTTCGGGAGGAAACTCCTTGTTTCTTTTGACTGGTTTTGTCATTTTTTTGTGTTTTATACATGTTGCCAGAATGGCAGCATATGATTTGTTTATGTTTATTTCAAGTTCAGACACTATTAAATTTTTGGTCTGACACAATTGTGTATTTATTTTGGGTTAGGGTTTGTGGGGGTCAGCGTGGGTGAATGGCGGTGGTCACAATATAGGTTGGGCAAAGCCACACAAATGGCCCAATGCCCTCAGAGCAGGACCACCATAGGTTCCTTTGTAATGTGGTTGCACTTTGACAAAGAGGTGTGGTAATGTGGGTGACATAGTTACCTGATGGACATGTTTCAGCACCAAATATTATTGTTGTGACATGAAGGAGCCTAAAAAAAAAGGTAACCAGACATTTTATTTACAACATACATGTGTGACATACATTTGCCACAATACACAGAATGCTGTTTCCAGATAGGGCTAGCCAGTCCACACTCCTGATGGTCCCAATGTGGGACAGGATAGGTAAAGAAGGCAAAGGGCTAGCCAGTCCACACTCCTGATGGTCCCAATGTGGGACAGGATAGGTAAAGAAGGCAAAGGGCTAGCCAGTCCACACTCCTGATGGTCCCAATGTGGGACAGGATAGGTAAAGAAGGCAAAGGGCTAGCCAGTCCACACTCATGATGGTCCCAATGCGGGACAGGATAGGTAAAGAAGGCAAAGGGCTAGCCAGTCCACACTCCTGATGGTCCCAATGTGGGACAGGATAGGTAAAGAAGGCAAAGGGCTAGCCAGTCCACACTCCTAATGGTCCCAATGTGGGACAGGATAGGTAAAGAAGGCAAAGGGCTAGCCAGTCCACACTCCTGATGGTCCCAATGTGGGACAGGATAGGTCAAAGGGCCAAAGGCCTAGGCATTCCACAATCCACCAGTTCCTAAAGTGGGACACTATAAGAAAAGAGCCCAACGGGGGCAAAATAAAAAAATACAATATCAAAAACCAAACAGGCAACGACTGAAATTTCTTGGTCCAACAAGGACAACATATTTTTGGGTCAAGGGGAGCAAATTTTTTTTAGGGAGTAGTGACATGTCAATGGTGGCCATCCTGTTATTGCTGGACGGTAGCCAGCATGTCAGACAGGCGGGTGAGATCCTGTATTCCCCGTTGTAGGGCCCGTTGCAGTCGGTGGGCAAACTGGTGGTGGGCCCTCACCACGTCCTCCATCGTGGGTACACCTGTATTGTGTGTGAAAAAACATCATTACTTTACAATAGTACCTCTGCAATTTTTTTGTGGTTCACACAACAAATATTGTCCTTACCCTGGGGCTCAACATCATCCTGACTATCAGGGGGTGATGGGGAGGCACTTACACTCCAGCCCGTAGCTCCAGCACGTTCTCCATCTGCAAGAGTGGGTGAAGGACATGATGTAATAAATGTTTAGCTTTCCCATTTTCCACATCGCAACAACACTGCTTAAAGTGTTCCGCCCCTTTAATCCAACTGAAATCACTTACCCCCATATTCTTCTACGCCAGCCTCATTTTGAGGTTGAGCCATGGCCTCATGTTGGCGAGCAGGCGATGCCACCTCTGCCTCCAGAAACGCTGGATCATCATGATCCTCCTCCTCGTCAGGCCCTGGTGAGGGGCTATTCCCCTGTGGGGATGGTGGTCCAGCTGCGTCTTGCGGCGGTGGGGTTGGTGGGCCACCTGCAGGCGCTTGCGGGGGAGCCTCATCTGATGACACATCAGCATCTGGAGATTATGAAACAATAAGTAATGTGTCAGCAGTATGTTTTGGCTCTCTGATGTGGAAACAGTTCAATATTTGGTATATGTGTTTGCTGTAGTTCTGATATGGGATGATCTGATGTATTCTGCATGGCGTATGTATGAGGCATTAGTGTGGTAATTGTGTGGAGGGCATCGAACACTGTGGAGTAATCTTGGGTGCCACATGAACATTAGTTTAAGGCAGATGTGTAGGCAGTCAATCTATAATGTGCTGCCTATATTGTCCCCCATTGCATGTATGCCGGTGTACCTCTCACTGTACGTATGATGTTGTTCAACGAATGTTTATGTTTTTGGTGTGCTTACATACAGTACAAAGCATGTGTGCCCCTCTGAAGTACTCACCGCGCAGCCTGGCAATCCTTGCACGGATGTCGATTATGCGGCCTGGGCATTTGCTCTTCAGGTCCGCAATCTTCTTTTGGACTGCTTTTGCGGCCTCACCACCCCTAGTTTATTCAGCAGAGCACGCTGAATCTGCCGAATAGTCTCGCGATTACGCAGCCTGGGATGACGGTGGTGCCGGTGTCCCCAGTAATCATACCGGTCACAGTGGTCTATGAGGACCAGTAGTTCAGCCATCCCCCACGTAGCAGCGCGGTGAACGGCCGCCATGACTGCAATGGTGTGTGCAGAGGAGGGGCTGGCACCTTGCAGGCAGAGTGAAAATGAAACTATCGTGATGACGTCATTACGGTCACGTTCGGGGTCACGCACCCTTTGAAGTAGTCCTACGCGCAGTGACACGGGCGAACCACTTCTGCGGCACCTACTGTACAACACCCACAGAGCGATGCGTACAGCAAGCCTGTGCGTTGTGTACAGACTACTCGATTTCAATGCGGTGTGTGTATACGTGCATCAGTGTGAGACTTGCGCGCAGACACTCGAGGGACACTTATGCGGCATCTGCAGTTCCATAACGCAGGCCGGTCCGTAACACAAACTTGACCGCTGTGTCCAGCATTATTCATTATCTGTTTACAGAATGCGCACACTGTATTAGGATTATGGGCCATTTCTCATTTTGCCTTGCACAAGTTTGTGGCCTCGTAATTGTACTAATATATGATCGTGCATACGGCGCGTATCTGTAGTGCTGACGGACAGCTCATCCAAGATGGAGGGCTGTGAGGCAAGGGCCAATCGGACCACAGCATCTTCCACCAATGATCGCAGATGGGGCGCGGTAACACGGAGCCTGGGTGACGCCTTAGCTACATTGCAGCTACATCGCCGGCTGTCCACAGTTCCCTTCTGTGGGTTCTTTACACGCCGATACAGCTCGCTACAATCGGCTTTGTTGCCATCTGTTTATGGGCAGTGCACGGATACAGATGTCTCTGTAGCCGGCTGTGTCGTCCCGTCTTCAGACGCCGCTACTACGGGCGATATTGGCGCGACAAGCTACATTTGTAGCCTGTAGCGGGTTGTATCCATCCTGCAGTGGCGGCGTGTAAAGGTACCATAAGTGTTTTCAATAACGTTTTCCGGTGTCATTTCTTATTATTGCAATTCAGTTAATTTATGAATATTTACGGTTTGATTTATTTGCTTCAGTAAATTGGATGGGTTGTTACTGACATATGATGAGAAATCATGTCAATAGCACCTTTAAAAATATATTTACTTTGAAATTTAAAGATGTGTTCAATACTTATTTTTCTCAATTTATGTAATAATTTTAGAGAATAAGATAATTAGTGATGTTTTAGTATTTATTATAATCCAAACATGTCTGACCAATTAGACAACATCTTATTAAAACCTCCAGTTTCTTTTGTTCTATATTCACTTAATAATTATTATTATTATTATTATTATTTATTTATATTGCGCCATTAGGTTCCATGGCGCTTTACATGAGGATGAGGGAGACAAGAACAAGTACACTAAATCTAGGCGATCAGGACGTACAGGTACAGGAGGGGCAGGGACAATAAGTTATATTGTGCCAACATGTTGCCTGTACCGTAACTGGAGGTATGCTTAAAAACTACTGCTCAAAAAAATATGTAAAATAAAGAAATGGAAAAAAAATGTGTAGGGTTACCCATGCAGATAAAGCAGACAGCTGCAGTCCACGCTTTATAATGGCTGAGTATGAAAATACGGGGGAACCACATGCCATTTTTTAAAAATGATTTAAATAAATGATTTCAAAACACAGCATGGGGTCCCCCTCAATTTGATAATCAGCCAAGATAATGCACACAGTTAGGGTTTTTCTTTTATGCCTGGGAAGTCTCATGATTATTGCTTGTTTCCAGCCTCAAAATAACAGCTTGCAGTCACCCCATAGTTTGGAGCAGTCATTAGATCCTGGCGCTTTACCCAACTCTTTCCAATTTGCCCTGGTGCAGTGACAATCAAGGTAATATAAGGGGTTAACGACAGCTGAGGTTTGTCAAATATTACAGATGCCGTCAAGCCCTAGGTTACTGATCAGTAGGGGTCTTCTAGATCTCCCCATTACTAACATGTATGTCAAAAGAGATAAAAAGAAATACTTTAAAATCCTTTATTTGAAATAAAAAAAACACACAAACCCTGTTTCTCTGTTTTATTAACCCCAAAAAACCCTAGGTCCAAAATAATCCATCACATTATATCCAAGATCCTAGCTCTACTATATCTCAGATATGGCAGTGACATAAAAATTGTACTCTCACTGCAGCTTCTGAGATCATATTGACTTCTGCAGGGTAGTGCTCGCTGTGAGATGCAGTGACATCACTAGAAGGCTTTACTGACAGCAGCGGGAAGCCCTCCGATGACGTCACCGCTTCTCTTGTTTTTCTGGGGTTAATAAAGTGGAAGAAGACGGTTTGTGTGATTTTTCTGATGCCACCCGTAGTTTGCAGCTATGGGTAGCCACAGCTCTGCAGAACCTCTGGATGGACGGACAGCTGGGATGGAGTGGCTCCCCATGGGTGGAGCGAGTCCCTAGAGCAGTGGATGTTGTAAGATCGTTGAGATGCAGGACGGAGGGCACAAATTAACAGACTCACGGTTGTTAGTTCCTAAGGCCCTTTACTGGTGGTACTGGTTCTAGGACAGGTGATATTACTGGGAGTCCATGCAACCTGGGAGCAACTTAGAGTTCTCCTCACCCGACAAGTTCTGAGACCTCCCTCCCTGCTGCGCTATCTCTGTGGGTCCCTGCTGCTGCTTAAGCTGAGCTGCGGCCCTCTCTCCTGAATGGTGTCGGTATGGCAGGCAGCTTGAGTTTCTCTCCAGCTCCACTTCTCTGGTAGCTACTCCTGGGCTCTTTACACCGCTTTAACTGCAGGCACTTTGGTGTGGCTCGGGGACTTGGAATCCCCCACACTCCAAGTTAGGTCCTGCTCAGCCTAGGATTCTGGTGTCCGGTTCTTGGCGCTCTCTACTCTGGGATGAGCCCAACACAGCTCCACTCCCCAGGCTGTCCTCGACTTCCTCAAACCCTTGCCAAGGGTCCCTAAAGCTAGGCTTTAGCTTTCCTGGGACGAGCTTGGCACTGCTCCAGTCCACAGGATGTCTTCCTCAGTCCTCCTAGGAACTGAACTGACTAACTCTGCCCCAGACCAGTATTTATAGGAGAGCCACCCTGAACCCGAGTTTTAAAGGTCCCCTTCAGGCCTGGAGGCAGAAAAGTGTTGTGTGCTTTGGTTTGTACGGTGTGGATACCCTCTGTTGCTCTCAGGTATGACACTACCCCCTGAGGGAGGCAATGACATTGTGGCACCTGGACTCTGGGGTACCACACTATACTGCATTACTAATTGAAGTTATTTGCTAATATTATTATAATTACACCTAATACATATTGGGATAGGATCTTGGAGGTGGAAATACCTTTTTAAGCAGCTCTTAAACTCCTACCCAATTCTTTCAGTGAACACCTATGAAGATCAGCTTTCCTCCACTAGAAAAAAAAAGCCAAATAGGAGGTAGCTAGTGGCTGGAGCCACTTCTCTCAAAGGGCAGTTTCACACACCCCAGATTTTTAATCCACTTACTGCCGCCTCATGCCAATCATTCTCTCCCTCGCCTGCTGCATAACACAAAGCGAGGGATGTGGTGCTGGCCACATTGCCCCGCCTTCTGCTGTGACATCACTGCTTATACCCGTCCTGCTCCATGGTTAACCTTGGAGCAGGGTGGGTATAAGCGGTGAAGTCACCACAGGAGGCGGGGCAATGTGGCCAGGACCGCATCCCTCACTTTGTGTTATGCAGCAGGCAAAGGAGAGAATGATTGGCATCAGGGAGGCAGCAGTGGGCGGATTAAAAATCCGGGGTGTGTGAAACTGCCCTTTGAGAGAAGTGGCTCCAGCCACTAGCTACCTCCTATTTGGCTCCAGTATGTAAGTTTTCAAAGTCTATTATCTCGGGGTACAGGGGGGGGCAAGGGATGGGGAACCCCTTGCCTGAATGCAGCGGACATGCTGCATTCAGTGCTGTAATTAGATCACCATGGATGGTTGGTGGCAGGTCCTCTTTAATCATTGGCATCATCAAAGCCCTTCCTTTTTGTAGGAGACTATGATTTGGCAGAAACTTACTTGTCATTTTAAGGTTTTTTTTATGGATCACATATTAACTTACAAATCATTTACCTATTAGTAGCAGTACTTTTCTTGTTTCTATCAGAGAGCTAATTTTATTTTTTTATAGCATTGCTTGTAAAACTAACTATGTCAACCAGATCAGCTTAAGGAGAAACAGTATTGCTACACCACAAACTCAGTAAAAACAGCAAAACAGTACATGATCTGCAGTGACAAGGAGCAAGAACCCTGAAAAAGCTGTTTTTAAATAGGCATATTTTAGGAAAAAAACTGTTTATAGGAGGAGAATTGAATTCTACTCTAATTTACTAGAAACTTTGAAATCTACTGTAACAAACGTTTCTGCTAGTCACTTTGAGTGAAATCAGTAAAAAGGCAGCTAGCACGCTGCTATTTTACTAAATTGTAGATGACCAAGAAAGGGTTAAATAACAATGTAAAACTCATCTCACCACTTATCTATCCTACTGGCACCTGTCATCTGGTTTTTGCCATGGTCCTACCTCTTCTTTCTAAAATATCTTGGCATGCATCATCCTACTCAGCCTTCTTCACTTGATGACAGGGCTCAGTCATCAAATGTTACAGCTAAAGTCTATCAATAGTAATGGTAATTGGCGTGCACACCTATTGGAAGTAGTTGAGGTGCTAGTGTATGAGGCCCTCGGGTCTCAATGTCATATATAGTTCAAAGAACACTGCACACCCACTCAAAAGGTTTTCAAAGTGAAGAAATGTGTTTATCTTCACTTTGAAAACCTTTAGAGTGTGCAGTGTTCTTTGAAAAGCTGAAGTCTAGGCTGTGCCAGTAGTCCTGGTGTAGAGTAAAGAAGCCAAAAAGGATGATGCGTGCCGTGTGATGTTAGAAAATAGAAACAGTGCGAGTGGCAAGCATTATAGTTTTTTCATAGAACAACCTTTGTGAGAACTAAAACAATTGTTAGAAAAGACATCAGTTTACTGTTCAGTTATAATTGTCATCTATCTCCTCATTGCCAATGATGAGCACCAGGGGCGTAATTAGAACTGGCAGGGCCCCATAGCAAACTTTTGAACGGGGCCCCCTCCAAAACACGCCCCCAATGACACGCCCCCTTCAAGACACACCCCCTTACCGAATCGGTGTTAACAGTCTGACGGCACCCAGTTTACCGTATATACTCGTGTATAAGCTGACCCCCCTACTTTTGCCCCGAAAACCTGGGAAAACCTATTGACTCGTGTATAAGCCGAGGGTGGACCCCAGCATAGGTATACAGCCCCCAGCAGTGTGGTATACAGGCCTCCCCAGTGGTAGTATACAGCAGCGTCCCCAGTGGTAGTATACAGCAGCCTCCCCAGTGGTATATACAGGCCCCAGCAGTATATACAGCAGCCCCAGTGGTATACAGCAGCCTCCCCAGTGGTATATACAGGCCCCAGCAGTATATACAGCAGCCCCAGTGGTATACAGCAGCCTCCCCAGTGGTATATACAGCAGCCCCAGTGGTATTCAGCAGCCTCCCCAGTGGTATATACAGCAGCCCCAGTGGTATACAGCAGCCTCCCCAGTGGTATATACAGCAGCCTCCCCAGTGGTAGTATACAGCAGCCTCCCCAGTGGTATATTCAGGCCCCAGCAGTATATACAGCAGCCCCAGTGGTATACAGCAGCCTTTCCAGTGGTATATACAGCACCCCAAGTGGTATACAGCAGCCTCCCCAGTGGTATATACAGCAGCCCCAGTGGTATACAGCAGCCTCCCCAGTGGTATATACAGCAGCCTCCCCAGTGGTAGTTTACAGCAGCCTCCCCAGTGGTATATACAGGCCCCAGCAGTATATACAGCAGCCCCAGTGGTATACAGCAGCCTTCCCAGTGGTATATACAGGGCCCCAGTGGGTATATACAGGCGCCCAGTGGGTATATACAGGGCCCCAGTGGGTATATACAGGCCCCCAGTGGGTATATACAGGCCCCCAGTGGGTATATACAGGCCCCAGTGGGTATATACAGGGCCCCAGTGGGTATATACAGGCCCCCAGTGGGTATATACAGGGCCCCAGTGGGTATATACAGGGCCCCAGTGGGTATATACAGGCCCCAGTGGGTATGTACAGGGCCCCAGTGGGTATATACAGGCCCCCCACTCCTCCCTTTCTGCTGCACACGTCACCTGTAAAGGAATACGTCATACCTACTTATCCCTGCCGGCTGCCGCTGTCGCCGCTCTGCACCGCGCTCCGGCTTCTTCCTGGTTGTGACCAGCAGGCGCAGGCAATGACGTCATTGCCTGCGCCTGCCGGTCACAACAAGGAAGAAGCCAGAAGAAGCGGGAGCGCGGTGCAGAGCGGCGACTGCGGCAGCCGGCAGGGATAAGTAAGTATGACGTATTCCTTTACAGGTGACATGTGCAGCAGAAAGGGAGGAGTGGGGAGCCTGTATATACCCACTGGGGCCCTGTATATACCCACTGATCGCAGCTGACCGGATAGCAGCGTAGCGGCGCTGGGTCCGGGCCCCCCACAAGCGCCGGGCCCCAAAGCGACCGCTACGTCTGCTATGCCGGTAGTTACGCCCCTGATGAGCACATCAAACCATGGAAGATTGACCTGAGTCAAATTTACTATAGTTTTCAGGTCCTCATGAATTCAAACTATTTGGAATTTGATTTTCAGTGCCCAAAGCCTGCTGAAGATTCAGAGAGTGGGCTAATGAAGGAAGGCAGGCTTGTACTTTAATGTCCTGCAGCCATCACATTACATTGTCTGGTACATCCTTTTAGTCAAATTATCACAGGGACTATAAAAGAAGAAAATTGGCCATGCAGCTCCATTTTTTACTTTAACCTGTAGGGATAGATAGTGGTGGTATTATTTCAGAGAAAAAATGAGAAAGAGTGGTAGTCTCAGGCTGTTAATAATTATCTAAACATTCTATTGATATATAGGGAACTATGAATTGATTGATCTGTGATATACTGTAGAGACTGCACCTGTGAAGACATCAGAGATTTTTTTGAGAACATTAGGGATCAAATAGCAAACCAAGTAATACACCTAACAAGTCAGGGATGACGTTTAGGAGAAGAGTATAGCAGGGTTAGTTCATGAAAAAAATAGCCCAAGTTCTGAACATCTCATGCAGCATTGTTGAATCCATTACCCAAAAATGAAAGGAGTATGTAACACGCAAACCGATATAGTCCAGCTTACATTTTTGGAGGCTTTCAAAAATCCTCAGCACGGAAATAACACACCTAACCCTTAAGGACAAAGACTGCTTAGCAAGTAGAAGATTTGTATGAAGAAAGGAAACTTGTGACACTCCAAGTCCATAAAAATGTCCAACTTTATTTAAAACAGGTAATACAGCACATCAGGGAGAGATGCTGAATGTGAGGGATGACAGTCTGTTTTGCACCACCTGGTGCTTCAACTAGTCTCACCTCGAGTTTGACGTTTTTATGGACTTGGAGCGCCACTGGTTTCCTTTCTTTCTACAGTGGATTTGATAGCATTTCTTTAAGCAGGCACATCCTGGATGTGAATATTGGAGCTCAGTGATAGGTCCAAGGTTTCTCCTCTACAAAAGAAAGTAAGTGGTGACAGAGTTTTATTACTATGTTAACAGAAGATTGTTCAGCTGATTCTTGAGTAAAAGTTTTATTCCATAGCATAAAAATTGCAAATAGAGTCTGTGGAGCCTCGGTTAGGAGTCTCAAACACAGAACTAGCCATATATCCCTCCTGGAGGGATATATGGCTAGTTCTGTGTTTGAGACTCCTAACCGAGGCTCCACAGACTCTATTTGCATATTCATATTTCCCAGGGGCAATGTGCCTAGGAATTCACTGTGTTTGAGCGCTTTAGCCAGCTGCCCGCAGTGTTTTCTTGGACTGGTCTCCCTGAGATCAGTGAATACTTTGCAATCTTGGTCTACTAGGCCTTGCTCCCACCTAGCCAGAATCCTACTCCACACTGATGAGGGGCAACACCCCGAAACAGCTGTATGTGGATGGATACCTGGCCTTGGTATTCCCTTGTCATATCTGTAAACTTGTAAAAGAGTTGGATATTGACTTAAAGGGCCACTTCATATGGTGGTTATGGTGTTCTCCGCAAGGACCCACCCCTTGGCTGGGTCCTTCCCTGGAGGGATATATGGCTAGTTCTGTGTTTGAGACTCCTAACCGAGGCTCCACAGACTCTATTTGCATATTCATATTTCCCAGGGGGCAATGTGCCTAGGAATTCACTGTGTTTGAGCGCTTTAGCCAGCTGCCCGCAGTGTTTTCTTGGACTGGTCTCCCTGAGATCAGTGAATACTTTGCAATCATAGCATAAAAATTGGCACTCACAATAATTCTAAGCATAATGTAGTTTTCTACGAATATCAGAATAAACAAAAATAAATTAGGGTTGCAGACTCTTTCTAATGAGTATGACATAACAGCAAACCTACAAAGACCATACAATTTTTTATCCCAAACACAAATTAGGGGAGCACAAATTAGAGAGGCAGCCAAGAGGCCTATTGTCACTATAGAGCAGCTGAAGAGATCCACAGCTCAGATAAAAGAATCTTTCCACAAGACAACTATTATTCAAATACTCCACAAATCTGGCCTTTATCGAAGGGTGTGAAAAAGAAAGACATTTTTGAAAAGCAAGCTATCAGAAGACCCACTTGAGCTTAGCAAATAGCCATGTAGGGGACGCATCTAGCATGTGGAATAAGTTGCTCTGGTCAGAAGGAAATAAAAGAGAACTTTTTAGGCTAAATGTAAAATGCTATGTGTGGTTTAATACTAAGACCGGGTTCATATTAGCATTTGTGAAAGCTGTGTATGTAGCGTTTGCGTATACGCATGTAAAAACGCATGCATACGCAGTGTATAATGTCTGCAGAATCATCCGCAAGTCTTTATAAAAATGCAGCATATACATGCATATGGATACGTTTGTGCTTGCATTTGCGCTTTTTTGTGCGCATGCATTCAATAATTCTTAAGTGCACTTTTGGCCTTTTATTGCATTTTAATGACAGATCACGCCCATAGGGCATGGCTTAAAAGGCAGATCTATAAATAGACCCTGCCCAGAGGAAAAACTCTTCTTTTGCTGTTATTTCCAGTAGCAAGATGGATCCCGACATGGAGAGCTTCTATATGAACCTTGATTTATCGCTGAAAATGGCTTTTTCTTTTGCTGTGGCGTGTGAAGAAGATCGCCGAAGAGAAAGACGTAGAAGAAGATGTCATCATCATTTCTGGCTACACACCATTGTGGAAGTTCGAGAGATCCATGTACTCATTGTACAGAGAACTTTTGAGAGAACCCAGAGACATTCTATGACAGTGATGGCGAACCTTTCTGAGGCCGAGTGCCCAAACTGCAACCTAAAACAAAGTTATTTATGGCGAAGTGCCAACACAATAATATAACCTAAATTACAGCAGGAGTGGTAATCACAAGCGCTGCACAGGGGGGAGAGCCAGCAGATGATAACTCTCTTCCCTGTACAGGGCTTGTAGTCATTAACATTGATGATCAATTCAATTATTTTAACAATTAATTGATTTTAAACTTACCTTTGCAGTCTTCTCTTCTCTTCGGCAGTGGTCAGACAGCTCATGTGTACTGCACATTGAAGCTGAGCCGCTCCCACTGCCCTTTCTAGAAACAGCAGGTGGATTGATCTGTATGGAAAAAATGCAGAATATTAGACAGATAGGAGATAGATTTTATCATGGAATGCAAGCAAATTTCATACTGAAATCCTGGTCCTCATCTTGTAGTAATATCTCCATCCTGGCCTTCTCCTTGCAGTAATGTGTCCCATCCTGACCCTCTCCTTGTAGCTATGTGGTCCATCCTGACCTCCCCCTTGTAGTTATGTGCTCCATCCTGATCCTCTCCTTGTAGCAATGTGCTCCATCCTGACCCTCTCATTGTAGTAATGTGCTCCATTCTGATCGTCTCATTTTAGTAATGTGTCCTATCCTGACCCTCTCATTCTAGTAATGTGTCCCATCCTGACCCTCTCCTTGTAGTTATGTGTTCCATCCTGACCACCTCCTTCTAGCTATGTTCTCCATCCTGATCCTCTCCTTCTAGCTTTTTGCTCCATTCTGATCCTCTCCTTGCTATATGATCCATCCTGACCCTCTCCTTGCAGTTGTGCTTCATCCTGACCCTCTCTTGGCAGTAATGTTCCTATCCTGACCCCCTTCATGTAGTAATATTTTCATCCTTATCCCCTTGTAGTATGCCCCATCCTTTTCCCCTTCAGTAATGTCCCATCCTTGTCCCCTTGTGGTAATATCCCTATCCTGCCCCCATCATGTAGTAATGCCCCATCCTGTTGTAATGCCCTATCCTTGTCCTCTTGCAGCAATATGCCCCATCCTGCATTAATGCCCTATCCTTCTTCCCTTGTAGTAATATGCCCCATCAGTGTCCCCTTGAAGTAATATGCCCCATCCTGCAGTAATGTGTCTCATCCTTGTCCTCTTACCATTAATATGCTCCACCCTTATTCCTTTGCAGTAATATGCCCCATCCTGCACTAATGTGCCTCATCCTTGGCCCTATGCAGTAATATGCCCCATGCTGCACCAATATGCCCCATCCTTGTCCCGCTGCAGTAATATACCGCGTCCTGCTCTAATGTGCCTCATCCTTGTCCCCATGTATTAATATGCCCCATCCAGCAGTAATGTGCACCATCCTTGTCCCTTGGTATTATTGCACCACCCTTGTCCCTATCACATAGTAATATGCCCCAACTTGCCCCCTGGTAGTATTGCCCTATTCTCGCCTCATCACATAGTAATCTGCCCCATCCTTGTCCCCATTACATAATAATATGCCCCACCCTGCCCCATCACATAACAATATGCCCCATCCTGCCCCCATCACATAACAATATGCCCCATCCTGCCCCGTTAGTATTGCCCCATCCTACCCCTATCACATAACAATATGCCTCATCCTGCCCCATCACATAATAATATGACCCATCCTGCCCCCTGTTAGTATTACCCCATCCATCCATCCTTCTCTTAGTATTGCTCAATCCATCCTGCCTCCTCTTCGTATTGCCCCATCCATCCATCCTCCTCCTAGCATTGCCCCATCCATCCTCCTCTTCGTATTGCCCAATCCATCCATCCTCCTCCTAGTATTGCCCCATCATCCATCCTGCCTCCTCCTTGTATTGCCCCATCATCCATCCTGCCTCCTCCTTGTATTAACCCATCATCCATCCTGCCTCCTCCTTGTATTGCCCCATCATCCATCCTGTCTCCTCCTTGTATTGCCCACTCCTCCATCTTGCCTCCTCCTTGTATTGCCCCATCATCCATCCTGCCTCCTCCTTGTATTGCTCCATCATCCATCCTGCCTCCTCCTTGTATTTGCCCCATCATCCATCCTGCCTCCTCCTTGTATTTGCCCCATCATCCATCCTGCCTCCTCCTTGTATTGCCCCATCATCCATCCAGCCTCCTCCTTGTATTTGCCCCATCATCCATCCTGCCTCCTCCTTGTATTTGCCCCATTATCCATCCTGCCTCCTCCTTGTATTTGCCCCATCATCCATCCTCCCTCCTCCTTGTATTTGCCCCATCATCCATCCTGCCTCCTTCTTGTATTTGCCCCATCATCCATCCTGCCTCCTCCTCGTATTTGCCCCATCATCCATCCTGCCTCCTCCTCGTATTTGCCCCATCATCCATCCTGCCTCCTCCTTGTATTTGCCCCATCATCCATCCTGCCTCCTCCTTGTATTTGCCCCATCATCCATCCTGCCTCCTCCTTGTATTTGCCCCATCATCCATCCTGCCTCCTCCTTGTATTTGCCCCATCATCCATCCTGCCTCCTCCTTATATTTGCCCCATCATCCATCCTGCCTCCTCCTTGTATTTGCCCCATCATCCATCCTGGCTGCTGGTAATAAAAAAAATAAAAAAAAGTGTCATACTCACCTTTCTGCCTTCACTGCTGCTGCAGCTTTCATCTTGTGTCGTCTCCCACCTGAGGGCGGTCACGTGACGCCGGGTCTAGGAGTGTCGGAGAGAGGAGAAATGTCTCCTCTGCTCCGACACAGCTTTGATCTGCCGGTGGCGCGGCGCACGCCGGCAGATCAAAGTAGCAGTTTGGTGGCGAGGCCGTGTGCCAGCGGAGACGGCTCTGCGTGCCCTCCCTGGCACGCGTGCCATAGGTTCGCCATCACTGTTCTATGACTACACCAGGATGTCCGAAGACAGCTTTGATGAGTTGCTGCAACGTGTCCAATGATCAATCACCAGGCAGGACCCCCAGCTTCATCAACCAATTTTAACATATATTTTTTAAAAAGAAACACCTGTGAATACGTGTGAGTATCATGTATTTGTTTAAAATACAAAATTATTGATTTTCCCTTTCTATTTGTCAGATTCCTGGCAACCAGAGAGACTTTATCTTCTCTGCATTTCCAGTTCCAGATTGGATTGTCAACACTGTCTGGGATTGTTGAAGAGACCTGCCGTGCCATCTGTGAAGATCTTTGAGAAGAATTCCTTTCTTACCCCATGACTCAACTCTGGCTGGACAACGCTGCCAGATTCATGGAGATTTACCAATTTCCGAACTGCTTGGGGGCCATGGACGGCAAACATATTCAGATCCTGAAGCCGGCTAGAAGTGGATCCGAGTATTATAACTCCAAAAAAATACTTTTCGATAGTACTGATGGTGATTGCGGACGCCAACTGTCGTTTTGTTGCTGTGGATGTAGGCTCATTTGGACGTTGAAATGACTTCCAAGCTTTCAAAGACTCGGACATGGGCCAAAAATTGTATGGCAACAATTTCAACTTTCCACTGCCACGACCCCTGACAAACACTGATGGACCACCAATGCCTTTTGTTGCTGTTGGTGACGAGGCATTTCAAATGTGTGGTAACTTCATCAAGCCCTACCCTAGCTGTGTCTTAACTTGGACTAAAAGGATTTTCAATTACAAACTCACACGGGCAAGACGCACAGTGGAGTGTGCATTTGGATTGCTGGCCACGAAATGGCGTATTTTAGGAACTACCATCAATTTGAAAACTGAGAAAATCGACGAGGTGGTGAAAGCGTGCGTTGTCCTGCACAATTTCGTCATAGTGAGAGAACGACACCGCTTTGACCTCGATGAAGCTATACCAATTGACTTGCAGGAATACCAAGAGCACACCTTGAGGAAAACTGTTGAAGTCTGCCAAATCAGGGACAATTTTGCATCTTACTTTGTTTCTGAAAATGGACGTCTTTCCTGGCAGGACGAAATGGTGTAAATATGTTTATCTATTGTTCCAACCATGTATTTGTTTGCAAATATGTTACTTAGAATTTTTGATAATTGCATGATTCTATTTCTTTACTTGTTGTTGGATTAATAAAGCTTTTTAGCCCAGAAATCCATTTTCCTTAAACGCTCCTAAGTAGTGGTAAACATGTACTTAAATTACCTCTGTGAATACCGTTATGTTTTTGGAGTAAAGTTGTTGCCTGTAGTTTGACATCCTATGTGTAAGCAAAAAGCAATAGTTATGTTTCTGTCAATTATGTAAATTTCTTGGGTTGCTGATTTTTGTATTGTCATTGTAAATCTAGAGTATTCTGTTGTTTTATGTATTGAACTTACCGTATATACTCGTGTATAAGCCGAGTTTTTCAGCCCAAAATTTGGGCTGAAAAGTCCCCCCCTCGGCTTATACACGGGTCATATACGGTACATGGAGTGGGGGTGCTGTGTCCCGGGGCTGTGGAGGCTGGAGGAGGTGGGGGGAGGCTGCTGTATGAGCGGCCCCGTCACGTGGGGCCGCTCATTATATATGCACTGCTTCCCCCTGTCAATCAGCGGCAGGGGGAAGCAGTTCATATAAGCCCCCCAAAAGCTGGCACTGTCCCCCCTTGTAAGGGCCCCCCCCCCGCTGCTTATACATTACCATCCCGGTGTTCTGATCGGCGCCGCTCCTCGGTGCGTCTTCATCCTCCCGTCCGCGCTGGCTGCATCCGGGATCTCCGGCTGTCGCAGCGATATGACGTCATCGCGCGACGGCCCGGAGATCCCGGATGCAGCCAGCGCGGACGGGAGGATGAAGACGCAGCACCGAGGAGCGGCGCCGATCAGAACACCGGGATGGTAATGTATAAGCAGGGCCCTTACAAGGGGGGACAGTGCCAGCTTTTGGGGGCTGTTGGTACCCCCAGGGGGCTGCTGGGTACCCCCTGGGGGCTGCTGGGTACCCCCTGGGGGCTGTTGGTACCCCCAGCGGGCTGTTGGTACCCCCTGGGGGCTGTTGGTACCCCCAGGGGGCTGTTGGTACCCCCAGGGGGCTGCTGGGTACCCCCTGGGGGCTGTTGGTACCCCCATGGGGCTGTTGGTACCCCCAGGGGGCTGCTGGGTACCCCCTGGGGGCTGTTGGCACCCCCTGGGGGCTGCTATATGTACCCCTGGGGGCCTGCTGTATACCACTGGGGCTGCTGTATACTACCACTGGGGCTGCTGGGGCTCCTGTATACTACCACTGGGCTGCTGGGGCTCCTGTATACTACCACTGGGGCTGCTGGGGCTCCTGTATACTACCACTGGGGCTGCTGGGGAATCTGTATACTACCACTAGGGCTGCTGGGGAATCTGTATACTACCACTGGGGCTGCTGGGGCTCCTGTATACTACCACTAAGGCTGCTGGGGAATCTGTATACTACCACTGGGGCTGCTGGGGAATCTGTATACTACCACTGGGGCTGTTGGGGCTCCTGTATACTACCACTGGGACTGCTGGGGAATCTGTATACTACCACTGGGGCTGCTGGGGAATCTGTATACTACCACTGGGGCTGCTGGGGCTCCTGTATACTACCACTGGGGCTGCTGGGGAATCTGTATACTACCACCGGGGCTGCTGTATACTACCACTGGGGAGGCCTGTATACCACACTGCTGGGGGCTGTATACCTATGCTGGGGTCCACCCTCGGCTTATACACGAGTCAATAGGTTTTTCCAGATTTTTGGGCAAAAGTAGGGGGGTCGGCTTATACACGGGTCGGCTTATACACGAGTATATACGGTACTATAGTTGAACTGAAATGTTCTATCTCTATTGCATTCCTATTCAATTAGGCCACGATTTTGATCCAGGATATGTATCGGACCAAGGATGAAGAGTGTAGGAACAATTTATTTTAATCCAACGTCCTAAATTGGCAATCTTTTGATTTTGGATTTTTTTTAGCTTCCTCTGGATCAAAAGTAGTTAAACAGTTTAAAACTATGAATGTTGTCTTGCCTTTATTTAATCTGTCATTATGTACACACATATTGAAGTGGTGTGTGTAAAAAGTTGTTTCTTTTAGGACTAACAATAGCCTTAGGCTAGGGTCACACTTGCATTTTTTTCGTGCTTTTTTGGAAACCTGTGTTTTTTAAAAAGCATGTAAAAATGCATCCATAGGCCCCCATGCAAAAAACGCATGCCCTAATAGCAAAAACGCATGCCTTAAAAGCAAAAACGCATGCCTAAAGTGCCATGCGTTTTTGGCATGAGTTTTTTTCACTTATGTGAGTAGCTGACATCAAAAATGCATGCAAAAACGCATGGTACATTTAGTAGCATCCAAAAACGCAAGCGTTTTCCTTAGGGGCCCATGTTAAAAAAGGCATGTGGTTTTAAAACAGCACCAAAAAATGGTGCATGAACTTTTTCTGGGTGCTGATTTAAAAACGCATGGAAAAAACGCATGCACAAACGCAGGGTGCCATCAGACACCTTAAAAAAATGCATGCTGAAATGAAAAAAGCATGCAGAAACGCATGCTTCTTTTTAAGGCACCAAAAAAACTCATGCCAAGTGTGACCCTAGCCTTAATCACAAATCAAGGTACACAAGCCAAAGGATTAATTCCTAAAGTAAATCAACACCGTTAGCTTTACGTTTAAGTATGGCTATGGTCACACTTGCGTTTTTCTCATGCTTTTTTGGAGACCTGTGTTTTTAAAAAAGCATGTAAAAACGCACCCATAGACCCCCATGTTACAAAATGCATGCCCTAATAGCAAAAACGCATGTCTTAGGCTAGGGTCACACTTGGCATGCATTTTTTAAGTGACTTAAAAAATGCGTGCTTTTCTGCATGCATTTTTCTAAGTGCCCAACTGGTGTTTTAAAAGGTATCTGAATGCTGTAAGTGATACCAAAAACGCACACAAAAACGTATGTGTCACATGTAGACCATGCAAAAACGCATGCGTTTTTGTATAGAAATATATGTGGGATGTCACATGTAGATTAGAAATGGACCAAATGTTAAAAACTCCCCCCCACCCAATAAAACTGTGACTCAAAATGTGAGTGTTGCACATTGCCATACAGACAGCACTTGTGTCAGGTTTGCTCTGTTTGTGCTCTCAGCTACTGATGGAGGTTGTTGCCTTTGAGATCCGTTTTCTTATTTGGCAAAGACGCCAGCGTAGACTCCTGCAATGGCCTCGATTATGGGTCCATGAGGTCAATTTGTTGAGATCGCAGCACGGAGCATTTCATGTGTTCTACAACCAGTTGCGCAGGTTCCCTCACAAGTTCCAGCACTATCTGAGGATGACAATATCCACCTTTGATGCCCTCCTGGACCTCGTCTGTGGAGATTTGATGCGCCAGGACACCCGTTGTCGGAACGCTATCTCACCTGCTGAGCGCCTTGTTGTCACACTGAGGTATGTGTTGTTGCTCTGTTGTGGGATGTCATGTCCACACATTATACATATATGTGTTCTGCTTTTCCCGGTGGGCTGCTCCTATTTCCTATCTTGTGTGGGAATGTGATATTGTGATGTGGGTTCCATGCACACAGCCATGCCACATTATGTTTGTCTGGGTCACACTTCATGTATCGTGAAAACGTCATGTGTGTTTTGTGGTTGGCCATGTTCACACACATTCGCAGGTAGCATTTAGCGTGTCTGCGCTACATTCGTTGCTTTTGACAGTTAAGCGGAGCTGTGTTTGCACCGGCCCTTCCTGGTGACGCAGCCCCTTGTTGCCTGATGTGTATTCTGGGAACCATATCACCGACAAGGCTGCCTAATGTCCATGTAATGCAAGCGGACAGGGAAACGCTGCTAGCAGCGTTGCCGTGTCCGCTCTGGGAAAGTGTACACTAGCCTGCCTTGTCTGTGAAATGGTTACCACAATACACATTGGGTAACCAGGGCCTAAGTCACTAGGAAGTGGTGGGGCTACCGCAGCTCCGCGTCAATGACCCCAAAGTTGGTTTGGGGCAACACTCGATAAAGACCAGCAGAGGACATGTGTTTACATGGGCACATTATGGGCATATTGTTACATCTAACACGTGCCCTTGTTGTCCGGACACAAACAACATAGGCATTGTCCACACACCAGCGCTTCAGTATTTAGCGCTTCTTGCACTAAATACTTAGGATTTGATAGAGAAGCGCAGGTGCGTGTATGCGGCCGCTTTCAGCAGACGCTGTCCCTGGTTACCCGATGTGTATCATGGTAACAAGTTCATACAGCAGGCTGCATAGTCACCGCATAGACTGAGCGCACAGGGAAACGCTGCAAGTAGCGTTTGGTGTGCAGCACAGTAAACCGCACTCCCAGCAGCTGCCTGTGTGCCTGGTAGGTCAATATAGTGTAACTAGGGGCAGTGTTATCCTGCACCGCATAGCGGTAACGCTATGCATTGCTGGGTGAAGTAGTATGTTAAAAACACTATCCGGTAGGCTATGCTCAAAATGGAAATGTGACCCTAGCCATACTTATAACACTCAGGCTAGGGTCATATTTGTAAGTGACATAGTATTACACGCCTCCACATCTGGCTGCCTTGTACGCAATTGGGGGCCCACACATTTGTCACCAAAATGTGTGAAGGGAAACACATTGCGATAACAAGATTTCTCAGGATGTATAATCCTGAGCAATCCGGTTGCCGGACAGTGTGATCATCCATGATGCTGCTGGGATGAGCAAACTGTTCTCTGTGTTTTAAAGATAAAATTGTCTTAATAAATGTGTATATAATGTCTCTAGGGGGGGCCACCACCCCTAGACACATACCACCCACTCAGGTGGGCATATAATGATGTAATTGCAGATGTCCAGTAGCATTTGTATCAATCAATGCGCCCGCTTCCCTGAGAGAAGCACTGATACAAGACCTAATGTATGTATATTATTTTTGCTGTCGAGGGTCCGGCAGGGTTACACCGTACATCAATGGCGTGGCGCAGCCCATACATATATAGTAGAATTCTGCTGCACCTACAACATTGCACATACTATACGTACATGAGGTATCGTATGATGGGTGCTCTCAGGGAAGCCGGTGGGTTCCTTCCTAAAAATGTACCAAGCCGCCAGGAGTCGGCTAATGTACATCTGCAAATGACATCAGTATATGACCTGAGTGGGTGTTATGTCTCTAGGGGGCGTGGCCATCCCCTAGAGACCTTATAACCTCATTGATTACTAAATTCCAAACTTTGCAAACAATGAAAAAATGTTGGTTATCCCAACGGCAGCAGGGATAACCAAAGTATATGCGGGACCCGCGTTGCTGAGGATTACACATCCTCAACAATCCCCTTACCGCATTGCGGGGCGTACATCTGCTATGCAAACTGCAGCCTGCATGTTTTTTGACGCAGGCTGCAGAGCAGGAGCTGCTAAGCGGATAGATTGGAATCTAAGTGGGTTTGGAAAAGAGACTCCTATGAGGAGCATTTAATGATCCTGTTTTGAGCTTCTTAAAAGGTCTAAACCGGATCTGGTTTGAGAAATGTTTGCTAAAAATGGACCCTAGGCTCATTTAAGGCTGCATGCACCAGACACACACATTGGCTGCACGTATACCAGTGGCCCTTGACCATACATGTGTGTTTGGTCACCCTTACCCTCTGGTGTTTGGTAGTGGCCAAGTTGACCATGTACGCAGGCTCCCCTCATCCAGTGTATTGTTAGCTGTTCTCTTGATCTTCTTGTGTACAGTTTCACATCAGCATGTTGGGCCAGTTTCACTTTTCATATGCTTAGTAGTTTAAACAATGTCCTAATAGTTATGTCATTGTGTCCATCTCTGAAAAGCCAGTGTTTTTAAGTCCTCAGCTGTTGAGATGTGTGTGTGGCTATGTGATTTTGAAAATTATTTCCCATTTTCCAGGTACTTGGCCACCGGTGAGAGCTATGCGTCCTTGCATTATCAGTTTAGAATTGGGAGGTCAACCATTGGTGGGATTGTTCCAGACACCTGTGAGATCTTGTGGTCAAAACTACAGTCGATAATGATGGCAGCCCCCACAGAACAAATATGGCGAGACAATGCTCAAACTTTCCATGATTGTGCACAATTTCCAAATTGTGTTGGAGTGGTTGATGGCAAACATATAAGAATTCGCACCCACATGGGGGTTCACTTTATTTCAACTATAAGCGATTCCACTCCATAGTGCTGATGGCCATAGTGAACTCCCATTCACGCTTTGTGGCTGTGGACATCGGGGCCTATGGAAGTGCCAATGATGCCCGTGTGGTCAAGGCAAGCAACATGGGGAAAGCCTTGTACCAGGGAAGATTCAATATACCACCACCAGCCCCATTACGTGGCACAACTGATCTGAATGTGCCACACGTGCTGATAGGAGATGAGGCATTCCAGATGCATCCTAATTTGATAAAGCCCTACAGCAGCAGAGGGCTAGACCCCAAATGCAGCAATTTCAATATGCGCCTGAGTCGAGCCTTCCAATATGTGGAATGTGCGTTTGGGATACTGTCTGCTAAATGGCATGTGCTTTTATCCTCCATACAATTACTGCCCGTAATGTGAACAGTGCTGTAAAGGCTTGTGTGTGCCTACACAACTATGTGTTGATGAATGATCCAGAAGTCTTTGTGCCCTCTGAGTGGGAGTGGGACCTTCTTGCCACTCAACCACGATCGGTACGTTCACCCACCTTCGCCATGGACGTGCGAAATTGTTTTGCAGATTATTTTATGATGCCAGCTAGACAGTTCCATCCGCATTCACGTGTCGTCTAAGCTTTTCATTTTTTACAAGTTGGCAGATTTGCCTAAGGTATAATTTCAACACAGATGTGCTATTTGTTGTGCTTGCCTGTATCAATTATTCACCACTAAACACATTGCATGTCTTTCTCTTGTATTACATATGTGAGTTTTTGCCTACAATGGTGTTGTTTGCTAAAATGTTCTTTGGGTTTAGGGAATTGGTCACCAATGGCTAAGGTATGTTGTGTCATTGTGCACGATGACCCCCATTAGTGTAAGGATGTTGGCCCCTTATTTTGCACCTGGCCCATGGCAATAGTGGTTGTTCTGCCACACTACCTGCTTGTGATAGTTGAACATTTAAATTCTAAAGCAGAGTAAGTGACAACCAAACACACCACAACCACCAAGGGACACACGCCAAGATGGCTGATACTTCATGGCCTTCATTGTTTTGGCAAGCCACTTGGATATGTGTTGCAGCCCCAGAAAGTCTATTTGGCCAACCAAGTGCTTGACAAACCAACCAAGCTGGGGCTGGTCCAAAAATAACTCTACACCATGACATTATTGTCATCCTACTCTGTAAACACACAACCAAACATGCAAAAATATAAGAGGGTGGGGGACAAGAGGCGCAATAGTGCCCTATCACTAGCGACACTGAAAGTATCGGAGTGGTGTTATGGAGCCACTCACCTGGTACAGTTGTGATCCCCACAACTGGTTTGAAGGCGAAAAAATACTCCAAGCTGCTGCAGGACCTCCACCTACCACTGGCCAGTGGTGATATCCAGAGAAGTAATGGGAATATAGGTGTGTCACGGTCCGCGCTGCTCCAAGGCACAAAAAACTCACCAATGAGTCAGAGATTCATCAATCAGATTTCTATCCTTTTATTTCCTTCCTCCAACGCGTTTCGGCGCCCCACCTGGCGCCTTCCTCAGGCTTATTACAATACTCATTACAGTGGGGGTTTTTATAGCCCCAAACCTTACAAAAAAGAGGTGTTGTCTGTTTACTAATGATGTAATTTTCATCATCAAAAATGGGAGGGTTCCACATTTTGGCGCAATTTTTACAAAAATCAGAGTTACAACTCAAAATCATAATGTAAAGAGGCTACTGCAATCATAAAATATCAACATATGCTCTCATACTTAAATTTAAAAGAAATGGTACATGTAAAAGCAAAAATAAAACTTTATTTCCAAAAAAATACAAAGGAGATCGTTCTTTTCATTTATTTTCTGCTTTTACATGTACCATTTCTTTTAAATTTAAGTATGAGAGCATATGTCGATATTTTATGATTGCAGTAGCCTCTTTACATTATGATTTTGAGTTGTAACTCTGATTTTTGTAAAAATTGCGCCAAAATGTGGAACCCTCCCATTTTTGATGATGAAAATTACATCATTAGTAAACAGACAACACCTCTTTTTTGTAAGGTTTGGGGCTATAAAACCCCCCACTGTAATGAGTATTGTAATAACCCTGAGGAAGGCGCCAGGTGGGGCGCCGAAACACGTTGGAGGAAGGAAATAAAAGGATGGAAATCTGATTGATGAATCTCTGATTCATTGGTGAGTTTTTTGTGCCTTGGAGCAGCGCGGACCGTGACACACCTATATTCCCATTACTTCTCACAACCAAACATGACACATCAAACCAACATAGAGTTTATTTATTTATTTATTTATTTTGGGTTGTTTCTGCCAAAAGTAACAAAACCCATATACCAGGGCACAACAAAAGGAGTGGCAGGTTAGGCATAATGAAAATTTTTAACAAAGTAAAACACACTAAAAAAGCATTATTGTTCCTCCAATGCCTCCTCCGACAGGACGATTAGACACAAGCTGGGCAATTTCAATTTTAAATGCCGCCCTGTCCACAACATTGAGGGTGCTGAGGTCGGAGACGAATGATAGCAAAAACTGCCTCCACTCACACTTCTCAAGTGGGACAGGCGGGGCAGGCTGGGGACGAGAAAGTTCCATTTCTTGATGTGCAAATTGTTGGGAGCGTAAAACATTCTCCTCGAGCCAATGGACGGCATCAAGGATTAGCTCGTCATGTTCTACGATTTGTGTGTAGGTACGCCGCCTTGCCTGAGGGCGTGTGGTTGGGTCACTTTGTGAGGCCATGGGTACATTGGGAGCTTCCTCTTGGGTATGTCCCGCTGCAGGCTGTGTTGGCACGCTCTGGGTGTGTTCATGCCCAGGTTCTTCCTCAAGGTGGTACACCTCCTCTGCATTGCTGGCATTCTCAGCCATAGACGTTGGAGGGGCACTGCAGTGTGTGCTATGGATTATAAAAAGAAAAGCATTAGGGCAAACTGTCAAGCACATTCATCAGCAACACATGCCCATAACCCCAAACAGTCATGTACATGCACTCCTGGGCAACCCGCTCAAGGAAACCCAACATTGGCGAATACTTATAGGTGTGTGTGGGCTTGGCTGCTGCCCCACAACGATACATTGCCCATTGTCTAACTTCTTTAATGTATGTATCTTTAATGGATCTCTATCGGATCTTTATCTTGTCACCTACATACCAACACAAGAGCAACAAAGCACATTACATTGGCAGGCACTCATACAACACAGTATTGTTACCACATGTCCAATAACATGTGTGACATGTCCAATGTTTATGGGACACTTACTGAGCTGCTCCTGCTCCTCTTGGGTCAAGTCAACATAGTCTGTGCGGACAAGTGGGAAGATGTGTTTCCATGCCTCTCTGCGCTTAAGCACATTGTCGTGGTCGGGGTGACCTGGGTCCCAGAGGGCTTCATGATGCTGCATAAGGTTGATAAGGGCATCGTTATCTATTCAGGCTGAAGCTTTTCGCCTTGGCCCCAGTCTGGCGACTGGTTGGAGGCACCTACATGAGAGGAACATCAACACAATCAACACACATAGCAAACACACACATGACATGTGTGTTTTATGGGCCGAGTCACAAAAAAAACAATATGTCAACATGGTAGCAATCCTCCAAACTGCCACTTTGAACACATGTAGTGGTCAGTACACACGTGCTGATGAAATTTTGATGATGTGTCCCATCACTGTACCCACCTTAGGAGCCGACGAAACAGTTATCCTCACACTGCTTTGTCGCTGTCGAGGGGGTGGTGATGCAACCACAGTCTGCAGAGAGATACGACATGTTTGTGGCATGTGTGTCCAGCGTTATGGGTACATCACACATAAACATAGCTGGACAAACACTGTTGCTGGATGTGTTTAGCACAGGGGTGAGAAGTTTAGCACAGGGGTGAGAAAGAGCATGGCCGGAGTGCCGCACACAGTGCCTGATTGTGTTTTTGCTGGACAATTTGCCTGTTGCTCATTTCATCACCAAATGATTGAAAGGGTGAAGACATGGCCATGGCCACACCCCTCGGGTGTTCAGAATTTAAGCCTCTCTGCTAAATACTGTGTATGAGACTGAATAGCGGAGGTGCGTGTGCGCAACCGCTTTATGCGGAGGCATGCCATGGTTACCCAATGTGTATTCTGGAACCCATTTCACACACCAGGCTGCATTGTGTCCACTTTAACAGAGAGCACATGTAAGCGCTGCTAGCAGTGTTTCCATGTGCGCTTGCCTTAAGCAGACACTAGCCTGCCTTGTCTGTGAAATGGTTACCACAATGCACATTGGGTAACCATGGCCTGGGTCCGCTTAAAGACGCAGCGAACAGGCACCTCTGATTTTCCGTCTCAAACAACGTATTTAGCGGAGATCCACTACATAATAGCAGCGGAGGTCTGTGGACATGGCCGATGGACTGTGTGCGGCATTTGAGGGCTGTAGTTACATCCCCCTTGTTTAGCCATTCTTTGTTATTAAACAAATGCTTACAAGGTGTAGCGTGACCAATTCAAAACTAAGTGGCCATGGTTTGTAGCAGAAACCACATCCAATAACACTATTAGCACAGAAATGTGTGTGATGTGTACATGTTTCCAAAAATATACAACATTAAACAGGCCATGTCCACACATCTGCACTCAAAGTATTTAGCGTTTGTCGGCTAAATTCTTGGGTTTTAACAGAGAAGCGCATGTGCGTGTGTGTGGGCAATTTCTTTTTTTTGTTCCAATAATTCTTATTGAGGTTATGCAAAGCAAATACAATGACATAAACATAGACAAGAATACATAAACAAGAAAACAAAACAGCCAAGGGAAGTAGAGGGGGAGGTTTGGATGAGACAAGGACCACCAGGGACCTAAACGCAGATACCACATACATTGTGAACAATGGCAGAAATAGCGACGTGAATAACTCCGTGAACGGCCAGCGTCAAAAGTCTAAGTCTCACACAATCGGAACTGCAGACGGGTGGGCCGCCCATCGTGCCCAGTCATCTATCACCCTGTTTCTGGTGGCATTATCTAAAGCTAGGTGGTATTCATTGTGGAATATCACATTTAGACGATCAGTGACCTCTGCAATAGAAGGGGGAGCGTCCGCCCTCCATTTAGCTGCGATGCTCAACCTTGCAGCAGTTAAAACATTTGAAATCAGCGTTCTGGAGTCCCTGGGAAAGAGATGGATCCCTACATGTAAGATTGCCAGCTGCGGCGACACCTGGACACGCATGCCCGTTACCGACCCCATCAAGCCAGAGATGACTGCCAAAAAGGGGGTCAGTCTGGGGCAGGACCACCACGTGGGCCAGTGTACCTCTTTCTCCACAGTCCCTCCAACATAGAGGGTATCGATCCAGGGTCACCGGAGAGTAATACCACCTCATATGAATTTTCTTCAGGATTTCCAGGTGGTTAACACACCTGGAAGCTGCCTGTAAGACCCTCAGTCCCCTATACCAGTCTTCCTCCGGGGCCGTGAACCCCAGGTCTTCCTCCCATCTCCTCATGTAGCTTGGTTTATTGGGGAACAAGGCCGCAGTCAAATGTCTATACACTCCCGACAGAGCTTTTTGCTTAGTGGAGGAAAAAAGGAACTTTTGAAAATTGGAGACCTCAGGGGTAGGGCGGGCCCCCCACGTCCACCCAAGAGAGCTAAAGAAATGTGAGATCTGCGCATATTGGTAGAAAGTCCTCTCTATACCCGGAAATCTTGCACAAAGGCTCGAAAAGGGGCTGAGACAACCCGACTCAAGGAGGTCCGCACAGTTGCGGATCCCCGCCCGCGTCCAAGCACCAATGTTCAGGAAGGGGATATGAAAAGGCAAAGCCCTAATGTCTATATCCTTAGGGGATAATGAAATCTGCTTCCCCACCTCTTAACTCCAGGTTCGCAAGAGTGAGACCATCGTGGGGAGCTGCAGGGACACTCTCGTTGGGGCCAAGCACTCCGCCTCCAAAAGATGGCGCAGAGAACCAGTAACAAGGAGAGCGGACTCGAGACCCACCCAGCCCCTAGTGCCCCTCGCCATTCACCAAAGCTTAGCCTCTTGAAGCAGTGTAGCTCTGTAGTACGCTGACAAATTAGGAACTCCCATTCCCCTTGACTGTAAGGCAGATACATGATATTCCCCGATACTCTGGCTCTTCGGCCTGCCCAGATGTATGCATGCATGGCTCGTTGCAAGTGCGTTAGGAGGTTGGAGGGAATAGACAGAGGCAGATTGCGAAAGAGATATAGAACTTTCGGGAGGAGGAACATTTTAAAAGCATGAATGTGCGCCACCCACGACAGGGCTGGCAGGGGGTGAGTGTTTGTTTCTCTGCGCAGGGAGGCCAGGAGAGCATCCACATTAACTGACACTATCCGGTGAGTGTTTGTTAGGGTGATCCTGAGGTACGGAACTCCCTCCTCCCTCCAAATGAAGGGAAACTTCCGACGCAGTCTGGCAGCAAGCGGGCCCGGGACACCGATGGGGAAAATCAACGATTTAGTCACGTTCAATTTATAATATGATAATTTGGTGAACAGGGCCAGGGCGTCCATCACCGCCGACAGGGAGGTCTCTAAGTCAGTGCAAGCTATAATAATATCATCGGCGTAGAGCCCAATTTTATGGGATATCTCACCGACGGAAAACCCAGTTATAGCCGAGTTTGATCTAATAGATTCCGCCAGCAGTTCGATTATCTAGGAAAAGATAATAGGAGACAGGGGACAACCCTGGCGGGTACCGTTGGTCAGAGAAAATGCCGAGGAGAGAAATCCGGAGGAGAGCACTCTGGCGTTCGGGTTGGAGTACAAGGCCGAAATGGCCCAGAGAACAGGGCCCCGAAACCCAAATTTCTCTAGGACAGAGGCCAGGTAACCCCAGTGCACCCTATCAAATGCCTTTTCAGCGTCAAGTGACAGGAGGGCAGTGGGGACCCCAGCCCTTTCAGCTACACTAATCAAATCAATAAAGCGCCTCGTGCCGTCCTTCGTCTGCCTCCCACTCACAAAGCCCACCTGATCCACATGCAACAGCGACGGGGTGACTCTCTGGAGTCGGCATGCCAGGAGTTTTGAGAACACCTTCACGTCGCAGTTGAGCAGTGAAATCGGACGGTAGCTACCAGGGTCGTCCAGGGGTTTCCCCTGCTTTGGAATAGTGACAATAGTCGCCGCAAGGGCACAGGGGGAGATGGTACCCACTCCCTGCCAGAATTTGCACGCCCTCATGAGGAAGGGAGCCAACAAACGGGCGAATGTACGGTAATAATCGTTAGGGAGACCGTCCGGGCCCGGGGTGGAGTGGCGTTTAGTGGAAGAGATAACCTGTAAGATTTCAGCATCCGTTATAGGGGAGTTCAGGTTGTCCAGTTGCTCCGGTGACAAGCGGGGAAGCCCAGGAACCTCTGGAAATCTTCCGGGGTCGGGGCCAGTGCCAAAGGGTCATCTTTAATGTTATAGAGTTGAGAGTAGTAGTGTGCGAAAACATCTGCGATCTCTATGGGGTTAGAGCGAAGCACACCGGAGTGGTCTTTCAAGGCCGAGATAGCGGATATAAGCTCCCTTTTCTTAATGCACTTGGCCAGAAGGGCCCCCGCCCGATCTCCTGTGGAGTAGAAGGACAGCTTGGACCTGCGGAGGCATTTCTCATGCTGTGACAGCAGAAATGCCCGCAACTGTGTCCTAACAGCAAACAACTGCTGACTCACTCCAGAAGAGGGGGTCGTTTTGTGGATCTCCTCCAGGTCTTGGAGGCGGGCCAAGAGTTCCTCTCTGCACCTTTCTCTTTCCCTTTTGAGACGGGAGGCCTGTTGGATAAACAGTCCTCTAACATACGCCTTATGGGCCAGCCACATCGTCTTGTCAGAGACCTCCCCGTTATCATTATGGAGAGAGCGCACATTCTATATCTGTAACTATCTGCTGACGTGATAAGAGGTCTGGGTTGAGCCTCCAGGAGTAGGGTGCCTGAGGTCTGCCCTCCAGGGAGAGGGACAGGGAGGTAGGAGCGTGGTCGGACTACGTAATGAGTCCCACGTCCGCTTTAGTACACACAGGCAGGGTCCCACTATCCACCAAGAAAAAAATCGATGCGCGATTAGGACCTATGCCTGTTAGAGTAGAACGTATAGTCCCGCTCCCCGGCGTGCAGGTACCTCCAGATGTCATGCAGGTGTAGAGACCTGCATAGGCGACCCAATTTTCCCCTGGCAACAGCCCGACCCGCCGAGGAATCTGAGTGGCGGAACATTACAGCATTAAAATCCCCAGCCATTATCAGCATACCCCTAGAATGTTTCTCTACCAGTTTCACAAGAGAGCGGAAAAACTTGATCTGAAAAGCGTTTGGTGCGTATAGGGTCACTAGAGTAAACAGCATGTCATACATTTTACATACGAGGATTAGAAACCTTCCAGCAGGATCTGCCATAGACTCCAGAAGCTGAAAAGGAATCGATGATCTAATAAAGATCCCCACCCCTGCCTTCTTCCCATCGCTGTTAGCAAAGTAGGATTTGCCGTAGAGGCGGTGGTGGACTCTAAAGTTATCTGCCTGTAGCAGGTGAGTTTCTTGAACACATAGAACGTCCGCTCCGCTCCTGCGGGCTTCAGACTAGTGATGGGCGAGTCCTAAATTACTCGGAATTGCTTGACTCTAGCGAGTCCGAGCCCGGGACTCGCCACTCGTTGCGAGTCTAGCGAGTCCAATGTTAATGAATGGGGAAGCGAGTAATAGCGAGTATTGTGCGATTTACAAATCGCAGATGTGTCTCGGAAGCTTCAGGCTCTATCTGCTAGGACTCGTTACTCTGCGAGTTTTCCAGCGTTTACTCGCACAGTAACGAGTCCAATGCAAATAATGGCAATCCTAGTTTTGTCAGAGACTCTGACAAAACTAGGATTGCCATTGACTTGCATTGGACTCGTTACTGTGCAAGTAATCACAGGGAAACTCGCACAGTAATGAGTCTGGCTGTCTGCTCTGTGCCCTCGGGTCCTGCAGGCTGCCGCAGCTCCAGGGTCCCAGAGCCTGCCTGCTGCCTGATGTAGCAGAGCTGAGATTGTTCTCAGTCTGCTCATTCCCTGTGCATAGACATCTATATCTATGCACAGGGGATGTAGCAGAGAGGACATAGAGTTTTGGACTATGTCGGACGGAAGAGGATTTTTTTAATTAAAGATGGAGTCCCTAATGGCTTTTTTTTTTTTATTTCTAATAAAAGATTTTCTGTGTTGTGTTTTTTCTTAAACCCTTCATTGGAGATTCTTAGTGGCCGGATCAAACCTGACCTGACATTAAGAATCTCGGGCTTAATACAAGCTTGTATAACAAAGCTGGTATTAACCCCTTTATTACCCAGCGTGCCACCGCCACCAGGGCCGCTGGAAGAGCGGGGTTCAGCGCCAGAGGTTGGCGCTTCAATGAACGCGCCATCTTCTGGGGCGGCTGCGGGCTGCAATTTGCAGCGGGGGGTGCCCAGAAAGCTTGGGCCTCCCTGCGCTGCGGATTCCAGCCCCCAGCTGCTTAGCTGTACCTGGCTAGACATAGAAATTGCGCGGAGCCCCATGCATTTTTTTTTTATTATTTCATGAAATTCATGAAATAATAAAAAAAGAGGGCTCCCCTATATTCTTGTGTCCGGCCAAGTACAAATAGGCACCTGGGGGTTGGGGCAGCCCGTCGCTGCCTGCTGGATCCGGCTGGTTCCAGAAATACGGCGAAGCCCACGTCATTTTTTTTCTGAAAAATCAATAAAGCGTTTTTGCTATTAGGGCCTGTGTTTTTTGCATGGGGGCCTATGGGTGTGTTTTTACATGCTTTTTTAAAAACACAGGTCTCCAAAAAAGCATGAGAAAAACGCAATTGTGACCCTAGCCTTAAATAGGATGATTTAGGCCTTGTCCACACACCTGCGCTCTCAGTATTTAGCGCTTCTGCGCTAAATACTTAGATTTTTGCAGAGAAGCGCAGGTGCGTGTATGCGGCCGCTTCCAGCAGACGCTGTCCCTGGTTACCCGATGTGTATCGTGCTAACCAGTTCATACAGCAGCCTGACTAGTCACCGCTTATTGCGAGCGCACAGGGAAATGCTGCTAGCAGTGTTTCCCTGTGCGCTCAGGATAAGCGCACACTATGCAGCCTGCTGTATGAACTGGTTACCACGATACACATCGGGTAACCAGGTACAGCGTCTGCTGGAAGCAACCGCACACACGCACCTGCGCTTCTCTGTCAGAACCTAAGTATTTAGCACAGAAGCGCTAAATACTGAGAGAGCAGGTGTGTGGACGAGGCCTTAGTGGTATTTTAACACCCCTTGAAATGTCAAACAATCATAAAAAAACAAGTTTACAGAATACATTGCTGGTTTTGTGTGAATAAAGGTTCACCTTTCGGTCTTTTCATTACTAGTGGACAGTACTCGAAACATACATTTGCCTGGGTATTGGAATGAAAGGCAATGTCTGATCTACCATACAAAACATCCCTTGTTCAACTGAACCGATGAGCTAAAGACACAATAAACCACACATTTTTAATGAAAAAATAACAATTTTATTAAATAAATGAGTCAAAACTTGTAAACTTATAAATGGCTGTAGGTGGTGGTGGTGGTAGTCCTGCTGGTGGTGTTTACATTTGGGGAGACACCATGAACATGGGGGGGTGTGAGGAATGGAAGTTTTGATTGGAGCAGTTACAGAAACACAGGTGATGGCAAAATATAGTTATATATTGAGTCCTGTATGCTAGGGTCCATTTAAGGCATGACACTGAAGTTGGAGCCACTAGCGAACTAAGCGGTAATGTGGTGCATACAACTGTGGGGGAAGAGGAAGCACTCTGACTACCCAAAAAGCTGGAGGGTACTTGTGAAGGGATAGAAACATTTGACATTAAGGAGATATTGGAAGGCACAGAGACAGCAGACGGTGGAGACACATTAGATAATAGAGACACATTTGCTGGGGACAGTGTGGGTGGTAACGGTGCTGCTGGTTCCTTCACTTTCTTTGGACGATCCACTTTTTTGGAAGCCTGTGCTGCAGTATGCTGCTGTGCAGAGGTGGCTTGATTGTCTGGTACAGAAGGTTCTTTTTTCTTGGATGCTGGGTTCTTGGCATTCTTTTTACGCTTTCCTTTTAATGGCCGCATTGGCGTGCTGGTTTCAGGTAGCTGTGGGTGGTGGGTTGCAAAAGCAATACTCTGCTGTGTACACATGGTGCTCCTCCCGCTATGCTGATGTGAAGTAATGGTGCTTCTAGCTCCAAGTTGATGTTGTGGTGTTGTTATGGAGGAAGTGGTTATTCGTGTCTGCTGTGGTGTCCCTGCGATGTTTGAAGTGTTCAAATCATTAGTAATACTCATCCTCAAGGCTGCATGGATTTGGTGTTGTGTTGTTTTTAATGTGCTACTACCGTGTTGCCTCAGCGAGGTTGCAGTCTGCAGTGCGGTGTAGCTTGGCACCACTGGTGTGATGTCCATTGGCGGTGGTGGAGGAAAGGTGGTGGTTGTAGCTAAACTAATTCCTTGGCTTCTATGTACTGTGGCTGAAGTTGTCTGCAGTGGTACTGTTGTAGCCTGCCAATGAGTCTGTGTTGGGCCTGGTTGTGTTATTTGTAAACTCATCCGTGGCTGGTTGTAACAGCCGGGTTGCTGTGTCTGGTAAGGCTGCTGCTGCTGTTGTTGTTGGTGTTGTTGTTGCACTGCCTCTCTGAAAGCACCCTGACAGGCAGTCATGACATGAAGCTGGAAAACTGGTGTTAGGTTATCTGTCATGCTCCGTTCCATACATGAAAAATAATGATGTGCCGGTCTCTGAAGATCAGCTTCCAGGCGATCAAGGTATCTGCTCAGTTCACTGAAAAGAGTGTTCATATTAGCAAAAGCGTTGATCAAGCGCACTCATACCTTCCTGGAAGTTCGAGCTTAAGTGAATAAACTCGGGTATGACTGACCTATTCAGGCCCTCTGTCGCTGGCGTGAAGTACCCACAAAACCAACAGCAGAGGTCTGGGATAGGGGATAACCTACAGAGCCGGCTACCTGAGATCCAACCTGCGATGGCTGACTGGTTGCTCCCTCACTGGTGCTTGACTGTGAAGTGTGTTCGGTGGCACCTTGAAGCAGATCAGAAGGTATGGAGGCCGCTGCGGCGTCGGTAGTGCTGCTACAAGTGCTGTAGGAAAAAGAAAAATATACTTTAGAGAAAGGTTGTAAGAGTGCATTCTCAATCTGTGGCCAAAAAAATTGAAAATGTTATTTTTGTTACAAGGAACTAAAGATAAACAATCTTAAATACAAGTGACCAATGTAATACCAAAAATGGAATAAAATTTAATTTCCAAATAAGATTTAAAAAAAATAAAGCGAAAAAATACAAGATAAAAGATTAAGCCAAAAAATTCTACTGAAAAGCTGAAAAAATTACAAGTGAAAAATTTAATGAAAAAATAAAATTAAAAAAATTGTAAGAAAATAATATATGTGTAATAATTGAATCCATCTTGAAAAAAAAGTAAAAAAAATAAATAAAACCAAAACAAAAAAAGAGAGAAAAAAAATAATAAAAAATTACAAAGTCTTGTCCTAACAGTTTATAAATAGCAAAAGTTTGTTTAGATAATAAAAATACTTACACTTGATGACCAACTGCTGGCCTCAGGAAAGTCAGTTGGTGATGATAGATGTACTGCCTCAATCTTGGGGCACAACCACTACGAACTTGCTGCTCCTCCCTCAGATCTTTAGTAAACCGATCTTTCATAGAGCGCAACCAAACTCTTAGGGTACCGTCACACCTGGCGACGGCACCGCCGATTTCTTAGGCGATGTAGGGACATGGCCTATCAGTGCCGATATCGTCACCCGCATCACCTAATGTAAAAGGGCGAAGGCGGTGCTACATATCGCCACTGAGTGGTTGCCTGGTTTCACATCAGTGCTCTGAAACCAGGCGAGCACTCAGGGGCGATATGCGTAGACATCGCCCCATGTAACAGGGGGACCGCGATATGACAGGCGATGGGAGCCATAGGCTCTCATGTTACAGCATCGCCACTGTGGTTTTTAGACACCCCAGCGGCAATGCTGCCTGTCAGATCGCCAGTGCATCGCCACCCCTCTCCGCCATCTCCGGGGACATCACCTAGTGTGACGGGCCCCTTAATCTCTTCACTAAAAAGGCAAAAAAAAAGAAAATTAGAAGACAAGGTAATGAAGTCAAACACTTTACATTCTCAACCTTACCTAAATCTTTTCTCTCTTTATCGGTAGCACGTTCCCAGGCAGGCAACATTGATCTGCTCACTGCATCCCAGAGTCATCGAATCACTATTGAGTCCGAATGACGACGGTCGCAGGTGTCCCACAATGGAACTCGTTCTTGGATCATCAGAATGAGTCAAGCATTGTCAATAAAGGGTTTACCTCCTGCTCATTGTGGAAACTACAAAAATGTTCAAAAAACAACAAAAAATTAAAAATTATAACTATCACCTGGAAAGGTTAATATAAGTTGAACCTAATCAAACACTTACATTAGCTCTTTCGTCATCAGGACCTTGATCACGACGACCCTGGGAAGAATCATTGTCACTCAAGTCCTCCAACGCTCCATCACTGGAAGTGTCCTTAAAATATAAAATACAATTAACATTTAAATTTGTCATCATTGAAACACATAGCCATGGAGAAATGTAAGTTGGATCCTTACCTCTTCCGTATAAAGGGCAAACCAATGAGGGTGCAAATCTTCACTTTCAGAGGACATGTTTCAAACAGCAGCAAGGACAGCAGGAGCAGACAATTACAGCAGCAGCTAGAGCACAGCCTGACAACATTGGCCAGATATCCGATAAAGGAACTGATAGAATGGAGATAAAAAAAAAAAGAAAGAATTTGAGTAGTTAGAATTAGGAAGACATAACTAAAACATACAAATATCGAGTGTCAAACAGAACTGCGCATTTTGACATTTTCTGACTGGGTAGTGTAGTGTGGCAATGTGAGAATGCAAAGTGGAATAGCTAACTGTTTAGGTACCTATTGAAGGAATAAACAATTGATGGTTAAAAGCACAGTTATAAAACTTACTAGTTTAGTATGATAATACGGTATATAGCACAGCACACCAGCAGGACAACACAGCAACAGCACCACGCAGCAGCAGTACAAGGAGCCAACGGGAGCAGAGACCACCGCCAACGGACAATTTTTGACCAAACACCTACAGGGTCATAGACCGGATGAAGACCCTGAGACAATGGAGACAAAAACAACACATGGGCCAAAATTAAATGGAAGAAATTTCACATTTTACATGTGTCCAGTGGTACAACAGTGTCAAAGAGGACTGTGCATATTGACATTGCAACACTGCATCTTTTCAGTGTCACCATGTGACAAGGCACAGTCAAACATCAAAGTGTCATACTACCTACTCAAGGAAAAAAAACATAGTAAGTCACACTAGGAGTGTGACATTGCACTGTGTAGTGTGACATAATCACACTGGGGACTACGGTGTGACTATGTCCGACTGCAAACTGCAATGGCAAAGTGGAAAGGTACCTACTAAAGGGAGAAAACAAATGTCATTTTTTAACAAACTTTCATAACACTTACCAAAGTTCAGAGATGAAACTGTCTTTCAAGTACACCAGCAACACCATGACCATCACACACGTCCAGGACAACAGGAACAGCAGAGGACTACGGCACTCCCAGAAAGCGAGCAGGTCAGAGACTAGATGAAGGCCCTGAGAATTGTCTCAGGAGACATGGGACCAAATTAAAGGGAAGAAATTTCACATTTTACAAGTGTACAGTGGTACAACAGTGACAACAACAACAACATAAAAAATGGATAAAAAATCCCACAAGCAGTGCATAGAGCTGCACCGGCACAAATACTGTAGTGCCTGACGCTGAGTACAGGCTGCAATGACATACAGTGAACAAACCATGGCTTACACAAAACCACAATACACATTGCACTTAAGGAGACAGCACAGGCTGCAATGCGTGAATAAAGTTACTACACTGTGGCCAAGCATCAGGACCACTATGCTACTTACTTTGCGTTAGCATTTTACAGTACAGCATCCTCAGGATGCTGTACTGTAAAATGCTTACACAAAGTGCCTAGCATAGTGGTCTTGATGCTGGGAGCCGGCAGCTTGTAATAAAGAATGAATGAAAGCCGACAATAGCGACAAATGGGTTAACAGCTAAGTTAACCCCTGACACGCTGTCCTGAGTGGACAGCATGTCTCTGGGGGGTTGGACACCCAATATAGACATGCTGTTCACATGCATTCTTATTATTTAACCCTTTGTTCATCCCTGCGGCAGTAGGGATGAACAAAGCATGCAGCTGCTGCAGGCATTAACATATTCCTTGCGGCAGTTGCATGGGCTCCCATAGGAGCCCATTATAACAAATCTGCTGCGGCAGGGATACCGCTCTGAAAACTGCAGCCTGCATGATTTTTCACGCAGGCTGCAAATCCGGATGCGGTAACCGGATTGCATGTAGTGCAATCCGGTTGTTATAATGGGCTCCTCTGTGCTGCGGTTCCTGATCCGGTTTTGAGCATTTTTAATGTTCAAAACCGGATCAGGATCTGCATAGCCCTGCCGCATGTGTGACTCTAGCCTTAGGGGGCTGAATACAAATGTATGTCAGACTTTTAAGATATAAAGTTTTAAAATATACAGAAAATGTATCATCTCCTTCACACCTCAGAAATACTTGCTACTTAGTGTTAGTATATTACATAAAATTGCAATAATATACATTTACGTTGTGGGTGGTAACAACCCATCTAATTAACACAGGCAAAGAAATAAAACCATGGACTTACATAAATTAAATAATGTGTAATAATGTGAAAAAACACAGGGAAAGTGTTTGAACATATAAAAAAAGTGAGTTGCAATAAGCCGTAGAAAGTCATGACAGCAGCTGAAATCTATCAGTAATTAGAAAGCAATTCCACCAATTATTGAGAATAATATCAGAGGATTAAACTGATAGCCTATACAAAGGTGTCCCATTACTAATGCTGATTTCACACTGCAGTTTTTCACTAATCAGGTTCGATCAGGTTTATGTGCCAAAACCAGGAGTGTCTCCAAAACGCAGAACAGGTGTCAATTTTTCAATTATAGTTTTTCTCTGCAAGTTCCTTTCTTGCTTCCTCTCCTGGTTTTGGCACACAAACTGGATGGACACTGATCAGTGAAAAACTGCAGTGTGAAGCCAGTGAAAGTTGTAATGGAACATACATCTCATGATGAGTAAAACCAGGAAACTTTCTCTATAACTTTGCAACCTTAATTTTGCAAAACATACTGATAAGCATTTGTTACAGAAGAATGTCTAAACTACTGAAGGTTCCATAATCTGGAAGTAGAAAGAACATAGTTTTAACAAAAACCAGCCTCATCCAGGCAAGATTTCAGACAGAGGAGTGAAAAGACTTATCAGAAGAGATGCCGATAACATTAAGTAAGATTCTCAAAATTCATGACCTCTATGCATGTTCACCAAGACTCCATTGCTGAAAAAAGAACGTTCAAGTGCATATAACATACCTCCCAACTTTTGAAGAAGAGAAAGAGGGACAATATGTGCGGCGCGCTCTGCGCGCTGCGGCAAATTTTAGACCACACCTCTGACCACACCCATTTCACAACTAGACACACCCATAACCACGCCCAAACCACACCCATTCAGTACTGCTGGTCACACTGTTTCATAAACAATAATTATAAACAGAAAAAAATAAATTTATTTACAAATAAATTAAATTATTAATGCAAACTTGGTAAAAATATTTCTTTTAAATTAGAATGTAAAAGCTGCAGATTACAGAACAGCTCCACTCTATTAGATAAATTATCTTTGACAATATTGTGCTTTTGGTTAATGGGAGGAATTAGAGAATAGTTGACTTATTTTTCTGCATATCTGCTGAAATCATGAGGAGCATTAGGGCCGCTTCATACTGCGGTGTGATCCGGTCCGGGGCTGTCTGGAATGCCCCAGACAGCCACGGACTGGATCAGCACACAGGACTGGGGGGCTAATATGCCCCCTGGTCTGGTGTGCAGCCGCATGTCCGGGTCCAACGCACTGTTGCTTCATGTGGTCTGCAATTGCTAGTCTGGGATTTTTATGCCTGTGGATTGCAATTAAAACCTGCATAAAAATCCCAGACCAGCAATTGCAGACCGCATGAAGCAACAGTGCGTTAGGACCCAGTAGGATGAGAGCACTTTGGCGCAGTTACCAGGCTCTTCCCCAATTGCCATTGTTGAAGCTACTAAGACTCTCATGTTTTCTTTATATTCTATAGCAGCATTTACTGTGTTCCATCATCATATATGCCACCTTAGCTGTACATAGCCTTGAACATAGCCATATGCTTGTTCCTATACATCAGGATAAGTGTCGCGACAATTAACCCCTTAATTCATGCAATGCCCGATGTGTTACCCCTGTGCACTCTGTTTCTAACCCCCATCCTTTGTCTTCTCTGCCTTGTGCGCTGTCCTCTGCCCTTTACACTGGCTTCTCCTGCTGTGTGCTGTCTTCTCCTCCTGTGTGCTGTCCTCTTCTCCTGTGCACTGTCCCCCCTCCCCACACTTTCTACTCTTCCTGTGCGCTGTCCCCTCTCCCCGCACTGTCTATTCTTCCTGTGCGCTGTCTCCTCTCACCGCACTGTCTATTCTTTCTGTGCTCTGTCTCCTCTCCCCGCACTGTCTATTCTTCCTGTGCGCTGTCTCCTCTCCCCACATTGTCTTCTCCTGTGTGCTGCCCCCTTCCCTGTGCTGTCTTCTCCTGTGCGCTGTCTTCTCCTCCTGTGCGTTGTCTGATGCTACAGACAGCAACCGACCTGAGAGACTGACCTAATGCTACAGACAGTGACTGGCCTGAGAGATGACCTGACACTACAGACAGCGACCGGTCTGAGAGACTGACCTGACACTACAGACAGCGACCGGCATGAGAGACTGACCTGACTGTACAGATAGTGACCGGCCTAGGAGACTGACCTGACACTACAGACAGCGACCGGTCTGAGAGACTGACCTGACACTACAGACAGCGACCGGCCTGAGAGACTGACCTGACACTACAGACAGCAACTGGCCTGAGAGACTGACCTGACACTACAGACAGCTACTGACCTGAGAGACTGACCTGACACTACAGACAGCGACCGGCCTGAGAGACTGACCTGACACTACAGACAGCTACTGGCCTGAGAGGCTGACCTGACAATACAGACAGCAACCGGTCTATGAGACTGACCTGACTCTACAGACAGCGACCAGCCTGAGAGACTGACCTGATGCTACAGACAGCGACTGGCCTGAGAGACTGACCTGACACTACAGACAGCGACAGGCCTGAGAGACTGACCTGACACTACAGACAGCGACCGGTCTGAGAGACTGACCTGACACTACAGACAGCGACCGGCCTGAGAGACTGATCTGACACTACAGACAGCGACCGGCCTGAGAGACTGACCTGACAATACAGACAGCAACCGGTCTAAGAGACTGACCTGACTCTACAGACAGCGACCAGCCTGAGAGACTGACCTGATGCGACAGACAGCGACCGGCATGAGAGACTGACCTGACTGTACAGATAGTGACCGGCCTAGGAGACTGACCTGACACTACAGACAGCGACCGGTCTGAGAGACTGACCTGACACTACAGACAGCGACCGGCCTGAGAGACTGACCTGACACTACAGACAGCGACCGGTCTGAGAGACTAACCTGACACTACAGACAGCGACCGGCCTGAGAGACTGACCTGACACTACAGACAGCGACCGGTCTGAGAGACTGACCTGACACTACAGACAGCGACCGGCATGAGAGACTGACCTGACTGTACAGATAGTGACCGGCCTAGGAGACTGACCTGACACTACAGACAGCGACCGGTCTGAGAGACTGACCTGACACTACAGACAGCTACTGGCCTGAGAGGCTGACCTGACAATACAGACAGCAACCGGTCTATGAGACTGACCTGACTCTACAGACAGCGACCAGCCTGAGAGACTGACCTGATGCTACAGACAGCGACTGGCCTGAGAGACTGACCTGACACTACAGACAGCGACAGGCCTGAGAGACTGACCTGACACTACAGACAGCGACTGGCATGAGAGACTGACCTGACTCTACAGACAGCTACTGGCCTGAGAGACTGACCTGATGCTACAGACAGCGACCGGCTTGAGAGACTGACCTGACACTACAGACAGCGACCGGTCTGAGAGACTGACCTGACACTACAGACAGCGACCGGCCTGAGAGACTGATCTGACACTACAGACAGCGACCGGCCTGAGAGACTGACCTGACAATACAGACAGCAACCGGTCTAAGAGACTGACCTGACTCTACAGACAGCGACCAGCCTGAGAGACTGACCTGACACTACAGACAGCGACTGGCATGAGAGACTTGAAGCTAGCACCCACCAAAAAGAGGTGTGCGCCCATACTGATATATATTTAGTTATTACATTTGGAGCTGCACCCTGCCAGTGACTAATGTGAGAACATTCACACAGGTGTTACACACTCCCTTTAAAAGCAGGGTTTTAACATAGTCTTGACACATTCCCTTTAAGACCATGATTTTAACTGCACAGGGCATTTTCCCATTCACACTTCCAGCTTGCAGACATGAGGGTGAGAAATAGGACCCAGTATAAGTGAAAGAACTCTGTAAACAGTTACTGGGCTTATGATTTCATGGCTATGACATCAACTAATGCTTTCACATTTATCTTTTAGACCTAGGGCCAGCTTCAGTAGCTGTATAAATTTTCTTTGATTCTTATTATATAATGCAATAAATTCACACAGCCATTTTGGCATTTCCCTTTAAAGAAATAATGTGGTGTGCAGCTGATCTATCTATTGGTAAGTGATTACATATTTTTGAAGCTAGCACCCACCAAAAAGAGGTGTGCGCCCATACTGATATATATTTAGTTATTACATTTGGAGCTGCACCCTGCCCAGTGACTAATGTGAGAACATTCACACAGGTGTTACACACTCCCTTTAAAAGCAGGGTTTTAACATAGTCTTGACACATTCCCTTTAAGACCATGATTTTAACTGCACAGGGCATTTTCCCATTCACACTTCCAGCTTGCAGACATGAGGGTGAGAAATAGGACCCAGTATAAGTGAAAGAACTCTGTAAACAGTTACTGGGCTTATGATTTCATGGCTATGACATCAACTAATGCTTTCACATTTATCTTTTAGACCTAGGGCCAGCTTTCAGTAGCTGTATAAATATTTCTTTGATTCTTATTATATAATGCAATAAATTCACACACCATTTTGGCATTTCCCTTTAAAGAAATAATGTGGTGTGCAGCTATCTATCATATTGTAATGTTTGATTACATATTTTTTGAAGTAGACCCACAAAAAAGGTGTGCGCCATACTGATTATATTTAGTTATTACATTTGGAGCTGCACCGCCAGTGATATGTGAGACTCACACAGGTGTACACACTCCTTTAAAAGCAGGGTTTTAACATAGTCTGACACATTCCTTTAAGACCATGATTTTAACTGCACAGGCATTTCCATTCACACTTCAGCTTGAGACATGGGGTGAGAATAGACCAGTATAAGTGAAAGAACTCTGTAAACATATGGGCTTATGATTCATGGCTATGACATCAACTATGCTTTCCATTACTTAGACCTAGGCGCTTAGTAGCTGTATAAATATTTCTTTGATCTTATTATATAATGCAATAAATTCACACAGCCATTTGGCATTTCCTTTAAAGAAATAATGTGGTGTGCAGCTGATCTATCTATTGGTAAGTGATTACATATTTTTTGAAGCTAGCACCCACAAAAAGAGGTGTGCGCCATACTGATATATATTCAGCCTGAGAGACTGACCTGATGCGACCAGGCGGACTGGCCTGAGAGACTGACCTGACACTGCAGTGACCGGCCTGAGACACTGACCTGACAATGCAGTGACCGGCCTGAGACACAGTGACCTGACACTGCAGTGACCGGCCTGAGACACAGTGACCTGACACTGCAGTGACCGGCCTGAGACACAGTGACCTGACACTGCAGTGACCAGCCTGAGACACAGTGATCTGACACTGCAGTGACCGGCCTGACACTGCAGTGACCGGCCTGAGACACAGTGACCTGACACTGCAGTGACCGGCCTGAGACACAGTGACCGACACTGCAGTGACCGGCCTGAGACACATGACCTGACACTGCAGTGACCGGCTGAGACATTGACTGACACTGCAGTGACCAGCCTGAGACACAGTGACCTGACACTGCAGTGACCGGCCTGAGACACAGTGACCTGACACTGCAGTGACCGGCCTGAGACACAGTGACCTGACACTGCAGTGACCGGCCTGAGACACAGTGACCTGACACTGCAGTGACCGGCCTGAGACACAGTGACCTGACACTGCAGTGACGGCCTGAGACATGACCTGACACTGCAGTGACCGGCCTGAGACACAGTGACCTGACACTGCAGTGACCGGCCTGAGACACAGTGACCTGACACTGCAGTGACGGCCTGAGACACAGTGACCTGACACTGCAGTGACCGGCCTGAGACACTGACCTGACACTGCAGTGACCGGCCTGAGACACAGTGACCTGACACTGCAGTGACCGGCCTGAGACACAGTGACCTGACACTGCAGTGACCGCTGAGCCTGACTGACATGCAGTGACGGCGAGACCAGTGACCTGACTGCAGTGACCGGCCTGAGGCACAGTGACCTGACACTGCAGTGACCGGTGGACACTGACCTGACGCTGCAGTGACTGACAGGACTGGCTGTGCTGTGCTCAGTCAGATTATTACCTCAGGTTGCTGGAGACTTCTCACTGAGGCGATGTGGAGATGAGCTGGGGTCACTTGTGTGTGAGGATTCTTCCTGGATAGCAGTGGAGGCAAAGAGACGTGGCCATAACACAGAGATGGGGTTTGGCCTGCAGCAGAGAGGCCGGCCCATTGAATTAATCTTCAGCATGTCTAGCAAGCCCAATATGGGCGTGGCCGGTATAGAGGGGGCGTGGTCTACCATGAGCGAGGCAAGTACCGTACTATCTTCAGAGAGGGAGTGTGGGCAGCTGAAAGAGGGTACGTGGCTGGAAAGAGGGGCGTGATCGGCAGACACTGAGACCTGCATGATTGCATCAGAGGGGGGTGTGGCGCTGAGTTTCAGTGCACAGCGCGGGAAATGTAAGATCCCGATCGGGACACCGGGGCAGTGTCAGCAATCCGGGACTGTCCCGGTGAATCCGGGACACTTGGGAGATCTGCATATAAGGATTGTGCAACAATATTATACAAGCCTTTGAAACACAGAGATGGCCACTTTACACGTCCCGATATCGGCGTCCAACTCACCAGGTCACCAGGACCCGTCGAAGAGGCATTGTCCTCGAAACGGCAGGCCGTCTCCTCTCCCCCTCCCCGCACTTGTTTCATTGCATGTACCATATCTGGATATGTGAATAAAAGGACGTAAGATCATCTCTGGTGAGTGCCGCATTTTCCTTTTTGTCGATATATTGATCTTCAACTGTGTGCACCACTAAGAAGAGACCAATATTGCAGCAGTCCACTAGAGGTATTAACCCCTTAAATCCCAAAAGTGCCCAGTGATTTCTTATCTACCGTATATACTCTTGTATAAGCCGAGTTTTTCAGCCCAAAAATTGGGCTGAAAAGTCCCCCCCTCGGCTTATACACGAGTCACTCGGTATGCTGTGGGGGGGGGCTGCACCGGTGGCTGGAGGAGGCAGGAGGGGGCCACGGTGACCGCAGGCAGTCACGTGGGGCCGCCTCATTAGTGCAATTAATATGCACGGCATCCCCCCGTCCATCAGCGGCGGGGGGATGCCGTGCATATTGCACTACACAGGCCCCCACCAGTAACACACAGCCCCCCCTCCTTAGTATGTCCCCCCCTCCTTAGTATGTCCCCTCCCAGGCTGCGGCACCTGTTAAAATAACAAACTTTAATACATCACCTTCCGGAGCAGCTCCTCCGGTCCCGGCTTCTTCTTCTTGCTTCCGGTGTCATGTGACCGGGCGCAGGAGATTACGTCATTTCCTGCGCGCAGTCACAGAAGCCGGCACAAGAAGGAAGAAGAAGCTGGGAGCGGAGGAGCTGCAGGTGCCGCAGCCTGGGGGGGGACATACTATGGAGGGGGGGACATACTAAGGAGGGGGGGCTGTGTGTTACTGGTGGGGGTCAGTATACCACCACTGGGGGGCCTGTATACTACCACTGGGGCTGTATATACCTCTGGGGCTGCTGTATACTACCACTGGGGCTGTATATACCTCTGGGGCTGCTGTATACTACCACTGGGGCTGTATATACCTCTGGGGCTGCTGTATACTACCACTGGGGTTGTATATACCACTGGGGCTGCTGTATACTACCACTGGGGCTGGATATACCTCTGTGGCTGCTGTATACTACCACTGGGGCTATATATACCTCTGGGGCTGCTGTATACTACCACTGGGGCTGTATATACCTCTGGGGCTACTGTATACTACCACTGGGGCTGTATATACCTCCGGGGCTACTGTATACTACCACTGGGGCTGTATATACCTCTGGGGCTGCTGGATACTACCACTGGGGCTGTATATACCTCTGGGGCTGCTGTATACTACCACTCGGGCTGTATACACCTCTGGGGCTGCTGTATACTACCACTGGGGCTGTATATACCTCTGGGGCTGCTGGATACTACCACTGGGGCTGTATATACCTCTGGGGCTGCTGTACACTACCACTGGGGCTGTATATACCTCTGGGGCTGCTGGATACTACCACTGGGGCTGTATATACCTCTGGGGCTGCTGTATACTACCACTGGGGCTGTATATACCTCTGGGGCTGCTGGATACTACCACTGGGGCTGCTGTATATACCTCTGGGGCTGCTGTATACTACCACTGGGGCTGTATATACCTCTGGAGCTGCTGTATACTACCACTGGGGCTGTATACTACCTCTGGGGCTGCTGTATACTACCTCTGGGGCTGCTGTATACTACCTCTGGGGCTGCTATATACTACCACTGGGGCTGCTGTATATACCTTTGGGGCTGCTGTATACTACCTCTGGGGATGCTGTATACTACCACTGGGGCTGCTGTATATACCTCTGGGGCTGCTGTATACTAACTACTGGAGCTGCTGCTGTATATACCACTGGGGCTGCTGCTGTATACTACCACTGGGGCTGCTGCATATACCTCTGGGGCTGCTGTATAACACACTGCTGGGGGCTGTATACCTGTGCTGGGTTCCACCCTCGGCTTATACACGAGTCAATAGGTTTTCCCAGGTTTTGGGGGCAAAAGTAGGGGGGTCGGCTTATACACGGGTCGGCTTATACACGAGTATATACGGTACTTTAATTAAACATAACTTAATTTATGGACAACTATGTTTTGAATTCTTTGCCTGTATGGATTGGATGGGTTGTTACCAACATCTGCTGAAAAATCATGTTCAACAGCACTTTTAAAAATAGATTTATTAGAAGACAGTTGCAATGTTCAATACTTAATTTACTTGCTGTGTATATATATATATATATATACACATGTATATATATATATATATATATATATATATATATATATATATTGTGACAACACGCCTGGGGTTCGCCTTTGCTGGGATCAAAGGCCACGTTGATTTTGTGTCATTTAGTCCAAACACAGCAATGTGGATGCAACTGGCACGGGGCCAGGTTTATTGTGGTGAAAGCCAACAAAAGAAAACAAAACAGCAAAACAAAATCCTCGCCTGTCCGGCTCTAACTAAACAGAAAGTCCCCTCACTACAGGCTGAAGGGCTTCTCCCTTCCAGCCTAAACATATAACCAAACAGCAATGGCTTCACTCACGTGCTTCTCCTCACACAAACAGGCTGTCTGTGCTCCCAGGCAGAGAGAGAGCCCCGCCCGACTCCCAGACTCCTTTTACAGACCCAAACCGCCTCCCATTACTTCATTAGCAGCCAGGTGATACAACCCAGGTTAGATCGCATAGGACAGATACCTGGTTGAGATATACCTGCCCTCCTCCACTAACCCCACCTGGGTCTCACATATCCCCCCCCTCTGCTCAGACCACTCCGGCTGAGCAGCGGTACCCACAAAACAGTGCACCCTAGACAGGGCATCAGCGTTTCCCATCCGCGCCCCCGGGCGATGTTCCACCGTAAAATTGTAGGCCTGCAAGGCCAGGAACCACTGAGTCACCCGGCTGTTCCGCTCCCTATTCAAGTGCATCCACTTGAGAGGGGCATGGTCCGTAATCAGCCGGAACTTCCGGCCCCCCAAGTAATATTTGAGGGACTCGAGAGCCCACTTAATGGCCAGGCATTCTTTTTCCACGATGGCATACCGTCGCTCATGCTTGTTTAACTTACGACTAAGATAAAGGACCGGATGTTCCTCCCCGTCCCTCAGTTGAGACAACACCACCCCGACACCAGTGTCGGAAGCATCCGTTTGGACCACGAACTCGCTTTGGAAGTCAGGAGTCACAAGCACCGGTTGAGAACAGAGGGCCCGCTTCAGGTCGCGGAAGGCCTCCTCCGCTGCCGGGGTCCATTGGACCATGACAGAGTCTTTCCCTTTTGTAAGATCCGTGAGGGGAACAGCGATGGCTGCAAAATTGGGAATGAACCGTCGATAATAGCCAGCAATTCCCAAAAAAGCCCTCACCTGCTTCTTATTGATTGGTTGCGGCCAGTTCTGGATGGCCTGTATCTTGTCAGTCTGGGGCTTAACGATCCCTCTCCCAATCACGTAACCCAAATACCGGGCTTCTTCCAGCCCGATATGACATTTTTTTGGGTTGGCCGTTAGCCCTGCCTCCCGCAGGTCCTCGATCACAGCCTGTACTTTCCTGAGGTGGGTTTCCCAGTTCGGGCTGTATATGACAATGTCGTCCAAATAGGCCGAAGCATACTGCCTATGTGGCCTCAGGATTCGGTCCATTAGTCTCTGAAATGTCGCAGGTGCCCCATGCAGCCCAAACGGCATATGCACATATTGGTACAAACCGTCCGGTGTAGAAAACGCAGTTTTCTCTTTGGCTGCCTCCGTCAGGGGTATCTGCCAATACCCCTTCGTCAAGTCTAAGGTTGTGATATACCGGGCCTTTCCCAGCCGGTCTATCAATTCGTCAACCCGTGGCATAGGGTAGGCATAGAACTTAAAGACTGCATTCAGCTTCCTAAAATCGTTGCAGAATCGAATTGTGCCGTCGGGTTTAGGGATTAACACAATCGGGCTCGACCAGGCACTATGCGATTCCTCAATCACCCCTAACTCCAACATCGACGCCACTTCTCGGGAGACGGCGTCACGCCGAGCTTCTGGGATTCTGTAGGGTTTCACCTGTACGGTGACGCCGGGCTCTGTTACAATATCGTGTTTGATGAGCGTGGTCTGCCCAGGTTTCTCGGAAAAAAACTTTTGGTTGTTTACGAGAAACCGCTTGACGTCTGTCTTCTGCCGCTCCGACAGAGTCTCCGCAATCTGGACTTCCGGTATGGTCCGCGTGCGGATCGGAAGGGCCAGACCCGCTGATAGAGCCGGACGGTCCTTCCAGGGCTTTATCAGATTCACATGATAAATCTGCTCCGGTTTCCTTTTTCCCGCCTGATGCACTTTATAGTTCACCTCACCTACCCGTTCCATGATTTCAAAGGGGCCTTGCCACCTTGCCAGGAACTTGCTTTCCACGGTGGGGACTAGGATTAACACCCTATCCCCCGGGGCAAAAGTGCGAACCTTGGCTCCCCTGTCATAGGTCCTTTTCTGGGCCCCTTGAGCCTGCATCATGTGCTCTTTCACAATGGGCATAACGGCCACAATACGGTCCTGCATTTGGGTTACATGGTCTATCACACTTTTGAAGGGGGTAACCTGTCCCTCCCAGGTTTCTTTCGCGACGTCCAACAGACCCCGGGGACGTCGGGCATACAGAAGCTCGAAAGGAGAGAACCCGGTGGAAGACTGGGGTACCTCCCGGATGGCAAAAAGCAAATACGGGAGTAAGTAGTCCCAGTTCGTCCCATCTTTCTCTATCACCTTTCGGAGCATCTGTTTCAAGGTTTTGTTGAACCTCTCAACGAGCCCGTCTGTTTGGGGGTGATACACAGAGGTGCGTAACGGTGTTATCCGTAACAGCCGGCAGAGCTCTTTCATTACCCTCGACATAAAAGGGGTCCCCTGGTCTGTGAGTATTTGTTTCGGGATACCAACCCGGCTAAACACATGGACCAGCTCCTTGGCAATGGTCTTGGTGGCCGTGTTACGCAAAGGGATGGCCTCGGGGTAACGAGTGGCATAGTCCAAGATGACCAGGATGTGCTGGTGTCCACGTGCAGACCTGGGGAGGGGCCCAACCAAATCCATCCCGATCCTCTCAAACGGGATCTCAATGATAGGTAGGGGTACCAAGGGGCTACATAGATGAGGCCTGGGCGCCGAGATTTGGCATTCCGGACATGACTCGCAATACATGCGAATATCGTGATGCATGCCGGGCCAAACAAAACAATGTAAAATCCGTTCAGTGGTTTTTTGGACCCCCAGGTGACCCCCCATCACGTGTGTGTGTGCCAGGTCCAGCACTTTCCGCCTGTAGGATTGCGGCACGACCAATCGTTGTACCGTGTCGTCCCCCTTTTTCTCTATCTGATAGAGAAAGTCATTCTCCAGGGCCATGTGTGGGTAAGCCAGCCTAGTATCAGCCTCCACCTGTACCCCGTTTATCATCTTTACATTTTTCCTAGCCTGCAACAGGGTTGGATCCCTTAGTTGCTCGCTTTGGAAGTCATCTTTCAGGACTTCCAAATCCAGCAAACCGGAAGTGGGACGACTGTCCACCCCCGCTCCGGCCCTGGGTTCCTCGGAATCGCCAGCCATGACCGAAAACGGGAACTGCAGGACATCTTCCAGGGATCCCCCCCCAGCTTCCTCCTGGGGATCATCCTCCAGTGGCTCCGGCCCCCCTGGAGGCATAGGAACTGGGTCACCGGGGCCTCCAGCCCGGGGTACCAACTGGTTTTCCCACAACTGCCAGAAGTGGGGAAAATCTCTTCCTAGAATAACATCATGCAGTAAGGCTGGGACTAGTCCCACCTTATGGTGCACAGTCCCATAAAGAGTAGTAATGCAGGTGACGGTCGTGAGGTACGAGCATGTGTCTCCATGCACACACGTCACTGAAAATTTATCTGACGGACCAGTCGGGACTGACACCAGACTGGCCCTGATTAGAGTTACCACACTCCCTGAGTCCAACAGCGCCACAACATTCTTGCCATCAACACTCAGGTCACACAGGTGTTTTTCGATATCGCCTGAACCAGCAGCAGCACACACCACCCTAGCAACCATAGACACACGTTTTTCAAAGTCCGTGACCTCGCACTGCATGGGTTCAGTGGTTAACGGACAGTTCGCAGCAATGTGACCCGCTTCCTGGCAGCGAAAACACCTTACGGGCCCCTTGCTTAGTCCATAGTTCGGCCCCTTCGGCCTCACGACCCCAAAAGCTCCGTTCTCCTCCGCCACTGTTTTAGAATACCGTCCCCCTCCCCTAGTCCCGGATACAGTCTTACCCGACCCCCGGGGAGAGGGGGAAGAGGGAGGATGTGCCGCATCATCCAGGAGACCTTCGCCCACAGAATAACGTTCCACGAGATCCACCAGTTGATCGGCGGTCGTAGAATTCCCATGACTTACCCACTTCCTCAGGGCTGGCGGGAGAGCTCTTAGGTATTTGTCCAGGACAACCCTTTGGATTATCTCTGGCGCCGACAGCACCTCGGGTTGTAGCCATTTTTTTGTCAGGTGAACCAGGTCGAACATCTGGGACCGTGGAGGTTTATCGGGATGATAAGTCCATTGATGCACTCTCTGTGCTCGTACCGCCGTCGTCACTCCCAGCCGGGCCAGGATCTCCGCTTTTAGTCTATCAAAATCCTGCGCGGCCTCAGGCTCCAGGTCGAAGTACGCTTTTTGGGCCTCCCCTGCCAGAAACGGAGCAAGCAAGCCGGCCCACCGTGCCTTCGGCCACTTCTCCCGCTCGGCTGTCCGCTCGAACGTAGTCAGGTAGGCTTCCACGTCATCGTCCGCAGTCAGTTTCTGCCAGTACCGACTCACATGAATCACCCTCTGCTCAGCTTCCGGATTTAGCTCCGGTGCGGTTGCCAGGCGCTGCGCCACCTCCTGCAGCAATTGGCGGTCTCTGGTTGTCGTTTCCACCAGTTCCCTCAGCTGTGCTGACATTAAGCGGTTAGCTTCTTGCTGCACCGCTGTGGATTGCACCAGCGCTTTCACCACGTCATCCATTTTGACACTGTAACGTGGTCCTCACATGGGGCACCAAATGTGACAACACGCCTGGGGTTCGCCTTTGCTGGGATCAAAGGCCACGTTGATTTTGTGTCATTTAGTCCAAACACAGCAATGTGGATGCAACTGGCACGGGGCCAGGTTTATTGTGGTGAAAGCCAACAAAAGAAAACAAAACAGCAAAACAGAATCCTCGCCTGTCCGGCTCTAACTAAACAGAATGTCCCCTCACTACAGGCTGAAGGGCTTCTCCCTTCCAGCCTAAACATATAACCAAACAGCAATGGCTTCACTCACGTGCTTCTCCTCACACAAACAGGCTGTCTGTGCTCCCAGGCAGAGAGAGAGCCCCGCCCGACTCCCAGACTCCTTTTACAGACCCAAACCGCCTCCCATTACTTCATTAGCAGCCAGGTGATACAACCCAGGTTAGATCGCATAGGACAGATACCTGGGTGAGATATACCTGCCCTCCTCCACTAACCCCACCTGGGTCTCACAATATATACATAACAAGCGTATATATTTATATACAAGTGCATCTCAATAAATTAGAATATCATCGAAAAGTTAATTTATTTCAGTAATTCAATACACAAAGTGAAATGCATATATTATATAGAGTCATTACAAACAGTGATATTTGTCAAGTGTTTATTTCTGTTAATGTTGATGATTATGGCTTACAGCCAATAAAAATCCAAAATGCATTATCTCCAAAAATTACAGTAATCAATGGCCACTTTACACATCCCGATATCGGCGTCCAACTCCGACCAAAAGTCACGTGGTTCGTGCGTTGGTCCCGATATTGTTCGTGTGTTGTATAGTTTAAACGTCCAATACGATGCATGGACGATGCCAAAACGATATCGGGGACTGAATGAGCCTGCTCTCCAACGGCCCGATATTGGATGGAGGTTGGAGCAGGATCGTGCTGTGTAAACGCCCAACTACGATGTGCAGTACAGCATCCCCTATTCTCTCCCATGTTAGTAACTGGGTCGGCCGTACAAGGGGGGCGTAGACATCGCTGGTGCGTTGTACGCCGATATTGCGCTGTGTAAATCTCCGATGCGATCTTGAAAATCTAGCCCGAAAAACTGCGCTCCCGCGGCGACAGATCCAATATCGGATCGACGTTGGGACGTGTAAAGTGGCCATAACACAAACGCCTGCAAATGCTTCCTAAGCATTTAAAATCATCCCTTACTCTGGTTCAGTAGTCTACACAATCATGGGGAAGACTGCTGACTTGACAGATGTCGACTATGCAGTCATTGACACGCTCCACAAGGAGGGTAAGTCACAGGTTATTGCTAAAGAATCTGGCTGTTCACAGGGTGCTGTATCCAAGCATATTAATGGAAAGTTGAGTGGAAGGAAAATGCATGGTAGAAAAAGGTGCACAAGTAACTGGGATAATCATAGTCTTGAAAGGATTGTTAAGAAAAGGCCATTCAAAAGTTGGGGAGATTCACAAGGAGTGGACTGCTGCTGGAGTCAGTGCTTCAACAGCCACCACACACAGACATATCCAGAATATAGGCTACAACTGTCCCATTCATTGCGTCAAGCCACTCATGACCAATAGACAATGAAAGAAGCGTCTTACCTGGGCCAAGGAGAAAGAGAACTGGATTGTTACTCAGTGTTCCAAGATGTTGTTTTCAGATGAAAGTAAAATTTGCATTTCATTTGGAAATCAAGGTTGCAGAGTCTGGAGGAAGAGCAGAGAGGCCACAATCCAAGCTGCTTGAGGTCTAGTTTGAATATTCCACAATCAGGGGGGGGCCATGTCATCTACTGGTGTGGGTCCACTGTGTTTTATCAAGACCAAAGTCAACACTGTTTTCTACCAGGAAATTTTAGAGCACTTAATGCTACTCTCTGCTGAAAGCTTTGTGGAGATGGAGACTAAATTTTCTAGGAGGACTTGGCACCTGTCCACACTTCCAAAAATACCAATAACTGGTTTAACAACCACATTATCACGGTGCTTGATTGGCCACCAAACTTGCCTGACCTATACCCTATAGAGAATCTATGGGGTATTGTCAGGAGGAAGATGTGAGACACTAGACCCAACAATGCAGATGAGCTGGAGGCTGCTATCAAAGCCACCTGGGATTCCATAACACCTCAACAGTGCAATAGGCTGATCACATCCATGCCACGCCGCATTGATGCAGTGATTCATGCAAATAGAACCCCGACCAAGTACTGAGTGCATGAACTTTACATACTATACAGTAGGCCAAAATATATGATTTAGAAATCGCTTATATAATATTCTAATTTTCTGAGATAATGAATTTTGGGCTTTCTTTGGCTGTAAGCCATAATCGTCAATATTAACAGAAATAAGCAATTGAAAAAGATCACTCTATTTGTAAGGACTATATAAAATACTAGCTGTAGAGCCCAGCATTGCCCAGGCATAGTAACTAACTGTTCTAAGTTCTAAACTGAGTATATCTCTGCATGTGTGTGTATGTATGTCCACTATATGCATCAATACTGCCCCCACACCTCCCCCCAACACCGCCTCATCAATCCTTGTCTTCATTTCTTCTATTTCTGAACTAATTTCTGCAATGCTTGACTCCCTTTCTTCCATTTCTGTAATCTTGCTCATTAAGGCGTAATACAGCTATTTTCTTAGCGTTTAACGACAATCATCCAGTCACATTCTTTTTCTTATGAGTCATAGGATCAGAATGATCAGGTAATGACATTACATGGAATTTTATAAGCTAACATTCTACCTTCTATTGTGACATCACAATGAGTGTCATGTGTAGTGGGTGTGGCTATGTGGAGTGGGGTTGGCTATATGGAGGGGCATGGTCATGTGTAGTGGGTGTTGCGATGTAGAGGGGGCATGGCTACATGAAGTGGCTATATGGAGAGGGCATGGCTATGTGGAGTGGAGCTGTGCTGAGTGGGCAGAGCCATGTTGGGTGGGAAAGGCTTACCACATACACACACGTACATACACTCAACTCTACATATTAGATAGGTGTTTCACTTTATGTATTGAATTACTGAAGAAAAAAAATGTATAAATATATGTACACTGTATACACAATAAATTTTATTAACATTAAGATACATTAACATAGGGCACAAGCCCTTTTTCTGAGGTGGGGTAGATGCATTGGAACTATTCTGTGCATGCTCAGTAGGTAAAACAGATCCAGACGCCATTCTATTTTTGGACTCATCTGAAGGCATCCAGAGGCATCAAACCTTTAGAGGAACATCAAAAATGCAACAAAAAAATTATGTTGCAGGATCAGGATGAACTCTGATGCTACAGCATGCACCTGTGGCCCCATTTTAAGTATAGGGACACATGCCTGATCAGGATGCTTCAGGATTTGGATGGATATGGATGCAAGATATAAAACTGCAAGTGTGAAACCACCCTTAGGGTGGTTTTACATATGCATCTCAGCTGCATCAGGCTCAGACGCATATGATCTGCATCAGGTGCTGCCACTGAACACTGCTGCTGCAGCGTCTTTTTGAAAGCTGGGTTTGGATGGCTTGGAGGAAGAGAGACAGAGGGAGGGGCGGGAATGAGAGATAGAACACACCCCAGAACTGTTATGAGCATGCTGAGAGTGAAAATCCTGATGCGTCCTGGCCACATTCACCTGGGGCTGGATGCGGCCACATAGTAAGCAATGTGTAATTTAGACTCATTGCCTCCCTTTCTTCCATTTCTGTAAGTCTTGCGCATTGAGGCAAAATAAAGCTTTTCTCTTAGCGTGCAACGACAATCATCCAGTCACATTCTTTTTCTCATGAGTCATAAGATCAGAATGATTAAGCAGTGATATGACATGGATTTCTATAAGCTAACATTCTATATTTTATTGTGACATCACAATGGAGGGGCATGGCTATGTGGAGTGGGACATGGTTATCTGGAGTGGGTAGGGCTTTCCACACACACGGTAGTGGTCATGTGGAGTGGGTGTGGCCATGTGGAGTACACACATACACTCAACTTTATATATATACTAGTAAAAAGGCCCGATGCAATTGCACCGGGAGAGCGGTGAAATGAATTGTGTGTATACAGGCGGGTGAGTGGCTAGCAGAGTATAGAGGGGGCTGTGTGGGTAGCAGAGTATAGAGGGGGCTCTGTGGGTAGCAGAGTATGCAGGCGGCTCTGTGGGTAGCAGAGTATACAGGGGGCTCTGTGGGTAGCAGAGTATACAGGGGGCTGTGTGGGTAGCAGAGTATAGAGGGGGCTGTGTGGGTAGCAGAGTATACAGGGGGCTCTGTGGGTAGCAGAGTATACAGGGGGCTCTGTGGGTAGCAGAGTATACAGGGGGCTCTGTGGGTAGCAGAGTATGATGTGTCGGGAGGCTTGAAGGGTGAGGAGATAGTAAAAAGGCCCGATGCAATTGCATCAGGAGAGCGGTGAAATTAATTGTGTGTATACAGGCGGGTGAGTGGGTAGCAGAGTATAGAGGGGGCTCTGTGGGTAGCAGAGTATACAGGGGGCTCTGTGGGTAGCAGAGTATAGAGGGGGCTGTGTGGGTAGCAGAGTATACAGGGGGCTCTGTGGGTAGCAGAGTATACAGGCGGCTCTGTGGGTAGCAGAGTATACAGGGGGCTCTGTGGGTAGCAGAGTATAGAGGGGGTTCTGTGGGTAGCAGAGTATACAGGGGGCTGTGTGGGTACAAGAGTATACAGGGGGCTGTGTGGATAGCAGAGTATACAGGGGGCTGTGTGGGTAGCAGAGTATACAGGGGGCTCTGTGGGTAGCAGAGTATACAGGGGGCTCTGTGGGTAGCAGAGTATACAGGGGGCTCTGTGGGTAGCAGAGTATACAGGGGGCTCTGTGGGTAGCAGAGTATACAGGGGGCTCTGTGGGTAGCAGAGTATGATGTGGCGGGAGGCTTGAAGGGTGAGTAGAGGTCCGGCTGGAGCGGCGACATGAGCGCTTGGCAGCAGGACGTGGCTGCGTGCTGGGGGTGATCGTAGCCCAAGCATTGTCCTCTGCGGCGGGGGGTGGGCTGCAGAGAGGGATCAGTCCCTCCCCTCAGGTGACACATGTGACCTGAGGGAAAGGAGCGGATTGGGCATTGTGTGGTAAAGAGAGGACGGCCATCCGATTGGTCCAGGACGCGGAGTACTGGGCAATGGGATGGGTGTCCTGTGTTTAGAACAGAGCGCCGAATCCGCTTGCAGGGGTGGCGGCCAATGGGAGTGAGCGGGGCGTGTTAGGCTTTGCAGCCTGACACGCCCCGTTCACTCCTATTGGCCGGCGTCACTGTCTCCCGGCACCCGCCCACAGCCCCTACACCGCTACAGCAGCAGCATGGCGACACCGAGGCGCTAGCGGTGAGAGAGAGAACGGGGAGGGGCAGAAGGCAGCAGCGGCATCCGGGCAGCGTAGACCTCGCGGAGGGCGCTCACGATGAAGCGCTGGCGGCGGGGCCGACGGCGGTTGGCAGGATGGCGGTGGTGTGAGTTAGTGCGGCTGCGGTTCGCGATGACGGTATCGCGTCATCGCTCGCAGTGCCATGAATGACTTATGGATTGGGCTATAGTGTCCGAATTTCAAACTCCCAATTTATATAAGTACATATGTGTATAAACTGTATATGTACATCTGCTTATATAATTGTGTGCCCGTCCTCTGCCCCTTTTGTGTCCCCCTGTCCTCTGCCCGTGTCCTGTGTGCCTGAGTCCTCTGCCCCTGTTCTGTGTCCTCCTGTCCTGTGTGCCCTTGTCCGGTGTCCCCCTGTCCTGTGTGCCCCTGTGCGGTGTCCCCCTGTCCTGTGTGCCCCTGTCCTCTGCCTCTGTTCTGTGTCCCTCTGTCCTGTGTGGCCGTTGTGTGTTCCCCTGTCCTCTGCCCCTGTTGTGTCCCCCTGTCCTCTGCCCCAGTCCTGTGTGCCTGAGTCCTCTGCCCCTGTTCTGTGTCCTTCTGTCCTGTGTGCCCTTGTCCGGTGTCCCCCTGTCCTGTGTGCCCCTGTGTGGTGTCCCCCTGTCCTTTGCCTTTGTTCTGTGTCCCTCTGTCCTGTGTGCCCGTTGTGTGTTCCCCTGTCTTCTGCCCCTGTTGTGTCCCCCTGTACTCTGCCACTGTCCTGTGTGCCTGAGTCCTCTGCCCCTGTTGTGTGTCCTCCTGTCCTGTGTGCCCCTGTCCGGTGTCCCCCAGTGCTGTGTGCCCCTGTCCTGTGTGCCTCTGTTGTGTGTCCCCCTGTCCTCTGGCCCTGTTGTGTTCCTCTGTCCTGTGTGGCCATGTCTTCTACCCCTGTTCTGTGTCCCCCTGTCCTCTGGGCCTGTTGTGTCCCCGTGTTCTGTGTGCCCTTGTCCTCTGCCCCTGTTGTGTCCCCCTGTCCTCTGGCACAGTTCTTTATCCCCGAGTCATGTGTGCCCCTGTCCCCCTGTCCTGTGCGATCTGTATTCCTTCCACCGGCATTGAAGCCGGTCTTGTGACAGGGCGGGCTAATGTGACATCACAGAGGGCCTGTCACATGACCGGCTCCAAAAAGAAAGTATTACTGCAGGCAGCAGAGCGGGGAGGGGTAAGTGCGGAGCGGCCGGGGGAGAGCGGGCGGCAGCGGCGATACTGGGCGCCATATGCGGCGGGAGAAGAGCTGTATGTAGCGTCAGGAGATCAGTGGCTTGTGCACATGAGCGGCTGATCTCCCGAGGGGGGCTGGGCGGTCACCTCGGTGGGGGCTATATTGGTAGGATAGCAGAGTCTGTGCGGCAACGTGTAATATCCAAGATGGCGGCAAAATCTTGCGAGATTTTGGACGCCATGTTGGAAATTACATGTCGCCGTAAGGAGAGTGCTCCTCCAGCTGCATGGAGTCACCGAGGCCCCAGCGTTGCTAGAGCAGCGAGGGGCAGCGGTGACCTAGCGGAGGCGGCGGCGGGGCGGAGGCGGCGGCGGGGCGGACGGGTGAGCGGCGGAGATGGCGGGTGGCGGAGACGGCAGTGCGGCTGCGGCTCGCGCAAAAGAGTCTGGGATTCGGCTACAGTGCCCGAATTCCAAACTCCCGATTATATAAGTAGATATATACTGTATATATATATATATATATATATATATATATATATATATATATATATATATATATATATATATATATATATATATATAAATACAGAGAGAGAGAGAGAGAGAGACAGAGAGAGTACAGACCAAATGTTTGGACACACCTTCTCATTCAAAGAATTTTCTGTATTTTCATGACTATGAAAATAGTAAATTCACACTGAAGGCATCAAAACAATGAATTAACACATGTGGAATTATACACTTAACAAAAAGGTGTGAATCAACTGAAAATATGTCTTACTAGCTGTGAGCCCGATGCGATTGCATCGGGATTCTAGAATCGGTGTATAGTTTATTAAATTAGAGTTTTAAGTAATAATCCTATTATTCCATGATAGATGGCGGCACAATGTTAAAGAATCAGGAATGTAGCATGCATATATACATTATTCATTCAAATTTGACAATAATGCACATAAGACATGATATGTATCTATCAACTACCAATGTTTGTATGGTACATGTCAGTGTAGTACATGTCATGATTCTAAGGCAAGGCTTTTTGTACAGATACTGGCACTGATGTTTTGTACAGATTACGTATATTCAATTTATATATGAATATTAATAATCTATGATTGAGCCAGTACATGTTTCCCCACCAACCACGGGAAGGTAGCCTTACAGATGGTGGGACCTACTCTACTCTATCCCTAATTATTAATAGTTAGACTCCTTTTAAAGCAGATATTTTTTGGCTATTTGCAGAAAGTATGGAATTACCAAATACAATTTCTGAACTTGGCACAAAAGGGACTACCTACAGCTAACTTTCAGCAAGTAACATGTAATAAATATGAAACTTGCACTTAGCTTGCAGTAAATACGGCAAGCAGAGCTTTAACAGGTTGACAAAATGCAACCACTAAAAATAAGAGCTAACTGATTTTAGCGATTGAAACTGTCGAAAGCACATGTGCCGCAACTACCGCAAGTAAACGACAAATTCAATAAACATTTCATGCAACTTACATTAAGAGTACTGTAGGTCACCATTAGGCAGCAAGTGGCAAAATTGTTTTTTTCAAACTAAAAATTCAACAAATAGCAGAATAATTCAGATTTAAAATCAAAATGTCTATTCTTTCCCTATGTGTCTAAATATGTACCTATGTGTCTAAATATGTACCTATGTGTATATATGTATTTATATGTACAGAACACACTTCAAGATACAGATGTGTGTGAACAGCTGTCCCACCCATCTCTTAGGCTGCCTTCAGACTTGCAGATGCATCTGCAGCGTTTTGCAAATGCATCTGCAAGCATGTGCATGCAGACAACAGTCCATATCTTTATAATGGAACACACGGTGTCTGCAGATTCTTGCAGACAGCCGTGCGCAGCCATTCACTCCTATATGTGATCTATGCACAGGCAGATGCTTTTGTACAGATCACAGACTCTCCTCCACACCAGGGACGCGACATGTTGCATCCCTGGTGCAGGTGGCATTATGTGATTTGTATGCAGGCATGCGCCTGTGCAGAGATCACATATCAGAGTAAATGGGTGCGCACGGCTGTCTGCAAGCATCTGCACAGACCAAAAGTCCCATTGTAAGGATAGGAGCTGCCGTTTGCATGCAGATGCATCTTTAAAATGCTGCACATGCATTTGCAAGTCTGAAAGCAGCCTTAGCTGTTCACTAAAACCTCACCCTGTGTAAAAAGAAAATGAAATCTCGCAGCAGCTATCCTGCTGAAGCTTCAGGTTCTTATCACTAAATGGAAGCATTTAGATGATACACATCTACAATCTTCAAAAAAAAAATGTGTGTTTACATACATATACAATGAAAATTAAAAAGAAATTTTCTAAGCTAATAAAGTCATTACTATACATTTTAAATAACTATTTTATATCTAAAAAGTAATTATAATATCTTTATAACAAAACTAATATTTTTGGTATTTTTGTATATTTGTATTCCTATACATCTATAGCTAAATTAATTTATTGTAATATTTTTGTTTAATTAGAAAGTAACTATGTATCTAAATGTAATATGTATCTAAAGAATTGAAATTAAAATATTTTTACACACTATATTTTTAGAGAAAAGTGAAAATAACGACTATATATCTGAAATAACGTTTATATCTAATAAGTAATTATAATGTCTTTATCTATAATTAAACTAAGTTTTTAGGTATTTTGATTTATTTATATTGATATACATCTATTGCTAAACAAATTAATATAGTAATATTTGTGTCTAATCTAAAAATAACTATGTATCTAAATGTAACATGTATCTAAAGAATTTTAAGTAAAATATTTTTATACACTATATTTTTAGTAAAATTGAACAGTAACAACTATATTTCTTAAATAACTATTTTATATCTAATAACTAATTATAATATCTTTTTCTATAACTAAAATATTATTTTTAGTCTTAATTTTTTTTCTATTCTTATACATCTATGGCTAAACTAATTTATTATAATATTTATGTTTAATTAGAAAGTAACTACCGTATTTTTCGCTTTATAAGACGCACCGGATTATAAGACGCACCCCCAAATTTGGTGAAGGAAATGAGAAAAAAAAGTTTTTAATGTTAAATGGGGTCCGTCTTATAATGCCAGTGTCCGTCTTACAATCAGTATATGCCCCTCATCCTGTGTATATGCCCCCCATCCTGTGTATATGCCCCCATCCTGTGTATGTGCCCCCCATCCTGTGTATATGCCCCCATCCTGTGTATGTGCCCCCCCATCCTGTGTATATGCCCCCAAACCTGTGTATATGTCCCCCATCCTGTATATATGCCCCCCATCCTGTGTATATGCCCCCCCATCCTGTGTATGTGCCCCCCCATCCTGTGTATGTGCCCCCCCATCCTGTGTATATGCCCCCATCCTGTGTATATGCCCCCCATCCTGTGTATATGTCCCCCATCCTGTGTATATGCCCCCATCCTGTGTATATGCCCCCCATCCTGTGTATATGCCCCCATCCTGTGTATGTGCCCCCCCATCCTGTGTATGTGCCCCCCCATCCTGTGTATGTGCCCCCCATCCTTTGTATGTGCCCCCTATCCTGTGTATGTGCCCCCTATCCTGTGTATGTGCCCCCCATCCCCAACCCTATATGGCCATCTTCCCCCCCCAGACCCCCATGGCTCACCGAGGGGGGTACAGCTGCTCAGCGGGGGTGCCGGAGGGAGGTTCTCGTGGGGGACACAGCTGCAGGACCAGAGCAAGCAGAGATGTACCGGCAGCAGTAAGCGGTGGGCGCCGCCATGTTTTTGTGGCTGGCTGCATTCATTAACATTGCAGCCAGCGGTAGAGGCTTCAACAAAATGGCCGCGGCCATAATGGAGACCCGCGGCCATTTTGAAGCCTCTACCTCTACCGGCCGGCTACCACAACAAACATGGCGGCGCCCACCGCTTGCTGCCGCCGGTACATCTCCGCTGCTCCGGTCCTGCAGCGGTGCCCCCCACCCACCGGAACCTGCCTCCGGCATCCCCACTGGGCAGCTGCACCCCACAAACCCCCTTATAATGGTAATATTTAATGTTTAATATTTTTTTTTTTTACATGCGCTTTTTAAGACGCACCCCCGTTCCCCCCCAAAGTTTGGGGGGACAAAAGTGCGTCTTAAAAAGCGAAAAATACGGTATATCTAAATCTAATATGTATCTAAAGAATTTAAAATAAAATATTAGAGAGATTATTTTGAGTAAAGAGTATTTCACTACTGGGCAGCAATTTGACTTGAATGGGTGTATCCAGCACTTTCACCTTAACATTGCATCGTGTTTTCACTCGTGAAAAATCCACATATAACTGTCCATGTCCAAAAACTGTTTGTGACAAAAAAATCCCTACTTTCTTCAGTGTATGGCCTTGGGATTTGTTGATGCTCATGGCAAAAGTAGACTTCACGGGAAATTGTTGACGTCTTAACTTGAAAGTTAAGGCAGTCTCTGATGGAGATAAATAAATCTTTGGAATAAACACCACATTTCCTTCTGCAGACCCAGAACTGACTTTTGCTTGAATGAGATTGTCAAGCAAAGTGATGACAATGAAGCGATTCCCATTGCAAAGACCTTTTATGCTGTTAAAGGTGCGCAAAAGCATGACAATGGTACCAATGTGTAATTTGAGGCGATGATAAGGCATTCCCATTGGTGTGAGTGAATTTAAAAATTCCACTGGATATTGGTCTGAATCTTCAGTCTGAATGGAATCATCACTAATGTACTCAGTGTATTCACCAGCAATGCAATCCATAACCTGAGAGTTCACCATTTCCACATGGACATTTTTAGGACAAAGATTGTCATGTGATGCAGCAATGTGAATGCTTTCATTGTTATATCCATCAGGTATGTAAATGTAATATATATCTATAAGAATATTTTATTTTAAATTCTTTAGAGAATATTTTTTGTAAAGACTTTTTCTGAATGAGGCAGCAACTTTCCTTGAATGGGTGTATGCATTACTTTCACCTTAACAATACATCTTCTTTTCACTCGTGAAAAAGCCACATATAATTGTCCATGTCCAAAAATGAATTGTGGGGCAAAAAATCCCTACTTTCTCCAGTGTTTGGCCTTGGGATTTGTTGATGGTCATGGGAAAAGTAGACTTCACGGTAAATTGTCGATGTGTTAACTTAAAATGTAAGGCAGTCTATGATGGAGATAAATCAATCCTTGAAATAAACACCACAATTCCTTCTGCAGACCCAGAACTGACTTTTGCTTGAATGAGATTGTCAAACAAAGTGATCACAATGAAGCGATTCCCATTGCAAAGACCTTTTATGCTGTTAAAGGTGTGCAAAAGCATGACAATGGTACCAATGTGTAATTTGAGGCGATGATAAGGCATTCCCATTGGTGTGAGTGAATTTAAAAATTCCACTGGATATTGGTCTGAATCTTCAGTCTGAATGGAATCATCACTAATGTACTTAGTGTATTCACCAGCAATGCAATCCATAACCTGAGAGTTCACCATTTCCACATGGACATTTTTAGGGCAAATATTGTCATGTGATGCAGCAATGTGAATGCTTTCATTGTTATATCCATCGTATGTAAGTGTAATATATATCTAAAGAATTTAAGATAAAATATTCTTATAGACAATATTTTTAGTAAAGACTTTTTCAGAATTAGGCTGTGGTCACAGTTTTTTTAGTGCCTTTTAAAAACGCATGCTTTTTTACATGCGTTTTTCATGTCAGCATGAGTTTTTTAAGGTCTCTGATGGCTCCCTGCGTTTTTGGCTGCGTTTTTGAATCTGCACCTAAAAATAGTGCTTGTAGTATTTTTTTGAGCGTTTTGAAAAACGCATGCGTTTTTGTAGAAAACGCATGCGTTTTTATAACATGGGTTCCTATGGGAAACGCATGCAAAAACGCATGTACAGTTAGTACTTTTTAGTGCCATTCAAAAACGCATGCGTTTCCCATAGGAGCCCATGTTAACAAAAACGCATGCGTTTCCGGAAACGCATGCGTTTTTGTTAACATGGGCTCCTATGGGAAACGCATGCGTTTTTGAATGGCACTAAAAGGTACTAACTGTACATGCGTTTTTGCATGCGTTTTCCATAGGAACCCATGTTATAAAAACGCATGCGTTTTCTACAAAAACGCATGCGTTTTCTACAGAAACGCATGCGTTTTTGGATATGCTCCAAAAACGCATGGGACAGTCACACATGCTTTTTGGCTATTAGGGCATGCGTTTTTTAACATGGGGGCCTATGGGTGCGTTTTTTACATGCGTTTTTGAAAACGCAGGTCTCCAAAAATGCATGTGAAAAATGGTACTGTGACCCCAGCCTTAGGCACCAACTTTCCTTGAATGGGTGTATCCAGCACTTTCACCTTAACATTACATCTTCTTTTCACTCGTGAAAAAGCCACATATAACTGTCCATGTCCAAAAATGGGTTCTGGCAAAAAAATCCCTACTTTCTCCAGTGTTTGGCCTTGGGATTTGTTGATGGTCATGGCAAAAGCAGGCTTCAAGGGAAATTGTCGACGTCTTAAATTGAAAGGTAATCCAGTCTCTGATGGAGATAAATCAATCCTTGGAATAAACACCACATTTCCTTCGGCAGACCCAGTAATGACTTTTGCTTGAATCAGATTGTCAAACAAAGCAATGACAATCAAGCGAGTCCCATTGCAAAGACCTTTTCTGCTGTTAAAGTTGCGCAAAAGCATGACAATGGTACCGATTTTTAATTTGAGGCGATGAGAAGGCATTCCCGTTGGTGTGAGTGAATTTAAAAATTCCACTGGATATTGATCTGGATCTTCAGTCTCATCAGGATCAATGGAATCATCACTAATGTATTCAGTCTATTCACCAGCAATGCAATCCATGACCTTAGAGTTCACCATATCCACATGGTCATTTTTAGGGCAAAGAATGGCATGTGATGCAGCAATCTGAATGCTTTCATTGTTATCTACATCAATGACAATGTTTTCACCAAATATAGCAAGAATGATTGAGCCAGTGCAGATCATGTCTTGTGGGATTTCAATGGTATCATCTCCAAGGTTGAAATCATTGGACAATTCACCATTTCCCAGTTGAAGTAACCAACGGCTATAATCAGGATCAATGGAGCGCATATTGTTGAAGAGTGGCAATTGAGTGAAAAGCTGCCATTGTCGTGAGTATTTAATACAACTCTCTATAATGTCAGTTCTTGTACCATGTGGGATGATAGGCAGACACTGTCGAAAGTCTCCTCCCAGAACAATGACTTTCCCTCCAAAAGGTGTTGTATTTTTCTTGGAGATATCTGTTGTCATGACATCCCGTAAAAGTTGATCTATCACATGCAATGCATATTTAGATAACAGAGTGGACTCGTCAATAATGAAAAGTTTGGTACTTTTCAAATGTTGTGCAGCATCTGTATCATTTTTAATCCTTGAAACGGAAGTTTCATTGATTGGAATTGGTATTCCGTAAAGTGAATGGATGGTTCTTCCTCCTTGCAGTAAGTTAGCTGCAATCCCTGTACTGGCTGCAGGTGAGACAATTTCGCCTTCTCCTCTTAGTTCATGAATTAATAAATCATACAGATATGTTTTGCCACTGCCACCTGGACCGTGAATGAAAAAGCACTTAGGTTGTCCACTTCTATCGTGTAAAGCTTGATTGATCGCATCATAGGCCAAAAGTTGTTGGTCATTTAAAGTAGCTTTCATTTGCTGAGCTCTTCTTAACTCATCATCCTTGTTGTATAGTGGAGCGATGTATGGCTTTCTTTTTGGTCGTGGTAGATTAAAATCAGTAAAAGTTTTGCCATGAAATTTTAGAATAGTTTGGACATCAGTCATAGCATATCCTTCACAATTCTCACACTCCTCAGTGTTGGAGTGATATGCATGGCAGTAGTCTTGGATAAAGTCTTGTTTAAATTCTTTCCACAACTCCAATGGATGAGCTGGAGGACCAAAAATACATATATATGCGAACATATCACGAAGCTGTGCAGGCATGTTGAGAACACAGGCATCCAATAAAGTATTTCTCCAAACAGTGTCATCGAAGAGCAATCCAAGGGCTAATGCTGCCTCTTTGAAAGTTGGGTATGTCACTTCATTAACAGTCTTCATGTTGTCAAAACTTGTTGCTCCTTTGACATGCAGTAACAACAACCTTAAATAGTACCGTTCTTGATCTTTCATACTAACAGTATACATTCTTCCAATCACTGAAGAACCTCCTCGCTTTCTAACTTCCCATGCACCTTCTTTCCAAACATAGTGCTCTGGAATTTGGCGGTAGAAGTAATCATGAGCATGCGGGTTACTCTCATTCAGCTCAAAGTAGCCCATCAGAGTAGATTTTCTGTGCATTGTGCAACTGATGTCGTCAACAGAGTCATCCTCATGAAAATAAAGCGGTTGAGAATGTGGGAGATGTACGGCCAGGCGAATAATGGAGTGCGATTGTCTATGCATCGGGTAAGCAAATATTCGCCAAGCTGCCTCCGGTGCACTCACGTATCTTGAATCCATGAATTGATGTGTTTCATCATGGTGAATATTGGTTTGGCAAATTTCAAGATTGGCTTTATCATGTCCTTTGTAGACATATTTGAATAGGTATTTTACACTTTGAATGGAAGCACATACCTCAACATTAATATGACACTTGTATGTTAATAGTAGGTAAGGGTTATAGGGAACAACCCAAGAATTATCAATCATCTTTGAACGGATTTGAAAGGATGATCCTTCCTTTCTTTGATAAGTAGGGTATGCATCCTTAGCTATGAGTGTTCTTGGTTGGAAATCTTTAGGAAAACCTTTCTTACACTTGCCAAGATCCATACATGGAGAATTGGGGTTGTGTTGACCACAGGGTCCATGAATCATGTGTTGCATCACAATGTCATGGAGCAGAGGGTATTCTTCTGGATCAGGGATTTCAGCCCAAACTATATTATCCACTTCAACCTCAGTTCTTAGTTTGGATTTGCTATCCAGAATGATCAAAATATGAGCGTGTGGTAGGCCACGCTTCTGGAATTCAATCACATGAACCATTGCACAAACTTTGCCAAATAATCCAGTGTTAATTTCTTTTAATAGGGCTTCCAGTTTAATTCTGAAGACACGGGCCACTAAATCAGGTCTATGTTCCACACGCTGCCATGGCTCTAAATTGTTTGTAATCTCCCTCCATTTAGGATTACAGGTCATGGTTACAAAAAGATCTGGTCGTCCAAATTTAGTCACAATAGCCATGGCATCCTGATAGCGTTGCTGCATGTTTCTGGGACTGCCTTCAAAAGAAGATGGTAAAATGACCGTCTTGCCAATGGGAATACCTTTCTCAACAGATTGTTTCAGAAGATGTTCCTGGAGTACGCAATAATCCTCCACTTTTAAATCCTTTTGATGATGACGGATAAAATTTAAGCGATTAGCCTCGATTTTCACATACGCATCCACTAAGTACTGCTGTGTTAGTTTGCCACCATTCAGGACAGGATTGAACTGATTCCGTACAGACAGCAAATAGCAGTAATACTGGAGCTGTGTAACCCGGCGTTGACTTTTGCCTTGATGCTTGAGTCCCTCATGCCAGCCTTGTTCTCCATGAGGAAAAAATAAAGGATAGAGTAATGCATCTAAATTGCTGTGTAGAATACTGACTTGCTGTGTTTTTGGGGCCAAGGGGTTATTTGGATCAGGTTTCAAATGAATTAAAATGTCTCTATTGAATGGTGGCTCTCCATCAGCATTTTCAAAGACCACAGCAACTTCATTGGCAGTAGGATTGTTATAGCGTCTCGGGTCTTGGCCTCTGTCTTGTTTAATGGCCATGATAATATTTGGCATTTTTGTGCCATGTTCTACTGCCTTCTGTTCTTCTTCTAATTCAACTTGACGTAGCATTTTGTAGGCCGAAACAAAGGATTAATATTATCCAATTGAAGAGCAATGATACTCATTAAAGTAGGATTACATTTAACATTTTCTGGAGACTGTAGCCGTTGGTCTGTAGCGCTTAGAGTATCTAAAATGTACAGTTGTGCATATGCTGGAGTTTGATCTTGAGCAGGATGGAGTGTTCCAGTGCGATGATAAATTTGCCCATGAATACGAAAGCAGTATGGTCCATGTCCAGGAGGTAGAGAAACATGGGCACCCATGGAGGCAAAAGCAAAAGAACTATTAATGCTCCTTATATTCTCCATCAAATTTTGACTGTACTCACTCTCTCCTTTCAGCAGGCGTTGGAACACGTGCGGGTATTGAGGTAATGGTACCTTTACTTTTCCCTTGTGGCAACAAAGAGTAAACTGTTGATCTGATGGTCGTTCAGCAGTAAAATGTCGAGCCTCACAATGTTCACATATTACATTCATGAAACCACAGAAATGTTCTACAATAACATGATCCTGATCAATAAATCCCCTTTGATGTAGGAGAGGTGAATAGAATAAACGTAGAAATTTATTATGTAATCCTACATAAATGAGACGTGGAAGGGATGTAGATTCCAAACATTCAATAAATGAAGAAGTGGAATATATATTCCGTTCTGCCTGTTGCAATATAGAAGTGGAAGAAGAAGTTTGGCGTTCTTCACGACGTAATGTAGCCAAATGGGCCAAGTGGACTTGTCTAGATGTAGGAGATTCTGTATCTTGACGCATCTGTCTTTTCCTTTTAAGCCTCAAAATTTTACACTGTTTGCTGTATGGCGTCTCCTCAGCACAGTGTTTTCGTTTTGATGTGGCCTTGCGATGCAGTAAAGGCTGTTCAGTTGTAGTCAAGATAGTAGAAGAAGAGGTGGCAGCAGTCTGAGCATCAGACAAAGAGGTGGCAGCAGTCTGAGCATCAGACAAAGAGGTGGCAGCAGTCTGAGCATCAGACAAAGAGGTGGCAGCAGTCTGAGCATCAGATGAAGAGGTGGCAGCAGTCTGAGGATCAGACGAAGAGGTGGAAGCAGTCTGAGGATCAGACGGATCTCCTGCAGGCATTAACTTTTTCTGTTTGCGTCGTTGAGGCAGAGGCATTGATTTTTTGCCTAATCGTTCTGTCCTTCCTTCTAAAGACTGTATTGAAAGGGGTGTTTTCAAAGCAGACTTTTCCTTGTCCAAGGGAAGTCGTCTTTCTTCAGAACTCTCCTCCACACCCTTCTTGCGCATACGCACAGACACCTTGCGAACCTTTCCTTTTTTGATTTCCATTGAGGTAATGGGAGGTGTTAAAGGCAGTTCACTTGGTAGAATGTCAGTACACGAAGAGGCTGGAGTAGCATCTGTGTCAGACGGTTCTTCAGTGACTGGAATGTTTGTTTGTTTGCATGTGGAACGCGCAGTCATGGCTCTTGTTTCCATTAGTTGGCTTGTTTTTTCAGGAGACCCTTCCGAAATACGTGTATGTAAAGCAGTCTTCGCAGCATCCAACCGAAAACGTCTCAGTGGAGAAGAGAGTTTAGCAAACCGTTTGAGTTTAGCAGCCTTAGCCCTATCTAACCGAATACGTCTCTCTGCAGAAGTCTCATTTGCAATACGTTTGGCGTAAGCAGCCTTAAGACGATGTAAGCGAATACGTCTCCTTTCTAAGGTCTCTTCAGCAAAGCGTTTCGCCTTAGCAGCCTTATCACTATCTAAGCGAAGACACCTCTCTTCTGAAGTCTCCTTTGCAGTACGTTTCGCCTTAGCAGCCTTACGCAGATGTAACCGAAGACGTTTCTCTTCCACACTCTCCTCTGCAATGCGTTTAGCTTTAGCAGCCTTATCACGATCTAACCGAAGACGTCTCTCTTCCAAAGTCTCGTCTGCACGCTTCTTCTTAGGTGTAGATGCAGCCTCCTTGGCAAGAGTGATATTTTGTGTTGGAGAGCTCATCTTAGTAAGAATAAGCAGTGTTTGAAATCCAAAATGAGCTAGAGTGTGTTAGTTAAGGAACCAATGAATAATAACTGTGTAAACATACAAAAACAATAAAACAAAAGTATGTATTTCCAAAACCTGTTAGAATGAAATGATATACTTCTTTAAAGTAACAAACAAAGATGTAATGATGTTTACTGTATGGAATATTGAATGGAAATGAGTGTGTTAAAATTCTTTAAAAACTGCCGTGAAGGCAAAACAAATGGATGTAATGGCCCTTTCCGATATGCGGTATGAAAGCAAATGTTCAACATTGTAATAAAAGCGTTAATACAACCAGGATGACGTCAATTTCTGCATAACCACCAGCAAGGTTGTTGTTGCATAAGGTGTTGAAAAATGGCACAGTTAGGGTTAATTTTTACCAAGAAGTGAAGGTTTTGGTATAATAGCAGAAGTAGTGATTTTTATTTTTGTTGGTGGAGTAGGGGAAAGAGCGTCCTTAACGTGAAGTATGAAATGGCAGAATGTGACAAAGCAGGGTGAAAAAACAAATAAAGCAACTTGCGTATGAGATATTGAAAGAGGCAGGTCAATGTAAAAAGTAACGTAAATGCGGTGATGTAGTGTAACGTTACGCACTGCAGCCCTGGTGACAGGTATTGAGAAGTTGCATTTAAAATTTAAATCTTAGCCCATGTTATGGAAGTATGTAAATGTGCATATACAATGGACATATGAAAGGGGACCCAGTCAGTAATAGAGTGTAAAATATTAGGTATGTAAAAGTAGTTAATGTCCTACTGGGATGACAGGGACTTTGACATGAGCGTTAATTTCAAATAGCATCATAACCGTTGGAAAAACAGCATCTGGCACATGTGGCGCATAGCCACAGCATAACTGCAGGACCTGCAGGCGGTTACGTGAATCCCCATAGTCATTATAATCGCCATAATAGTCAGTATCTATTTTTTTGCAGCAGGTGCAGCAATTTGTGTTTTGCAGTTGTGGCAGGTGCTGTATGGAAAAAAAACGGAGGGTGACCGCGCTTTTTATGGTGGCGGGACCTGCGGCAAGTTCCCCTATACTTACAATGGGGATTAGCGGAACAACACCGCAAGTGCAGCAGTTATGCGGTGGCAATGCAGCAAACAGATCTGATGCTATTCTGTCAGCACTTCTGGCGCGATTTCAAATAACCGCTGATGTGAACTGGGCAGGTAGCATTACCACCAAACTGTTAAATATAAGACAGGTAGTAGTGCTACAGAGTAATGACTATGAAAAATATTACAAATTAACATATAATGGGTTAACGTACTCGTAACCGTGTGATGACTGACTCCAAACTCCCAAAAAAAATCAAAGAGCCTGTAAGAAGTTAATATAGCATTGACACGCATAAAAAATACTGGACGATTAATAAAAATAAAAATAGTATTAAAGTATTTAGTAATGAAATGCCAGTAGTAGACCACATAGTGACATAGACAGTGAATAGGCAAAACAATAGAAGACGTTAATGTACCACTTACATCCTATAAAAGAGTGTGGATGATAAAATAAATTACAAATCGTATAGAAGAGTTTAAATTGCAAATGTCATGAGTACAGCACCTAGTAACACAGTTAGTGAATAGCAAACCGAAAGTAGGGGGTTAATGTAGCATTTTGAACCCTATAAAACATAGTGTCGGAAAACAAAATGGCAAATGGCATAGAAGAGGATAATGTATAAATGGCCTTAGTGGACCACATAGTGAGATAGCAAGTGGGGCAGAAATAGAGTAGAACGGGTAAATGTACAAATTGCCTTAGAGCCCTTTCACATCAGCTCTTTCGATAAAATTGCGGTAGATGGAGTGAAAAAAAAGCATCTGCTGCGATAGCCACATTAACATTGCACTTGCGGGGCGGTAGCGGTAATCCCTATAGAAAGCATAAGGGGCCTTGCGGCAGGTGCGGTTTTGCACTTGCGGCAAGTGTTGCCAGAAAAAAAAAACGAACTTGCGGCACCTGCCGCAAGTGTTCCTATAGTTTCTATGGGGATTCCCGCAACAGCGCCGCAAGTGCAAGGTTTAATGGGCAATCGCAGCAGATGGGTTTTTTTAATCACTTGTGGGGTGAAGTTGTAAAATCGCAGATGTCCAGCACATAGTGACACAGTTATTGAATAGCAAACAGAATAGAAGGGGTTAATGTATGAGTTTAAACCCTATAAAATAGTCATGGTGCAACTAAAATAGAAAAGACGTAGAAGAGGTTAATGTAAAAATGTCCTTAGTACAGCAGATAGTGAGATAGCAAGTGGAGCACTAATAGAATAGAATGGGTTAATATAAAAAAGGCCGTAGTACAGCACATAGTGAGATAGGCAGTGTAGCAGTAATAGAATGGAAGGGGTTAATATTAAGATGGGCTTAGTACAGCACATAGTGAGATAGGGAGTGTAGCACTAATAGAAAAGAAAGGGTTAATATTAAAATGGCCGTAGTACAGCACATAGTGAGATAGGCAGTGTAGCACTAATAGAATAGAAGGGGTTAATTAAAAAATGGCCGTAGTACAGCACATACTGAGATAGGCAGTGTAGCACTAATAGAATAGAAGGGGTTAATATTAAAATGGCCGTAGTATAGCACATAGTGAGATAGGCAGTGTAGCACTAATAGAATAGAAGGGGTTAATATAAAAATGGCCGTAGTACAGCACATACTGAGATAGGCAGTGTAGCACTAATAGAATAGAAAGGGTTAATATTAAAATGGCCGTAGTACAGCACATAGTGAGATAGGCAGTGTAGCACTAATAGAATAGAAAGGGTTAATATTAAAATGGCCGTAGTACAGCACATAGTGAGATAGATTCTATTTGTAGTACAATTGCTAAGGGGTTAATGTGAAAATGGCCTTAGTACTGCACATAGTGAGATAGCAAGTGGAGCAGTAATAGAATAGAAGGGGTTAATATAGTATGAAAAAAAGAGGGCACTATGGTGAAATGTAGCTGATATTTAATTAGTATAAAGAAGGGGTTAATATAAGCCTAGGCATTAGGAATATATAGTCTGATGTGAGATTGTACTGTGAAAACAGCTTTTTCACTTTTACATTGTTAACAAATTCAAATTTCGCGCTCTAAGATGGCGGACGCGAAAAGTTCATTCATAAAATGGCGGTAGACTTCAGCCGCGGTGTGATTGGGCAGCGAAAACTTCATAAACATGGCGCCGTGAATCCGGTTGGTCGGCGCTATTGTGTGAAGATGCCGCTGCCCAATCACAACTCAGCGGGGCGGAGCTACAGACTTCCAGCCGGCCGAACGGCATATCCGAAAATCGCACCAGGCGCTCGGCAAGAAAAGTTGCGAAGTCCCCGGTGTTGCGCTGACCAATCGGAATCAAAGCGCCATAAACAACAACCAATCACAATCGCGCCTCATTTCTCAATGGATGTCTATGGGAAGTCGGCATCCAATGAGAATCGCAGCGCGAATTTTGAAAATGCACGGAACTTTCCTTGCCGAGCGCCTGGTTCGATTTTCGGACACGGCGTTCGGGAGACTGGAAGTCTATAGCTCCGCCCCGCTGAATTGTGATAGGACAGCGGCATCTTCACACAATAGCGCCGACCAACCGGATTAACGGCGCCATGTGTATGAATTTCCGCTGGCCAATCTCACCGCGGCTGGCGTGTAGCAGCATTTTATTAATGAACATTTCGCGTCCGCCATATTACAGCGGCGAGTTGTACGGTCGGCGCCTGAATGCGTGTTCGGACACAGCGGTCTCATAGACCGCGGAGGCCGCTAGAAGCGCCGAAGTTTGCGCTTGTAGCGCAGAAGTCGGCGCTTGCAGCGGCGAAGTGTCCGAACAGTGGCGGACGCTCCATGCAGCGGCGATTGGCGCTGCATGGCGCAAAATAGTAAAAGTGGTGAAAAAAAAAGATAGTAAAAGAGGTGAAAATAAAACTCCACATCAGGACTATAGGCTCTGATGTGAAAAGGTAGATTGTCCAAAGGATATCTTAGCTGATCAATGGTAGATCCCGATCCGGCGCTTGCTTCCCGACGTCCCGCACGAAGGATGGATATCTCGGCTCAAATGTAGTCGAACAGACGGTCCAGCGGTAGCTTCTCGTTGTCCTTGAAAGACCCTCACGAAGGATGTTTTTCTTGGCAGAAATATAATCCAACAGATAGTCCAGCGGTAGGTTCTCGTTCTCCCACAAAGAGGATTCAAAGAGGTTGAAGATTCAAAATTGCCGCTATAAATAAGCGGGCTTATCTGATTGGAGGGCGGCAACTTCAGAAAGCTGGCGCCATGAATGTGATTGGTCGCTATGTATTTTCAAAAAAGGCGCGGCGATTGTGATTGGACGGCGCCTTCCTATAGAGATAGATAGAATAGATAGACAAAGGAGGCGATTTTCAGGCCGAGCCCCTGGTTCTATTTCCGGGCAGGCGACTCGGCTCAGAGGCATCATTCGACGGGGCCGGAAACTTGCAATCAGCGATTCGCGGCGATAGGTAGCGTATTACCAACGACTGGCAATCATTGCGAGTCGTTGGTAAGACGCGACCAAAGTCCGCGAACCGCTGAATGCGAGCTTGCGGCCCCGTGGAACGACGAAAAAGAGCCGACTTCCGTGACCGAAAATAGACGCAGGGGCCCGGCAATAAAATGGCCGAGACACCGCTATGTATGTGAATAGGAAGTGAGGTGCTCTTTTCATTGGGCGGTAATTCGAGCTGACTTCCTATAGACATACATTAGCGGTATGTCGGAAAATATATGGCCGGCCTTGTGGTTGTATTTTCGGACACGTGGGTAGGATATTTTCGGTAAAAAAAATTTTTATTTGTGTATGTATGTATGTTGATTTTTATGTATTTTTAAATGTATATTTGTAAATAGATATAGGTAGGTAGATAGATCATAAAAAGAATCCAAAATAAAAATAATTTTTTTTTTTTATTATTATTAATTTTAATTGAATTATTTATAATTTTTTATTATGTTTGTTATAATTTTTTAATAATTTTTTAATTAATTTTTTTATTATTAAATTTATTATTTAGGCTGAGACAGAGTTTTCATTCAGGTCCGCTGAAATTATATTATTTTTTAATCATTTTTTAATTATTGTTTTTATTATTAAATTTATTATTTAGACTGAGACACAGTTTTCATTCAGGTCCGCTGAAATTTTATTATTTTTTAATTATTTTTTAATTATTTTTTTTATTATTAAATTTATTATTTAGACTGAGACACAGTTTTCATTCAGGTCCGCTGAAATTTTATTATTTTTTAATTATTTTTTAATTATTGTTTTTATTATTAAATTTATTATTTAGACTGAGAGAGAGTTTTCATTCAGGTCCGCTGAAATTTTATTATTTTTTAATTATTTTTTAATTATTATTTTTATTATTAAATTTATTATTTAGACTGAGACAGAGTTTTCATTCAGGTCCGCTGAAATTTTATTATTTTTTAAATATTTTTTAATTATTTTTTTTATTATTAAATTTATTATTTAGACTGAGACAGAGTTTTCATTCAGGTCCGCTGAAATTTTATTATTTTTTAAATATTTTTTAATTATTTTTTTTATTATTAAATTTATTATTTAGACTGAGACAGAGTTTTCATTCAGGTCCGCTGAAATTTTATTATTTTTTAAATATTTTTTAATTATTTTTTTTATTATTAAATTTATTATTTAGACTGAGACAGAGTTTTCATTCAGGTCCGCTGAAATTTTATTATTTTTTAAATATTTTTTAATTATTTTTTTATTATTAAATTTATTATTTAGACTGAGACAGAGTTTTCATTCAGGTCCGGTGAAATTTTATTATTTTTAATTATTTTTTAATTATTTTTTTTATTATTAAATTTATTATTTAGACTGAGAGACAGTTTTCATTCAGGTCCGCTGAAATTTTATTATTTTTTAATTATTTTTAAATTATTTTTTTTATTATTAAATTTATTATTTAGACTGAGAGACAGTTTTCATTCAGGTCCGCTGAAATTTTATTATTTTTTAATTATTTTTTAATTATTTTTTTTATTATTAAATTTATTATTTAGACTGAGAGACAGTTTTCATTCAAGTCCGCTGAAATTTTATTATTTTTAAATTATTTTTAAATTATTTTTTTTATTATTAAATTTATTATTTAGACTGAGAGACAGTTTTCATTCAGGTCCGCTGAAATTTTATTATTTTTTAATTATTTTTTAATTATTTTTTTTATTATTAAATTTATTATTTAGACTGAGAGACAGTTTTCATTCAAGTCCGCTGAAATTTTATTATTTTTAAATTATTTTTTAATTAATTTTTTTATTATTAAATTAATTTGTTCGCATTGAAATACATTAGCGGTGTGTCGGCGATTTTATGGCCGCCGACCTGGTTCTATTTGTCGGCCCTAAAATCGCGGACACACCGCTAATGCATGTGTATGGGCAGTGAGCTCGAATTCTGATTGGTCTGCGTCCAATCCGAAATCGGGCGGACTGCCCATAGAGATGCATTAGCGGTGTGTCGGCGATTTTAGGGCCGACAAACAGAACCAGGTGGCCGGGCATAAAATCGGCGACACACCGGTAATGTATGTCAATGGGAAATGAGGGACTCTTCTGATTGGCTGAGGGCAGTAAAGAGCGACCAATCAGAAGAGCCCCAGACATGTCATTGACATAGAATGGTGGATTTGTCGTCCATTCTATGTTAATGATAAGTGAAGAGGACGTAGGAGCTGGAAAGAAGACAGAAGATCCCCGGGGCCGGATGAAGAGGCGGAGATGGCGGAAAGAAGAGAGAAGACCCCGGGGCCGGAGGAAGAGGACTTGTGTATCGGACGGACGATCAGATGACTAAGAAGGCATGTGAGTGATCGACGGGGAGGTTAGGGTAGGGGACGGCGAGGGCTTCGGGTGTAGGGCTTTAGGTGTTAGCGACAGCGGCGGGAGCTTAGGAGGCGGCGGGGCTTAGAGGGTAGGGGGTTAGGTGTGACGGGGCTTACGGGGTAGGGGCATAGGTGCGGCGGGTCGGGGCTTAGGGTGTAGGGGTGCGGCGGTGTTAGCGACAGCGGCGGGCATAGGTGTGGCGGGTCGGGGCTTAGGGTGTAGGGGTGCGGCGGTGTTAGCGACAGCGGCGGGCATAGGTGCGGCGGGTCGGGGCTTAGGGTGTAGGGGTGCGGCGGTGTTAGCGACAGCGGTGGGCATAGGTGCGGCGGGTCGGGGCTTAGGGTGTAGGGGTGCGGCGGTGTTAGCGACAGCGGCGGGCATAGGTGCGGCGGGTCGGGGCTTAGGGTTTAGGGGTGTGGCGGTGTTAGCGACAGTGGCGGGCATAGGTGCGGCGGGTCGGGGCTTAGGGTGTAGGGGTGCGGCGGTGTTAGCGACAGCGGCGGGCATAGGTGGGGCGGGTCGGGGCTTAGGGTGTAGGGGTGCGGCGGTGTTAGCGACAGCGGCGGGTATAGGTGGGGCGGGTCGGGGCTTAGGGTGTAGGGGTGCGGCGGTGTTAGCGACAGCGGCGGGCATAGGTGCGGCGGGTCGGGGCTTAGGGTGTAGGGGTGCGGCGGTGTTAGCGACAGCGGCGGGCATAGGTGCGGCGGGTCGGGGCTTAGGGTGTAGGGGTACGGCGGTGTTGCTAGCATTGCGAGTTGCTAACAAAGCAAGCCACAGAAGCCCATACTACTGTAGTCTACACCGCTATAGTATACTACAGTCTCATGCCCATAAGCGCCATGGGACTGTAGTATACCATCGCGCTGTACACTACAACCCCCTGCCGCTCTAACACACTACCACGCCGCTGCTGTACTCTACACCACTATAGTATACTACAGTCCCATGCCCATAAGCGCCATGGGACTGTAGTATACCATCGCGCTGTACACTACAGCCCCCTCCCGCCGACTCCTAAGCTCCCGCCGCAAAGCCCCGACCGCCGCACCTATGCCCGCCGCTGTCGCTAACACCGCCGCACCCCTACACCTTAAGCCCCGACCCGCCGCACCTATGCCCGCCGCTGTCGCTAACACCGCCGCACCCCTACACCCTAAGCCCCGACCCGCGCACCTATGCCCGCCGCTGTCGCTAACACCGCCGCACCCCTACACCTTAAGCCCCGACCCGCCGCACCTATGCCCGCCGCTGTCGCTAACACCGCCGCACCCCTACACCTTAAGCCCCGACCCGCCGCACCTATGCCCGCCGCTGTCGCTAACACCGCCGCACCCATTCACCCTAAGCCCCGACCCGCGCACCTATGCCCGCCGCTGTCGCTAACACCGCCGCACCCCTACACCTTAAGCCCCGACCCGCCGCACCTATGCCCGCCGCTGTCGCTAACACCGCCGCACCCCTACACCCTAAGCCCCGACCCGCCGCACCTATGCCCGCCGCTGTCGCTAACACCGCCGCACCCCTAAACCCTAAGCCCCGACCCGCTGCACCTATGCCCGCCGCTGTCGCTAACACCGCCGCACCCCTACACCCTAAGCCCCGACCCGCCGCACCTATGCCCGCCGCTGTCGCTAACACCGCCGCACCCCTACACCCTAAGCCCCGACCCGCCGCACCTATGCCCGCCGCTGTCGCTAACACCGCCGCACCCCTAAACCCTAAGCCCTGACCCGCCGCACCTATGCCCGCCGCTGTCGCTAACACCGCCGCACCCCTACACCCTAAGCCCCGACCCGCCGCACCTATGCCCGCCGCTGTCGCTAACACCGCCGCACCCCTACACCCCAAGCCCCGACCCGCCCCACCTATGCCCACCGCTGTCGCTAACACCGCCGCACCCCTACACCCTAAGCCCCGCTTTGCAGGCATTGCTTCGCGAGTCGCCGTGGCCGTTACGCGGCCACGGACAGAGTCCAGGAGGTGAAACCTGGACTCGCTAATAAAGCCACCGGAAGCTGCGCCGCTCCGACGGAAGTCGCTACGGCAATTATATAATAGATATTCTAGGTTCTTCAAAGTAGCCACCTTTTGCTTTGATTACTGCCTTGCACTCTATTGGCATTCTCTTGATGAGCTTCAAAAGGAAGTCACCGGAAATGGTTTTCACTTCACAGCAGTGCCCTGTCAGGTTTAATAAGTGGGATTTCTTGCCTTATAAATAGGGTTGGGACCATTAGTTGTGTTGTGCAGAAGTCTGGTAGATACAGAGCTGATAGTCCTACTGAATAGACTGTTAGAAATTGTATTATGGCAAGAAAAAAACAACTAAGTAAAGAAAAACGAGTGGCCATCATTACTTTAAGAAATTAAGGTCAGTCAGTCCAAAAAGTTGGGAAAACTTTGAAAGTGTCCCCAAGTGCAGTTGCAAAAACCATCAAGCACTACAAAGAAACTGGCTCACATGAGGACCGCTACAGGAAAGGAAGACCAAAACTCACCTCTGCTGCAGAGGATAAGTTCATCCGAGAAATCGCAGGTCAACAGCAGCTCGGATTAGTGACCAGGTCAATGCCACACAGAGTTCAAGCAGCAGACACATCTCTACAACAACTGTTAAGAGGAGACTTTATAGCTGCTAGGAAACCACTGCTAAGGACAGGCAACAAGCAGAAGAGACTTGTTTGGGCTAAAGAACACAAGGAATGGACATTAGACCAGTGGAAATCTGTGCTTTGGTCTGATGAGTCCAAATTTGAGATCTTTGGTTCCAACCACTGTGTCTTTGTGAGAAGCAGAAAAGGTGAACGGATGGACTCTACATCCCTGGTTCCCACCGTAAAGCATGGAGGAGGAGGTGTGATGGTGTTTGGGTGCTTTGCTGGTGACACTGTTGGGGATTTATTCAAAATTGAAGGCATACTGAACCAGCATGGCTACCACAGCATCTTGCAGCGGCATGCTATTCCATCCGAATTGTGTTTAGTTGGACCATCATTTATTTTTCAACATGACAATGACCCCAAACACACCTCCAGGCTTTGTAAGGGCTATTTGACCAAGAAGGAGAGTGATGGGGTCCAACGCCAGATGACCTGACCTCCACAGTCACCAGACCTGAACCCAATCGAGATGGTTTGGGGTGAGCTGGACCGCAGAGTGAAGGCAAAAGTGCCAACAAGTGCTATGCATCTCTAGGAACTCCTTCAAGACTGTTGGAAGACCATTTCCAGTGACTACCTCTAGAAGCTCATCAAGAGAATGCAAGAATGTGCAAAGCAGTAATCAAAGCAAAAGATGGCTACTTTGAAGAACCTAGAACATAAGACATAATTTCAGGTGTTTCACACTTTTTTGTTAAAGGGATCCTGTCACCGCCAAAATACCTCAAAAGCTATTAAAAGCTGTCCCTAGAGCATAGTAACACTTACCCTACACTCCTTTTAGCTCCTAAATGCAGCAAGTGAAAATGAAGATAAATGTTATTATACTACCTCATTAAGGATGATAATTAGTGACTATGGTATTCGTAGTCACCCTGGCAGGCTCTCCCTCTTCATGATATCACGCCTCAATAGGCGTGATCTTCAAATCCCCTCTCTCCTATGGCAGCTGGACCGCTGCATTGTGCGGCTGTATGACGCAAACCGCGTCATTTCCGGCGCCGGGTGACGTATGTACACCCGCGCCGCTGTTAGCTTCAAGACCCGCACTGCGCATGCGCAGTGCGCATTTTGAAGCTAACAGAGCGGCGCGGGTGTACATACCGCCACCCGGCGCCGGAAATGACGCGATTCGCGGCACCCAGCCTCACTACAGGCCAGCCGACACAGGACAGAGCGGGGAGGCGCGCATTTGAATCTGATTTGAAGATCACGCCTATTGAGGCATGATATCATGAAGAGGGAGAGCCTGCCAGGGTGACTATGAATACCATAGTCACTAATTATCATCCTTAATGAGGTAGTGTAATAACATTTATCTTCATTTTCACTTGCTGCATTTAGGAGCTAAATGGAGTGTAGGGTAAGTGTTACTATGCTCTAGGGGCAGCTTTTAATAGCTTTTGGGTTGTTTTGGGGGTGACAGGATCCCTTTAAGTAAATAATTCCACATGTGTTAATTTATAGTTTTGATACCTTCAGTGTGAATCTACAATTTTCATAGTCATGAAAATACAGAAAACTCTTTGAATGAGAAGGTATGTCCAAACTTTTGGTCTGTACTGTATATATACATTGTGTGCAGAATTATTAGGCAAATGAGTATTTTGATCAAATTATACTTTTTATACATGTTGTCCTACTCCAAGCTGTACAGGCTTGAGAGCCAACTACCAATTAAGTAAATCAGGTGATGTGCATCTCTGCAATGAGGAGGGGTGTGGTGTAATGACACCAACACCCTATATAAGGTGTGCTTATTTATTAGCAAATGCCTTTCCTTAGGCAAAATGGGTAAGAAGAGAGTTTTGACGGTCTCTGAAAAGTCCAAAATTGTGAGATGTCTTGCAGAGGAATGCAGCAGTCTTGAAATTGACAAACTTTTGAAGCGTGATCATCGAAAAATCAAGATTTCATAGCAAATAGCCAACAGGGTCGCAAGAAGTGTGTTGGGCAAAAAAGCGCAAAAAAACTGCCCATGAATTGAGGAAAATCAAGCGTGAAGCTGCAAAGATGACATTTGCCACCAGTATTACCATATTTCAGAGCTGCAACATTACTGGAGTATCAAAAAGCACAAGGTGTGCCATACTCAGGGATATGGCCGAGGTAAGGAAGGCTGAAAAGCGACCACCTTTGAACAAGAAACATAAGATAAAATGTCAAGACTGGGCCAACTTGGAGAAATTAGAACCGGATGGATAGAAGCCGCGCTGACCACAATAAGAGAAACAGAGTAACACACACACTCTGTTTATTCAGCCTTCAGCCTACGCGTTTCGTGGCAAACAGGCCACTTCATCAGGGCTCAAGATTCAACAGCACATCCAGCTATATATACACACAGGAACAATCAAAAAAAAATCAGAAGAAATGAAGCTCCACCCCCCTCTGACGTCACTTCTGGTGAAAACGCCCACTATAAGTCAAACGTATAAAAATGCCCATTACATTGTTTACAATACATTAAAAATACATTAAAACACAATAATCAGTATTTAAAATCGCATATGTTCTTCAATAAATAATTAAAACATTTTTGGTAAAAAGATAAATCAGGATTAGAACTAACCCTGGCAGGGGCATAAAACTCTTCTCTGGAGAGTAAACCTCCGTCTTATACCACTTAACCATCCGGTCGTCTTAGGTAAGAGCAACTGTTTAGCCAGGATCTACCAACTCAACCCATCCAAACAATTAAATATCATCATTTACTTGGTACAAAAAAACCTTCTTTTTTATATAAAAATTAAACAATAATTATAAAAATATAAATTTCTTGTCTATAGGGATCTTTCAAGGTAAATGACCACTAAATTTTGTGTCTATAATATGCTCACTGAATAATTTATATTCCTTGGTTTGTTGATCTATGTAAATTACAAGTCACCTGTATATACAAACTCGCAATTAAAAACCTCTCAATATAAAGAGGAAATGCAGACAGGATCTATATGAGGTAAAGGATTAACAGAGAAACCGAAAAAAATGAATTACAGTGTACTCGAATCACAATTACATAAAAATAAAGGGTTCATCCAGAATATGAACCCATTATGTCTAGGGGTAACCACAAAGTGATTAAGCAACACCTCAGACCGGTAAGCTATCTGAGTTCATGGAGGATAGAGAACACTACGGTCATAGTATCTCGCCACATTATCACATAGAAGAACTCCATCTGGCAAGATGGTAAGAAAGAAACCATCACAGATAACTATCAGTATAATAAAAGTCTTCGATTTAACATCACCATGGTGAACTACGGTGCAATGTCGCGATAATAACCTTTGTATATCCAGAGCTAGGAATCTTAACTACACTAGGTGCCAAGACATTTTTGATGGATATACAAAGGTAGGTAATGAACAAACTGGCCATAGGGGTTCGTACCGATGCAATAGACGTGGGTGTAAATGTTGTAGGTCTATTAGTAATGACGTGGACAGTTTCATGTCATTTTCGAATGAAGGGAAGGTTTTTAATATTAACTTCAGAATGACATGCCAGACGGATCATGTGATCTATTTGATCCAGTGCAACTGTGGTAAACAGTATGTGGGAAGAACTTCTCAACCTCTTCATAAACGTGTAAATTCCCATAGGTTTAACATTCTCAGAGGTTTTTTAAAACATGGATTATCGCGACATTGCACCGTAGTTCACCATGGTGATGTTAAATTATCTGTTACCCCTATTGATTATGTGCCTGAAAATACTCCTAGGAGATTGGATGTCCTAGGTAAAAGAGAAACATATTGGATTTTTAAGCTGGGCACTTTAAGCCCTGGTGGGCTTAATGAGGTAAGTGACCTTTTTTAAGAACCCATGAGTTGTTAATGTCTTCTTGATTCCTTCGAAGACTTTTATTATACTGATAGTTATCTGTGATGGTTTCTTTCTTACCGTCTTGCCAGATGGAGTTCTTCTATGTGATAATGTGGCGAGATACTATGACCGTAGTGTTCTCTATTCCCCATGAACTCAGATAGCTTACCGGTCTGAGGTGTTGCTTAACCACTTTGCGGTTACCCCTAGACATAATGGGTTCATATTCTGGATGAACCCTTTATTTTTATGTAATTGTGATTCGAGTACACTGTAATTCATTTTTTTTCGGTTTCTCTGTAAATCCTTTACCTCATATAGATCCTGTCTGCATTTCCTCTTTATATTGAGAGGTTTTTAATTGCGAGTTTGTATATACAGGTGACTTGTAATTTACAAAGATCAACAAACCAAGGAATATAAATTATTCAGTGAGCATATTATAGACACAAAATTTAGTGGTCATTTACCTTGAAAGATCCCTATAGACAAGAAATTTATATTTTTATAATTATTGTTTAATTTTATATAAAAAAGGTTTTTTTGTACCAAGTAAATGATGATATTTAATTGTTTGGATGGGTTGAGTTGGTAGATCCTGGCTAAACAGTTGCTCTTACCTAAGGCGACCGGATGGTTAAGTGGTATAAGACGGAGGTTTAATCTCCAGAGAAGAGTTTTATGCCCCTGCCAGGGTTAGTTCTAATCCTGATTTATCTTTTTACCAAAAATGTTTTAATTATTTATTGAAGAACATATGCGATTTTAAATACTGATTATTGTGTTTTAATGTATTTTTAATGTATTGTAAACAATGTAATGGGCATTTTTATACGTTTGACTTATAGTGGGCGTTTTCACCAGAAGTGACGTCAGAGGGGGGTGGAGCTTCATTTCTTCTGATTTTTTTTTTGATTGTTCCTGTGTGTATATATAGCTGGATGTGCTGTTGAATCTTGAGCCCTGATGAAGTGGCCTGTTTGCCACGAAACGCGTAGGCTGAAGGCTGAATAAACAGAGTGTGTGTGTTACTCTGTTTCTCTTATTGTGGTCAGCGCGGCTTCTATCCTTCCGGTTCTAATTTCTCCAAGTGGATCCTTTCTTTTTGCCGGAGCCTGCTGCGACCATACGTGCTTGTCCAAGGGAGTTGTGACCATTCACAACCAGACCAGGTGAGTCTGTATTGTGGGAGTCCGTGTGACCATCAAACCCGAAGGTATTACTCTATGTGCGCTTCTTTTCCTTCTTATTTGTAAAGACTGGGCCAAGAAATATCTTAAGGCTGATTTTTCAAAGATTTTATGGACTGATGAAATGAGAGTGACTCTTGATGGGCCAGAGGCTGGCTCAGTAAAGGGCAGAGAGCTCCACCCCGACTCAGACTCCAGCAAGGTGGAGGTGAGGTACTGGTATGGGCTGGTATCATCAAAGACGAACTTTTCGGGTTGAGGATGGAGTGAAGCTCAACTCCTGGACCTACTGCCAGTTTCTGGAAGACAACTTCTTCAAGCAGTGGTACAGGAAGAAGCTGGTATCGTTCAAGAACAACATGATTTTCATGCAGGACAATGCTCCATCACATGCATCCAACTACTCCACAGCGTGGCTGGCCAGTAAAGATCTAAAAGAAGAAAAAATAATGACATGGCCCCCTTGTTCACATGATCTGAACCCCATAGAGAACATGTGGTCCCTCCTAAAATGTGAGCTCTACAAGGAGGTAAAACAGTACACCTCTCGGAAAAGTGTCTGGAAGGCTGTGGTGGCTGCTTCACCCAATGTTGATCGTATACAGATCAAGCAACTGATAGAATCTATGGATGGAAGGCTGTTGAGTGTCATCATAAAGAAAGGTGGCTATATTGGTCACTAATTTTTTTGGGTTTTGTTTTTGCATGTCAGAAATATTTTTTTCTAAATTTTGTGCAGTTATATTAGTTTACCTGGTAAAAATAAACAAGCGAGATGGGAATATTTTTGGTTTTTATTAAGTTGCCTAATAATTCTGCACAGTAATAGTTAACTGCACAAACAGATATCCTCCTAACATAGCTAAATCTAAAAAAAAACCACTCCAACTTCCAAAAATATTAAGGTTTGATATTTATGAATCTTTTGGGTTGATTGAGAACATAGTTGCTCATCAATAATAAAAATAATACTCTAAAATACAACTTGCCCAATAATTCTGCACACAGTGTATATATATATATACAGTACATAATACATATATATATATATATATATATATATGAATAAATATACCTAAATACTGTATATATATATTTATCTCCTCGCTACTGAAATTGAAATTGAAACTCAACTGTCTTCCTCACAATACATACCTGTAGTACAAATACATATATATATATATATATATATATTATATATACTAGATGGTGGCCTGATTCTAACGCATCGGGTATTCTAGATTATGTATGTAGTTGACATACTGTGACTGACAGAACTTGTTCAGTTAACGTGAGTGAACTAAATACATATATATATATATATATATATATATATATATATATATGTATACATTTATATAGCAGCGCTATGGTATATGGTTGTACATTACAGCACATGCATAGCAGCACTATAGTATATGGCGGTACATTACAGTACATGTATAGCAGCAATATAGTATATGGTGGTACATTACAGCACATGTATACAGTAGATATATAGCAGCACTATAGTATATAGCGGTACATTATAGTACATGTATAGCAGCGCTATAGTTTATGGCGGTACATTATAGTACATGTATAGCAGCACTATAGTATATGGCGGTACATTACAGCACATGTATAGCAGCACTATAGTATATGGCGGTACATTACAGTAGATGTATAGCAGCACTATAGTATATGGCGGTACATTATAGTACATGTTTAGCAGCGCTATAGTTTATGGCGGTACATTATAGTACATGTATAGCAGCACTATAGTATATGGTGGTACATTATAGTACATGTATAGCAGTACTATAGTATATGGCGGTACATTATAGTACATGTATAGCAGCATTATGGTATATGGCGGTACATTATAGTACATGTATAGCAGCACTATAGTTTATGGCGGTACATTATAGTACATGTATAGCAGCGCTATAGTTTATGGCGGTACATTATAGTACATGTATAGCAGCACTATAGTATATGGCGGTACATTACAGCACATGTATAGCATCACTATAGTATATGGCAGTACATTATAGTACATGTATAGCAGCACTATAGTTTATGGCGGTACATTATAGTACATGTATAGCAGCGCTATAGTTTATGGCGGTACATTATAGTACATGTATAGCAGCACTATAGTATATGGTGGTACATTATAGTACATGTATAGCAGTACTATAGTATATGGCGGTACATTATAGTACATGTATAGCAGCATTATGGTATATGGCGGTACATTATAGTACATGTATAGCAGCACTATAGTTTATGGCGGTACATTATAGTACATGTATAGCAGCGCTATAGTTTATGGCGGTACATTATAGTACATGTATAGCAGCACTATAGTATATGGTGGTACATTATAGTACATGTATAGCAGTACTATAGTATATGGCGGTACATTATAGTACATGTATAGCAGCACTATGGTATATGGCGGTACATTATAGTACATGTATAGCAGCACTATAGTATATGGTGGTACAATATAGTACATTTATAGCAGCACTATAGTATATGGCGGTACATTACAGCACATGTATAGCATCACTATAGTATATGGCATTACATTATAGTACATGTATAGCAGCACTATAGTATATGGGGGTACATTACAGTACATGTATAGCAGCGCAATGGTATATGACGGTATATTACAGCACATGTATAGCAGCGCTATAGTATATGGCAGTACATTACAGCACATGTATAGCAGCGGTATAGTATATGGCGGTACATTACAGCACTAGACATGAGCGAGCACTAAAATGCTCGGGTGCTCGATGCTCTGGCCGAGCATCCCAAGATACTCGTGCACTCGGCCAGAGCACCGAGCCCAATGTAAATCAATTAGTGACAGGCTCCGCCCACAGACTTCCGGCTATAACACCAGTGTTTCTGGGAAAGGGCGGGAGGGTGGGCTTTTTCCATATGCCGCTGCATACAACACCTTGCTGTGCCCCCCCAAAGGGATCCTAACAATCAATCTGCTCCCTGTGAGGTGCCAGCTCACTGTGTGCACTGAAGGGAGCTGTGTATTTGTGTCAGATCGCTTATTATTAGCGAGGAGTCCGAGTATCTCAGCGGTACTCGGTGCTCGCCGAGCATCCCGAGTACCTGGATACTCATGCGAGTAACGAGTAGCGCCGAGCATACTCGCTCATCCCTATACAGCACATGTATAGCAGCACTATAGTATATGGCGGTACATTACAGTAAATGTATAGCAGCGGCATAGTATATGGTGGTACATTACAGCACATGTAAAGCAGCACTATAGTATATTGCGGTACATTATAGTACATGTATAGCAGCACTATAGTATATGGCGGTACATTACAGCACATGTATAGCAGTGCTATGGTATATGGCGATACTCTGCTCCCCGCGGCCCCCCTGCTCCTCCTGGCTCCTCCACAGTAAAAGTAAAAATAAAAAAATCATCAGTGAGGATATTCACCTGTCCGCCGGTTCGCTCCACCTCCGTCTTCTAGGTCATACAGGCCTTTAGGACTTGTCGCTGCCTGGGAAACTAATCAGCTCATTGGTCACATGACCGCTAACTGCTGGGGCGGCAGGATGGAGCAGGGCGGCAGGATTCAGCAGGGGGCAGGATGTTGACGGGGGGAAAGCAGGATGGAGTGAGCCGGGCAGCATGGAGCGAGCCGGGCAGCATGGTGCGAGCTGGGCAGGATGGAGCGAGCGGGACAGTATGGAGCGAGCGGGGCAGGATGGAGTGAGTGGGGCAAAATAGAGCCAGGGGGGCAGGATGGAGCCGAGGGGGGCGGGATGGAGCCGGGGGGAGGGACTGGATGGAGCCGGGGGGTCAGGATGGAGCGATCAGGCAGGATGGAGCCGAGGGGGGGGACAGGATGGAGCCGGTGGGGCAGAAAGGAGCCGGGAGGGCAGAATGGAGCCAGGGGGGCAGGATGCAGCCGGCAGGGGGGTGGGAGGGGCAGGATGGAGCCGGGGGATGCAGGGTGGATCAGAGCGGGCAGGATGGAGCCAGGGGGGGCAAGATGGAGCCGGCAGGCATAGTGGAGCCCACGGGGCAGAATGGAGTTGGGGGGGCAGGATGGAGCCGGCGGGGGGACAGGATGGAGCCGGCGGGGGACAGGATGGAGCCGGGGGGGCAGGATGGAGCGATCACGGCAAGATGGAGTCGTGGGGGCAGGATGGAGCGGCGGGGCAGAGTGGAGCCGGGGGGGCAGAATGGAGCCAGGGAGGCAGGATGGAGCCAGGGAGGGGTCAGGATGGAGTCGGCGGGGGGGGGGGGTGCAGGATGGAGCGATCAGGGCAGGATGGAGCCGGGGGGGGACAGGATGGAGCCGGCGGGGCAGAGTGGAGCCGGCGGGGCAGTATGGAGCCAAGAGGGCAGGATGGAGCAAGGGGGGCAGGATGGAGCCAGCACGGGGGGCAGAATGGATCCAGCAGGGGCAGAATGGAGCCGGCGGAGAGCAGGATGGAGCCGGCGGGGGGCAGGATGGAGAGCTGGCGGGGCAGGACGGAGCCGTCGGGGCAGGATAGAGCTGGCGGGGCAGGATGGAGCCGGCAGAGGGGGGCAGGATGGAGCGATTGGGACAGAATGTAGCCAGGGGGGCAGGATGGAGCCAGCAGGGGGGGGGGCGAGGCTGGATAAAGCCTGTGGGGCAGGATGGAGCGATCTGGGCAGAATGTAGCCGGGGGGGCAGGAAGGAGCCGGGGGGCAGGATGGAGCCGGCGGGGGAAGGTGAGGCAGGATGAAGCCTGCGGGGCAGGATGGAACGATCGGGGCAGAATGTAGCTGGGGGAGGGGGCAATATGGAGCCGGGGGATATGGGGAGGTAAGGATGGAGCCGGGGGAGGGGGGCAGGATGGAGCCGAAGGAGGGGGTGCAGGATGGAGCCGGGGCCACAGGATGGAGGCAGGGGGGCAGGATGGAGCGAGCGGACTGTGGAGTCGGGGGGGCAGGATGGAGTGATTGGTGACCGGTAGCAGGATCTTGCATAATGTCAGAATGACATCGGCTTCCGGCGCTGTGATTGGCCCGCTCGCGGTCATGTGATATGTGACGCTCATATCACATGACTGCGAGCGGGCCAATCACAGTGCCGAACGTCGATGTCATTCTGACATCATTCAAGGTCCTGCTACCGGTCACCGATCACTCGGCGGAGAGGTAAGTATAAGAATCTTTATTATTTTTAATACATTTGTGTTTATTTTCGATTTGATTTAGCAGTGCATAATTTACTGCAAAATCAAATCACTAAGGAGCAGGGGGGCCGCGGGGAGTGGGAGCGCGGGCAGGACAGGAGGAGCAAGAGGGAGAGCGCGAGAAGGGCAGGAGGAGCGGGGTATGGAGCGCAGGCAGGGCAGGAGGAGCGGGAGAGAGAGCGCGGGTACGGCAGAGGAGCGGGGTATGGAGCGCAGGCAGGCCATCGTCGGCCGGACCCGTGTGCAAATTGGCGCGAGAATCGAGCTTTGAATTCTCGCGCCTATTTACATAGTCTTTGCTCATTGGCCAATGAGCAGTCTGTGTCAGGGCGCGCAATTTCGGCGACAGACGCAGAAAATCCTTAGACAATTACATAGTAGATATGTACACAGAATATTCTTTGCACACTTTGTTGTTCCAGTAGGCCAAAATTAGATGCATACATGACACCTGCATCAAATTGGTTGCCTTCAGTTACAATGTTCTTTTTTCAGACACATAGAGGTCATTTGTACATTAACACATTTGTGTTTGCAGTTAGTCAGTTTAACACAGTCCTATGAGAACACAGAGTTTTATATGTCACGATTCTTCTGCTGTTTATTTCAGTTCGTGTTGAGCTGTCAGTTGGGTGATGGTCATTTGGGTAATGCTGGGGGGGCTGCTAACGTAATGACATGGAGTTGGCATGGCAGAGAATAAAAGAAGTCTATTTGATGGACCATGCAATAATTGCTCTGACATTTTCATTTTGAGGCAAACCCTTTTCAAGATTTCATTTTTTCAATTTGACATGGAAAAGGATTGTAAGTAATAAATTCAATAGTAAAATTCGTATCATTGTTCAAAATAAAATCTAATTTTTTACATTGGGCTAAGCCAAAATTGCTTTTTTTAATAATCAATTACCAAGGTTATTTTTGGAATGGAGTGGCTCTGCTTAAAATAAAATGGGGGTTCCAATGTTAAGTATTGAGCCATCACACAAACATTTAAAGTGATTTACATGTGTTTATTTTGGTCAAAAAATTGCCTTTTTCAAGTTGTAATTAATTTTTCTACTTAACTTTTTTATAATCTAAATAACAAGATGGCAACACAATGATTAAAAAATGTCATTCGTAAAATATACAAGTTTTGGGCTGCACATTTTGCCGATAATGGTGATTTTTTTAAGAACAAAATATTCAAACACTCAGAAAAACAAGCATTTGATAATTCCCTTGGTTTGCCTATTTACATTGTGTTGGGAACGGTGTTCTATGAATTTCGTGAATAATGCCACCTAAAAGGGTTCAATAAATCAGGAATATTGGGTGACTGTGGTGGAACCTTAAGGTTTTCCCTTTTTGACCTTTAATTATATTACCTAGTAAAAAGCCCAAGCAATTGCATCGGGAGGCGTGAAATGAATTGTGTGTTTAAGGGGGTCAGTTTGGGTGCAAGTAAAAAGGGTCTGTGGGTGCAAAATCAGGCGGGGTTGGGGTAAAAGATTAACAGGCGGTCTGTGGGTAGCGAGTTACAGAAGGCTCTTTAGGGGATTTTAAAAGGAGTCTGTGGGTAAGAGTAATATAGGGTTGTGGTGCAATATAAGGCGGTCTGTGGTAGAGATTAGAGGCGGGTCGTGGGTACGAAAAAAGGGGTCTGGGGGAGAGAGTTTTCGGGGCTTGGTGGGTACAAGTTATACAGGCGGTTGTGGGTACAGAGATACAGGCGGTTGTGGGTACAAGTTAAGGGGCTTGTGGTACGAGTTAAAGGGGCTTGTGGGTAGGAGTAAAAGTGGCTTGTGGGTACAAGTTACAGGTGGCTCTGTGGGTATAGAGTATAGAGGTGGCCTATAGATAGCAGAGTATGATATGGCGGGGGCTGGAGGGGGTGGGAGGCGAGGCCTGGAGGGGGAGGGGAGAGGAGGGGAGGGGTGAGGAGAGGGAGGCTGGAGGGGTGGGAGAGGTGAGGTTGGGAGGGAGGAGAGGTGGGTGGGGGGTGGGAAGAGATGGGTAGAGGGGTGAGGAAGGGGGGTTGGAGTGGGGGGAGAGGTGCAAGGAGGGGTGAATAATGCGACAGGGTGAGAAGGTTGGCTGGGGGTGAGGAGAGCAAGGCTGGAGGGGGGAAGGTGGGGGGGGGAGGGGTAAGAGGTGAAGCTGGAGGTGAGGAGAGGTGAGGGGGGAGGGGTGAGGAAGGGAGGGTGGAGGGTGAGAATAGGTCCCGGAGGGGTGAAAGAGGTGAGGGTGGAGGGGGAGGAGAGGTAAGGGTGGGGGTGAAAGAGGGTGGGGTGGAGGGTAGGAAGGGGGTGCGGCTGGAGGGGTAAGAGAGGTTTGATGGAGGGTGAAAGGGTGGGGTGGAGGGGTGAGGAGGTGAGGGTGGAGGGGTAGAAGGGGTTTTAGGGTGGGGGTGGAGGAGAGGGGGGCGGGAGGGTGAAAGGTTCGGAGGGGGGGAAGAAGGTGCGGTGGGGGGGTGAGGAAGGTGCGGCGGAGGGTGAGGAGAGGTGCGGTGGAGGTGAGGAGAGGTGAGGTTGTGGGGTGAGGAGAGGTGAGGCTTGGGGGTGAGGGAGAGGTCCGGCTGGGGGGGTAGGAAAGCAAGGCTGGAGGGGTGAAGAGAGGCGGTGAGGGGGAGGGAGCAAGGTGGAGGGGTGAAAGGGTGGGGGTGGAGGGGGAAGAGAGGTCGGGCTGGGGGTGAGGAGAGGTCTGGCTCGAGGGGTGAGGAGAGGGGTGTAGTTGAGGAAGGTCCGGTGGAGGGGTGGGGAGAGCAGAGGCTGGAGGGGTGAAGGGAGGGGGGGGGGGAGGGGTGAAGAAGGTAGATGGAGGGTGGGAGAGATGAGGGGGGGGGTGAGGAGAGTCCGCTGGAGGGGTAGGAGGGGCAGTGGAGGGGTGGGAGAGGTGGGTGGGGGGTGAGGAGGCCACTGGAGGGGTGAGGAGAGATTTTATGGGGGAGAGGAAGATGCGGGGAGCGGTACATCACCGTCGCGGCAGGACTGGTGTGTGCTGGGCTGTCGCCCCCCAGTCACCCCCTTATCCTCTGCGGGGGGGGCTGCAGAGAGGGATCTCAGTCCCCTAGGTCACACGTACCTGAATGGAAGGAGCGGATTGGACGTCTGTGGTAAAGAAGGACACCATCCGATTGGTCCAGGATGCCGAGTCCTGGCCATGGATGGGCGTCCGGTTTTACAACACAGGCCCCAAAACTGCTTGTAGGGGCGGCGGGCGGCGAAGGGAGGTGAGGGGCGTGTAGGCTTTGCGCCTGACACGGCCCGTCACTTTCATTGGCCGCCGCCGCCGCCCACAGGAGACGTAAGGGTTGGCACCCCGCCCACAGCCCTACACCGCACCACCACGGCGACACAGCCCAGGGTGAAGAGCGCAGGGCCGGAAGGCAAGCCGGTTGGGCACTCGACATCGCGGAGGCCCGGGCCGCTTCGATGACGCTATTTGCGGTCGCTCGCGGTTGGGTTCTGGACGGTTTGCCAGGGGGTGGGGCGGTGTCACTGTGTGGGTGCGGCTCGCAGTGCCGCAAAGGGTTTTGGGATTTGGCTACAGTGGGGAATCCCAAACTCTCGATTATATAAGTAGAAGTAAAAGGGGATGCTATTGCTGGGAGTTGGGTGAACAAATTGGGGGGGGGGGCGTTTGGCATTGGGGAAGAGCTGTCACTTCCCCCCGTCAAGAGGCGTGTGGGAGTGAGGGCTGGGGAGGAAGAGGGGTGAGCGGCAGTGTGGGGTGAGTGGGGGGTGAAATGGGAAAAAGGGGCATGTGGGGTGAGTGGAGTGAGAGGGACAGTGGGGGTGAGGGGGCATGACAGGGGCAGTGTGGGGGGGTAAAGGGGTGAGCAGGGGCATGTGGGTGGGGGGGGGGTAAGCAGGGCATGTGGGTGAGTGGGGGCAGTTGGGGGTGATAGGGGTAGCAGGGCATTTTGGGGTATTAGGGGGGCATGCAGGGGCAGTGTGTGTGAGGGGGCAGTGGGGTGAGTGGGGTAAGGGCGGGCAGTGTGGGAGTGGGGTGGCTATGCAGGGGCAGTGGGGTAGTGGGGGCGTTTGTGAGAAGGGGTTAAGCAGGGCAGTGTGGGATAGTGAGGGGTATAGGGGGGGATAAAAGGAGTAGAGGGGCAGTGGGGTGAAGGGGTAATCAGGGGATGTTGTGAGTGGGGGGGTTTGCGGGGCAGTGTGGGTAAGTGGGGGCTGTGGGTGGTAGAGGGTAAGCAGGGGCTTGGGTAATGGGGCATGTGGGGATTGGGGGGTAACGGGGCAGTGTGGGGAGGGAGTGAGGAGATAGGGGGGTAAGGAGGAGGACAGGGCAGTGTGGGTGAGTGGGGGTAAGTAGGGTAGTGTGGTGATTGGGGGTAAGCAGGGGCAGTGTGGGGGGAGTGAGGATAAGGGGGTAAGAAGTGGAGGGGCAGTGTGGGTGAGTGGGGGTAGCAGGGGCACTGGGTGAGTGGGGGGGTTATGCAGGGGCATTGTGGGAAAGGGTGGGGGCAGTGGGGGAGTGGGGGGTAACGGGACAGTGTGGGTAAGTGGGGGCGTTTGGGTATTGGGGGGGTAAACAGGGGCAGTGTGGGAGTGAGAAGGACATAGGGGGGTAAAGGGGTGAGCGGGCAGTGTGGGTGATGGGGGGGGAATAGGAAGTGTGGGTGATTTGGGGGGTAAAGGGGCAGTGTGGGGAGTGATGAGGGACATAGGGGGGGTAAGAGGATGACGGGGAGGTGGTGGGGGGTAAGTAGGGCATGTGGGTGTTTTGGGGGGTAAGCAGGGGCAGTGTGGGGAGTGAGTGGGACATAGGGGGGTAAAGGAGTGAGCATGCAGTGTGGGGTGAGTGGGACTAGGGGGTAAGAGGAGTGAGCAGGACATGTAGTTGATTGGGGAAACAAGGGGTGGTGTGGGGGGAAAGAGGGCAGTGTGGTGCAGATGTCACCCCGCCGCCCCGTAGCCTTAGTTGAGGCCGGGGGGGGGAGTGCTAGCAATGCAGGTATGGCCCCTGCAGCCACAATACCGAGCGCCCCGCCATCTTACTGGGGGAAAGGAGGGCGGGGGGTCTTCATGAAGGCGGGCACTGATGCTGGTCCGCCTCCTTCTGTAATGAGTCCCCCTGGTGCTGCCGCTTGGGGTCAGGGCTCGACTGTCCAATGGATGGGGCCCATTTGGGCGGGGGGGAGCGGAGCATGGGGCGGGGAAGGGAGAGGGGGTGGGGGGCGGCTGGTGGGATACGGGAGTCCTTTTCGAGAATGTAATATCCAAGATGGCACCGAAATCTGCAGATTTTGGACGCCATTTGGAAATTACATGTCGGCAAGGAACCTCTTCCCCAGCTGCATGGCACACTGAGGCAGCGGGATAGAGCTGCAGGGGCGCGGAGGTCGCGGAAGGGAGGGTGGTCCGGACGCAAGCTTCATCCTCAAAGGGGGGCAACGGGTGGGCAGCGGAACGGCGGGTGGGCACAAATAGGCTCCGCGATGAGCTATTGGGGCTCGCTCGCATGCTGAAAGGATTTTGGGTTCGCTACAGTGCCCGAACCAGAACTCCCAATTATTAAATAATTATTAAGGGACTTGGACAATATAGCAATATATTATAAAATCAATGTAAATGAATCAATATAAACACAATAACACAAATTAAAGGCCTGGCACACTATTACTGTCATATTTGGGTGGATCTGCTTAAAAAAAATATAATCCTACAAAAATGGGTGTAAAGATATATCTAAAAAGTTAATTTTATTTATTAATTAATTGCAACATGGAACAAAATAATAAAACAAGGAGACTCAATGGAAAGAAAAAATAGGGGTTTAAGTGCACTTCATAGGTACAGAGGGATAGTATTATAAAATAAAGTGTTTCCACGTTCCAAAAAATACAAGGTCAGGGGTTAATAGCTTAAATAACCTAATTCATATGGCAGACCCTGGAAGTTAGGGGTTTTGTGGGTTCACTGGACTTTATATAAAGTTTTGTTTGGACCCAAAACTGACCCAAACCCCAGGGGAAGTAAATTTATTGCGCATTTGTTCTTCACCCACATAAGCTTCCATAATCGAACACTTCTGGGGGGGGGGGGGATAGTTTTGTTTTTTTTTTCGTAACCCCCACAACTACTACAAAGTAAGCATCTCCAACTCCAAACCCAACACTGAAATTTTTGTAAAGTCTTTGTTCGCACGTACACCAAACTTTTAAAGTTTGGTTTCGCTTATCGCTATCCTAACAGTATTAGAATTACATGCTGACGCAATTCAAACAAATTTAATACTTTTGCGGAATTGAAGTACTCCAGATTATAAAACACATCCCAAAATTATAGGAAAAAAAGTAGGAAAAAAAATGTTTTAATGTGTTAAAAAGGTGGTACATATTATAATCCAAAAAGTACATCTTATAGTCAGCATAATTTACGGACGTGTGGTGAGTGGGGTCACAGAAGTAGGTTCCCACGGCAGAGATGGCAGGATACAAAAGTGGGGAGATGTTGCGGGCCTGAGTCTGGGATACCAAGTGGTGTGCAGTGAGTACAGCAGGGGCATTGATGTCCTGGCAGTGAATGTGATGGGCTTTACAAAAATGGTTTCGGTGGCAGTGCACATGTAGATTTGGATCTCAGAGAACCGATATCTCAATCTGTGTACAGCTTTCCCCAAAGCAATTTTTCTGAAGTTCATTCCATTGGAATCTGCATGTGCATGCCTCACGTCCACTGCTGGAAATCAATGGTGTCCCCATGCACCTCCGGTACATCTCCTCCCAAACTCAGGCCCACAGCATTGTCCCACTAACACTGTGCCGCCTTATTTCAGCGGCGAAACCCACCTCCTGTGACCTGCTTCACCACCACCATCACCACAGTTAGCTATATCTGGATAGAAAATGCACCCCCATTCTCCTAATAAATTTTAGGAAAAAAATGTGCGCTATATACCGTATATACTCGTGTATAAGCCGACCGTGTATAACCGACCCCCCTACTTTTGCCCAAAAATCTGGAAAAACCTATTGATCGTGTATAAGCCGAGGGTGGACCCCAGCATAGGTATACAGCCCCCAGACAGTGTGGTATACAGGCCCCCCCCAGTGGTATACAGGCCTCCCAGTGGTAGTATACAGCAGCCCAGTGGTGTATACAGCAGCCCCAGCAGCCCCCAGTGTAGGTATATAAGCATCCCAGCAGCCCCAGTGGTAGTATTAGCGCCCCAGGTGTATATATAGCATCCCCAGCAGCCCCAGTGGTAATATATAGCACCCCAGTGGTAGTATATAGCAGCCCAGCAGTCCCAGTTGTAGTATATACGAAGCCCCAGTGGTAGTATATAGCAGCCCCAGCGGTAGTATATAGCAGCCCCAGCAGTCCCATGGTAGTATATAGCAGCCCCAGCAGCCCCAGTGGTAGTATATAGCAGCCCCAGCAGTCCCAGTGGTAGTATATAGCACCCCAGTGGTAGCATATAGCAGCCCCTGGCGGTACCCAGCAGCCCCAGGGGGTACCCAGCAGCCCCCTGGGGGTACTCAGCTGCCCCCAAATGCTGGCACTCACCCCCCCGCCTGCTTATCTTCCATCCAGGTCTTCTGATCAGCGCCGCTCCTCGGGTGCTCCATTCTTCATGCTCCGTCCTCCGTCCTCGCTGCATCCGGATCTCCGGTGTCGGCACGATGACGTCATATTCCTGCGACGGCCGGGGATCCCGGATGTAGCTGGACGGACGGAGCCACCGAGGAGCGGCGCTGATCAGAAGACCGGGATGGTAATAACCAGCGGGGGGGGTCCTTACAAGGGGGGAGAGTGCCAGCATTTGGGGGCATATATGAACTGCTTCCCCCTGCCGCTGATTGACAGGGGGAAGCAGTGCATATATAATGAGCGGCCCCACGTGACGGGGCCGCTCATACAGCAGCCTCCCCCCCCCTCCCCAGCCTCCACAGCCCTGGACACAGCCCCCACCCGTATTGACTCGTGTATAAGCCGAGGGGGAGACTTTTCAGCCAAATTTTGGGCTGAAAAACTCGGCTTATACACGAGTATATACGGTAATCCAAAAAATATGATAAGCATAATCAAGTCCACAATATCTATTATTTACCTACAATTTTGAAAGGTGACGACAATTTTGATTGGACAATTTTGGGTTTTTGTGGGAAATTATATGTTATTTACTGTTTTTTTTTCTTTTTTTGTGTGGTACCAATACACACAAAGGAAATAAACTGTATAACAAAACATGAATGTACAATAATTTTCTGGAAAATCTCAACATTGCCAACAAGTTCAGCGGTGACTGTATATACATACACTCAGTGGCGTAGCGTGGGGGGGCGGGGAGGGCGGTGCGCCCCGGCGGCAGTGTGTTGTGAGGGCGGCAGCAGGGCTGCATTCACAAGGCAGGGGATGTGCGAGCATTTTTTTTTTCTTTACCTCCCTCCCCCAGGCTCCATATGAAAACTGGAGTCTTTGTGGGGGAGGGTGTCGCCGCCGGCTTGCCGCCCGGCCGCGGCGCCCGCATGTACTTTGCTCTGCTCCCGGCCGGCCCCCCAGCGCTGAGAGCGATCATCACGCTGACAGGAAGCCGCTGGGAGCTCTGCTGCTTCCTGTCAGCGTGATGGCTCCAAGTGCTGTGGCGGTGCGGTGGATGCGGCTGCGGTGCTGGCAGCTCCTCCACTCATCGGCTCGCCCCCCATGGACCCGGGGAGGTGAGGAAAAACTCTGCAGGGGGCAGAGGAGAAGAGGGACAGGGGGGGCAGAGGAGAAGAGGACATGGGGGGCAGAGGGGAAGAGGACATTGACAGGGGGGGCAGAGCAGAAGAGACATCTACAGGGGAACAGAGCAGAGGAGAAGAGGACAGGGGGGGCAGAGGGAAGAGGACAGGGGGGGCAGAGGAGAAGAGGACAGGGGGCAGGAGGACATTAACAGGGAACAGAGCAGAGGAGAAGAGGACAGGGGGGCAGAGGACCGGGGGGGGGCAGAAGCACAGGAAAGGGGGACAGAGAGAAGAGGACAGGGGGGGCAGAGGAGAAGAGGACGGGGGGCAGAAGCACAGGAACAGGGGGACAGAGGAGAAGAGGACAGGGGGGCAAAGGAGAAGAGGACGGGGGGGGGCAAGGAAGCACAGGAACAGGGGGACAGAGAGGAGCGGGGTGCAGGAGGACGGGGATGCAGGGGGACGGGGATGCAGGGGGACGGGGATGCAGGGGGACGGGATGCAGGAGGACGGGGATGCAGGAGGACGGGGATGCAGGAGGACGGGGATGCAGGAGGACGGGGATTGCAGGAGGACGGGGATGCGTGAGGAACAGGGAGCAGAGAGGGACAGAGGAGGACGGTGCAAGAGGAGAGAGGACGGGGGTGCAGGAGGGACAGAGGAGAGGAGGACGGGTGCGCAGGAGGAGTGGGACTGTGTGGGTTATAATGGCAGCTGTACCAGGTGTCTCTTCCTCCATGCGGCAGCCTCCACCTTCCTGTGTTGGAAGGGTGTGGTATGCTGTGAATTGTAGTTCTCCTGCCTGTTCTGGCATACTATATGGTTTCTGGGCAGTGTGTTGGGTGCTGGAGTTGTAGTTCTCCTGGGCGGGCTGAATGTTCTCCTGCCGCCTGTCTGTGGATATGTTGCCTCTTCTGGGATGTCCTCAGCTCTGTGCTGTGCACAGACAGTGTACCACCATATCCTCAGCTCCGTGCTGTGCACAGACAGTGTACCACCATGTCCTCAGCTCCGTGCTGTGCACAGACAGTGTACCACCATGTCCTCAGCTCCGTGCTGTGCACAGACAGTGTACCACCATGTCCTCAGCTCCGTGCTGTGCACAGACAGTGTACCACCGTGTCCCCAGCTCCGTGCTGTGCATAGACAGTGTACCACCATGTCCCCAGCTCCGTGCTGTGCACAGTGTACCACCGTGTCTTCATCTTCGTGCTGTGCACAGACAGTGTACCGTATATTGTCTGTGCATACACGAGCTGAGGACATGGTGGTACACTGTCTCCCGCCCGCCCTTAAAATCGGTCTGTTTCTCATCAGGAGAGTCGGATGAGTGACATCCGTTTTTTGGTCCATTTGGCAACTGCTGTGCGAGTGTCCGACATTTCTCTCAGATCACATCCATGTGCAATCTGTTTTTTCCTCAGCAGCTATTACTGTAGAATCATTTACAGGAACATTTTACAGTTGTCTCAGCTACAGAATGAGAATGTATCAGTGAAAAAAACAGATGCCTCTTGGATGATCCATGTGCGGTCAGTGATTTTGTCGGACCATAGACTTGCATTGGTGAGTCTTGCGCGGGAATCACATACTGTCGCAGCATGTTGCAACTTTTTTCCTCATCCTGAATCTAAATGAGAAAAAAGCGTCCGACACTCGTCATTGTGCTCTCAGAGATTGATTGCAATGCGAGAAAATCACACATCGCACTCATCAGAGTTTCACGCCAGTGTGTCCGTACCCGAATACTAAAATCCATATAGTAATCCTACTGGTGAGGGGAGAGTTTATGGCTTAGTTAGTACACACTCCATACTTCTCGTTATTAACCAGTTAATGCTCTCTTGTCCATCGCACTGCAGTGTGAAAAGAGGACGACAGCGAGGCAGACAGCAACATGCATCAGAGAGCCCCTGACCTCGAAATAGAAGATCCTCAGATCCCGGTATTGTGACATAATAATTAAGAATAAAGTTTTTTGTATTTTATTACACTATGAACTCCACAGTACCAGCGGCAAAAATTGCTCCGGCCCCGGGCCCTCCTTGAGTCCTGCTTGTTGCCATACACTGGGGTTGTGCAGAGGTGGCGGTGCACAGTGACAACCCAATAGGTGAGTGGCTATTTGGCCCAATACTTACCCCCCAATTGCACCCCTTCTCTTTGTGTTTTAGTATAGTAGTTATATTCTTGTATATAGGGCAGACAGTGTATACTATGTATACTTCCGGATTATCAACTTCTAAAGGGGCGGCAAATTTTTCGACCGCCCCGGGCGCCACAAACCGTTGCTACGCCACTGCATACACTTTGTGTCTGCACAATGCAATCAATGATTACATGAACCCTAATATTGCTGTAAATTTTAAGTATTTTAACATTCTTTGATCAAAGTGCACAAAAGCCATCCAAGTACATCAAGGTTTACCTAAATATAGATGGTCCTCTTTACTTATGTCTAACCTCTCTCTTTGCTGATAAAAAAAACCCTGGCTAGTACCTAGGATTTTTTACATTTGGGTTCTATAGTTACATAGTTACATAGGTGGAAAAAATACCTATGTCCATCAAGTTCAACCTTCCTTCATCAATTATACATTTTTGTCACTTTGTCATTTATAAACAACAATATTATGTACACTGAGGAAATCATCCAGCCCTTTTTTAAAAGCTTGATTTCAAAAGATGAATTGTGTTTTCATTAATTGACGTGCGCTTCCACATAGTGTTTGTATATTTTTGACAACCTCTCTTCCTCATAGAGAACATAGGACTGCTTGGCAGGGGAAGTGCTCCTGTGTATGGAGAGTGGGGGGAAATAGTAGTTGGCTGAACAATCAGCTGAACTATGTATTTCTTGCAGAAACACATGTATTGTAGAGACGAGATGGAATACAATTTTAAAAGATCTTTAAACGTTATCTAGATAAGTACAAATGATGTTCATGTCTTGTCTTCTATTCTAGACTTATGCCCTAGGGAAAAAAAATAAAATGTAAATTCAAGAATACTTAATTAAAAAATATCTGCATTTATTTAAAAATCATTGATTTGTGCCAAATTTGTGCAACAAAGCCTAATTTGCTAAGAAAAAAAAATTCTGTGATGTACAGGCCAGCGATTTTGATGCCTTCACAGAATCTGCCATAACATATACAGTACTGCACAAGCAGGTGTATGGAGCAAATGTATAGCATGAACTCTCTGCATACTAATCAGTAATGACTATGTGTTACAGCTAGTACCTGTCACTATATAATTCCAGGTGGAATGCAGCACTGCTTGCGATTGTTAACCTGTTAAATGCAGCTGTCGACCTCTTGACAATGGCATTTCCAGTGAGCCGGCATGGGGGCACATCATTCTATGCACCCATCAGCATACATTTAATGTGATTATGGGTGCTGATTGGTTGCTATGATAAATGGGATTCAGGTTAAAAACATGTCTGCTTATCATTACAGAACTCCCTTAAACCTCTCCTGTGGCCACGCGGGAAAGGAGACCATGATTTTCACTATATGCAACACTACTGTGATATTGCTGTATATAACACAAGTGATCAGATGATCATAGGTTATAGTTCCCCAACAAAGTACAGTGAAAGATAAAAAGAACTTGAAAAAAAATTAAAAAAAAAAAAAAAAAACATAAAAGTTTCAAATCATCCATCTTTCAGCCATTAAAAATAAAAGTTAAAAAAGATACATATGTGTGGTGAGGACCGCCGCATTTGGAATATTCATTTCTTATCAAAATATAAAAATAATAATTAACTCAAATGGTAAACACTGTAAACAGAAACAATTCAGAAACCAAAATTACATTTTTATGATTAATGCAATACCTCAAAAAAATCTGTAACCCACTATGAAATATTATATCTATTTTAAAATAGTATCGATAAAAACATTGTCTCTTATTGCAAAAACAATTCTTCACACAGCTCCATCAACTGAATATGAAAATGTTATGAGTCTCGAAAAATGGCGCCGCAAAAAAAAACTTTTTTAGACTTCTAATTTTTTTTACCACTAAAAAATGAAAAATGGGCCATTATAATTGTACTGATCAGAAAATCAATATTGTGAGGTCATTTTTACTACACAAATGTATGCTGTAAAAACAACTCACAATAAAACAATGTCAGAATTGGGTAATTAGTTATGCTATATTATATGTGTTCCAAACTGGAATTTTTTTCCTGTTTTATAGTAGATTATTTGTTAAAATTAATGGAGTCATTGAAAAGAACAATTAGTCCTGCAAAAACCAAGCAGTAATTCATCTATTTGGACAGATAATAGAAAGGTTATGGCTATGTGAAGGAGGTGAGAAATAAACAAAAATGCGTAAATGGAAATTGGTCCGTCATGAATGAGTTAAAGAACAAAACCTAAACAGATATAAAGTGCTATTATACTCAAACCAAAGAATGCACCAGCCTCTGATATGCTAAAATCTATACAATCGACAATATAGCAGTTATGCACATATTCAATAAATGCATAGATCTTAAACGTATACAAAGGTATTCTAGTCGTTAGTTTGTGAGTAATGCAGTAACAGCAGCTTGCATCTCCTCACATTTTGCATCACTTTTTTAGAAGTAGAGATGAGTGAACCTTTTGATGTTTTGGTTCATCTCTGTTTACCAAACAGGCATATGTTCACCGAATTGTTTGGTGAACAGTTTGCCGAAACTTCTGAAACCCCATGCAAATCAATGAAAGGCATTATCAAGGGCATGGAAAACACTTTCAAAGGGGCACAAAAGCTTCCAAACACAGCTCTAACTGTTTTACAGTGGAGCCACACTGTTTTAGCACAGACATTAGATTATTACTTACCAAGCTTTAGCGTCACTGTCACCCTGCTTCCAGGCCTGCTCATGTACGTCACTACTTCCCTTTCTTGATTGTTAAAGTCAGGTGTAGCTCTGCCTGCATCTGTGATTAGTTGGCAGTATGCAAACAAGATGACATCAGATTACTTTCTCATATTTTTGATTGGCAGGCAGGTAACCAAGGAAGCAGGGAGATGAAATAATCAGCATGCTAATGTGGCGCCCCTGCGGCTAGGCGCCACTGAGTGGTATTGCACTTATTATATAGATGTAATATTATTTGTAAGTTGCTAGTTTGGATTTAAATCTTATGGAGTCTGTTTTCTACACTCACTTAGGACCACACCACTAGAGTAAGGGGAACCAGTACTTGGTAGATCCCAGATAGGTGGGGCGGAGCTTAGGATAGAGGAAGAGTGACAGATGACATTTTACCTCAGATGGTGCTGGGAAGGCAGACTGAGTGGTCAGACCGGGCAGCCGAGCTGAGAGGAGGGTGCCCCATCTTTAAGTGGGACCCAGGACAGAAGGCAACGGGCCAGGACTGGTAGGAGCCGTCTGCTCACGTTGAGGGAGGCACCGGCGACACGGACAGCCGACGCAGCAGAAGTTCAACCCTGACTGCAAAACTGACGAGCTGCAGGCCCAACAGCATCGGGTTGCTGACAGCCCCACAAAGGTACCTCACCCCTCAAGCCCAAAAGACGGTTCTACACTAGAGGTGGAGGACTGAACCAGGTCAGGTGGAAACCTGTGCGTTCCTGCTGTTTCCCTCTGCACCAGTACAAGTCAGATAAGCCTACTAGATACAGACTGCAGGACAGGCGGGTGAGCTCTGCAAGGGTGGGAAAGATTGAGAAATGAAAGACAGAAGTTAACTCTGAAAGACAAAGAGAGGACATCTAGAGACTCCATAAGGGAACCCTGAGCTGGCAACAACCACTTTGTAAACCAAACTCTACTGTGTTTTGTTTATGCCATCAGCCGTACCGATAAAAGTGGAGTTAAACTTTAACTGGTTTTCCGTTATTCTTCCTGCCGCAGCCTAGAGGACTCAGGATCAGCAGCAGCTCAGCTGAGGGGTAAGAACTGCAGCACCAGCCCCTATTACCACTCCTCTCATCAGCACCATCTCCATCACTGCTTTCCCTCACCATCTTCCACCATTGCTGCCCTGAGGTAAAGCTCCACCCTGTGGGGAGCTGTACCACACTTTGCTGCCCCAACCATACACCTCAGCGGCCGGCTGGCAGCGCCGGGGAACATCTTACCAGACACTACAGGTGGCTCACGATTCCCTGTAAATAACCCCTTTTATTCCCCATCATCAACATCTAGCATAGTTGATCACCAGGGCATGGCACCAGGATTCCGCCCATCCGTGACTCCCTTTTCAGTAGAACCCGGTGACCCAAGTACCCATTCCTTAGCTCTGGTTGAATCACTAAGGCCCAATCATTTTGGGCCCCTGACAATAAAAATTGCAGTCGCACCCAAAACTGCCGCCTCCATGGAAGATGTCAACACATGACAGTTACCAGACTCTTACAGTTGCCCTGGTGACTGTGCAAACTGGGTAATGGAGGTTAATGCCAGCTGGCACTAAGCTCGGTTTCATAATGTAGTACCAATGTTAAACCCGCCCATTATGAAACGTTAAGTAAATAGTAAATAACATTTCATAGCGTGAAAGAATAAACTTACTTATTTTGGACTATTCCCTTTTTAATTATTATGAATTGTTTTAATTAATTTAAGACCTGAAGTAGATATAACAATGGTAAAAACAAAGCATTAATGGCAAAACCGGGAAGAAGGCGCAATGCCATAAGGTGTAGTCAAATTATTTAAAACTATATCCTGCAAAATATACATTTATTACCGTATATCACCTGTCTATCATCGGGATATCCAAATTCTTAAACTTATGTGAAGAAAAATTGAACTTTTTAATCTACTGCATGAGGGATTTTCCAACTCGATCATACCCATTTGTCATGCTATTCATTGAATAATAATAATAATCATCATTAATTTTTTGTGCAGCACCAACATATTCCACACTTTTTGCTATTCACACAGTAGTTGTACAAACAAGATAGACTTTACAGGGCAAAGAGTTAGGGTCCTGCTCGCTATTTTTCAAACTATGAATGATTACATGAAATGCTTATTAATAAGGTATCATATCATCAATACTTTTGTTTATAAAATAAAACTGTTTGATCAGCACCAATGCAAAAAAACCTTATTTTAAAAATACATAATAATTAGAATACCTTTTGTGTGACTTGTATTTTTTTAAATACTGAAAATTGCTGCTTTCCTAAAATTCTATTCTAATCCCCTGGTATCTATGTTTCTATATACCTCTTTTATTACTGTTGCTCATTTTTGGCAGAGAAATGGATTTCCAAGTTATAAATATATTTTTGAAGGAAAAATATACAGCAACTCCTAAAATTATATTTTTAATCTGTGCAGCATTTTTCTCAAATGGATAAAACAAAAAAGAAGTGCACTTTAAGATTTTGTTCATGAATTGCAGTGAGTTTGATAAGGTCATCTTCCTCTTCTGTCTTATTATAATTGATGTGAAATACACATTTTGTTATTATTACCCATTTTCAATTTGAAAAAAAAAAAACAATATCTTTAAGTTCATCTCAACTGTATTAATTAAATGGAAGAAATAGGAAAAGTTTAAGGTTTTCTACAAAGCATTCAAATTTTGAACATTTTACTGCCAACATCCAAAGGAAATTACCTGATTATATCAAAACTTCACAGGCAATGAATTACTTCACAGACTGAAACATTCTACTTTCAACTCAGTCTTCGTTACAAGGTTATTGAAATCTGCTAAAAAACTCTTACTGGAATATAGTGAGGACCTGTGATGCTCTGACATTTCATTGTCCATTAGATTGATTTTCTACTCATTATTCTTGCCACCTGTTTGCAAGTCCAAGTGTGAAGGCTGGTAACAACAAATCAGCTCAACAGAAATATTGAGTTGTCTATCTCTTCTTATTTGTAGAGTATCAATGCCCATGTCAGAACAAAATAAAGCAACTGAACAAATGCGCCTACATCCCAAACAATTCTAAACACTTCATAGTCTGAAACGCAAAACTAAAATACTCAAAGATGTCATGAAAGCCATTATAAGGAGCTATGGAAAAGAAAGTGCAATAGGGTCTTACCATACATATAAGGAAGGAGTCAAGAGCCAGCCACTCACCTTGTATAATTGTGTCACAAGACCAAGAAAGCATGCAAAATGTGCAAACAACTGCTGCAAGATCCACATATATGATGGCAAGGCAAAGAAACAAGAACCAGATGGAACCCCTAGATAAATTTCTGTGCTGCTGTTATGAATAACGTGATCCAAAAGTAAGAGAAATAAAATGCTGATTTATTTGACATGTTTCGAAGTGTGTCCCCGCTCAATTCATTCAATAAGCTCATTCAGACATGTGTACAAAACATTTTGAAGGTTGATGGTGCGTTAACATTATCTGACCAACTTGTCAGTCACTAATCAGAATAAAAAAATACTGTTGTGAACAAAATGTAAAGAACTTCATTAAATATAAAATTAAAATGGCTTTTTTTGGACTTTCTAGTTTAGTCATGGAGAAACACAAGCAAAAAGGATGTTCCCTGGTGTATTACCTTGAACAGTTGAATGCAGGGATTATACAGTAATCCTGCTCACCTTGAAAGTGTTGCAATGGGGTTTAACAAAAAGTTGCATATTTGACTGGTAAATTGCGATTAGATGCTCTGCCTCTTCTCAGAATCTGTTCAGAATAGAAAGTGATATAAATCAGGCTCAAGGTGTAATCAAGGACACCGCTCAATAGATAATTACCTCTAGGCTTTATTAGTTAAATGTAGGATTCCCAATCTCCACAATGCGTTTCAGCGCTAATTGCGCCTTTCTCAAATGAATCACTTGAGAAAGGCGCAATTAGCGCTGAAACGCGTTGAGGAGATTGGGAATCCTACATTTAACTAATAAAGCCTAGAGGTAATTATCTATTGAGCGGTGTCCTTGATTACACCTTGAGCGCTGATATTATATCACTTTCTATTCTGAACGGCTTCATCTCTTCCCAGCGGGAAGCGTGATATCAAGCAGCCCGGATCAAGGACCTTGCTCACGTCATAATACCACTCCCTGAACCGGTCACGTGCATCACCAACTTGTGGAATACAAGATCTTTCGGCTTCGGACTGGTGGAGATACTACATGGTGCTGAATCTTATCCATTAACCAGTTGTGCGGTTCAGCACAACTGAAACCAGGTGAGCACTAGACTTTATTGATCGACCCCCATCTTTAATTTCAGCATGTGGCGCAACCTGTGTTTTTCTTTATCTTCTCAGAACCTGGACTGTCCACATGGGAAAGAGGACCATAGACAAAAAATGTATCCAAAAGGGAACTTAGCAGAGAATTTTAACCTGTGCTGCAAAGACCACGATATTCCACTTGCATTACACTGCACTGCATTTGACCAATGAGCTACACAAAATATAATGGGTGATAGAAATTTAATTAGCATAAAACCATGATCAAACACATTGCCCTTCAAAGGCTGTTCTCTTTTGGCCTGTTTATCTCCACCCCAAATTAGGAATTTAAATGTAATTTAATCTTATGGTCCTTACAGAAGCATTAAATTGCATTCAAATGTTGATAGATAGTTTGCACTGGCACTAACTAACCCTGATCTTGCAGAGTAGCTTGAGCTCATGTGGAACTTGATTGGAGCATCTTATCCACCATCCAGAATATCCTGTGTTGCAAAATGTCATTACTTTTTCTCAACTGTATACATTGTGACTAACTACAGTGCCATGGGTTTTAAACTTCTTGATTATGTTGCACCTTGTGGACAAAGAAACATCTGAGATGAATTTTCTATCTTGAGATTTTTTAATTTTTTCAACAGTTTTGGTTCCAAACCCTCAGGTAGTTCTTTTTTTTTCTCTTGATCATGCTTAGCGTGGCACATACAGGCACACAATGCAAAGATTGAGTTAACTTCTCTGCTTTTTATTCTGGTTTTAGGGGTGATTATCGCATTGCCCACACCTGTTACTCCCCACATGTAAGTTTGAACAAACATCTCATACTTAAAACAAATTTGGAAAGGTGCAAACAATTTTGTCCTGCCATTTTGGAGGGTTTGTGTGAAATTATGTCCGGTTAGTCTTTTTTTTTCTTTCCTTGTTGTTCCAATACACACAAAGAAATTATGTATATACATCATTTGTACTTTCAATAATTTTCAGGGGAGAAATACTTCATTTTCTGAAACAATTTCAAGCGTGTCAACACTTTCAGCCATAACTATATGTCCAACAACCTTGTATATACAGTGGTGTGAAAAAACATTTACCACTTTTCTGATTTCTTATTCTTTTGCATGTTTGTCAAACAGAAATGTTTCCAATCACCAATTAAATTTAAACATTAAACAAAGATAACACAAGTAAACACGACTGCAGTTTATAAATGAAGGTTTTTATTATAAAGTAAGAATAAATCCAAACCAACAGAGCCCTGTGTGAAAAAGTGATTGCCCTCCTTATTTAAAACATAAATGAACTGTGGTTTATCACATATTTAGGAATCTGAGTTCAAGTTTTTTAGCCACACCCAGGCCTGATTACTTCCACATCTGTTCTCAGTCAATAAATCGTTTAAACAGGACCTGTCTGATAAAGTGAAATAGACCAAAGGATCTCAAAGCTTAGACATCATGCGACAAGCCAAAGAAATCCAGGAACACATTTTGAAACAAAGTTAATTGAGATATATCAGTCTTGAAAATTATATAAAGCTATTTCTAAAGCTTTAGGACTCCAGAGCCATAGGAGAGCTATTGTCTATGAATGGTGAAAACATTGAACAGTAGTGAACCTTCCCAAGGAGTAGCCAGCAGCGACTGATCAATGAGGTCATAATAGACCTCACAACAACATCCAAAGAACTGTAGGACTCACTTGTCTCAGGTAAGGTGATGCTACCATAAGAAAAAGTTGACCAAAAATGGCTTGCATGGCAGAGTTCCAAGACAAAAACCATGCTGAGAAAAAAAACGTAAAGGATAATCTTAGATTTGCCAAAACATCTTGATTATTTCCAAGACTTTGGAAGAATAATCTGTGGACTGATGAAACAAAGATTGAATTTATTGGAATGTGTATGTCCATTAAATCTTGCATAGAAGTAACACAGCATTTCAGAAAAGGAAAATCATACCAACAGTAAAATATGATGGAGGTAGTGTGATGGTCTGGAAATGTTTGGTGCTTGAGAAAATTGAAGACTTGCAATGGTAAATAGAACTATGAATTCTGCTGTATACCAAAACATTCAAAGTAAAATGTCTGGTCATCTGCTTGTGACCTCAAGCTGTAGTGCACTTGGTTTAAGCAGCAGGACAATGATAAAAAAAACAACAGTTTTACCTCTGAAGGGCTTAATAGGACTAAATTAAAGATTTTAGAGAGGCCTAGTCAACGTCCTGACCTTAATCCGGCTTAGACACTTAGGCATGATTTTAAAAAGGTGGTTCAAGTCCGAGACCCTTCAATGTTGCTGAACTACAACACTCTGCAAAGATAGGTGGGTCAAAACTGATCCAGGGCATTATAAAAGACTCTTTGCCAGTTATCGCGAACGCTTGACTGCAGTTGTTGTTGCTTTGAGTGGCCAACCAGTTATTAGGTTTATAGGGAAATAATTTTTTTCATACACGGCCCTGTAGGGTTGCATTTATGTTTCCCTTAACAAATAAAGGTCTTCATTTAAAAACAGCATTTTGTGAATACTTGTCTTATCTTTGTCTAATATTTAAATTTATTTGGTGATCTGAAACATTTAAATGTGACAAACATGCAAATGAATAAGAAATCAGAAAAGGAAAAAACACTTTTTCACACCACTGCCTGTCCCCTATCCAGACATATCTGCCAGGATGGATAACAGGTTGGGGGACAAAGCATGTTAAAAAAATATATATTTTTCTCACTTTCTTCTCCTCCACTGACGTGAAGCATCTTCTTCTTTAGTCAGTGCAGAGGCCAGCAGTTGACATCATGTATTGCTATGGGGGACACGTGATGTCACTGCCTTTTGACGCCGATGCCTGACAATCCAATGTCAGCTTCTAACCTCTGTTTGGCAGGCAGCATGTATGGCATTGAGGAGCTCAATGTAAAGAGTTGTTACCCACTGTTAATGGTTCAAAGACATTCTGTATTGCTTTTTCACAACTTTCAGTTTCTAGTAGGGTGCAGGTAAGGTTTTGTTTTGCTTTGAGATAGTTTGTAATCTGATCCCCAGTTTGATACAATGAAAATTTGAAGATGACATCTCTAGGAATCTCTTCTGAGAGAAATGTCAGCTTGGGCAGTCTTTGCACTTGCTGTATGGTATACTCATACGCCGATAAGGAGGGATGAGTTTTTTTGAGTAAGGTTTTTCATATAGTTGAAAGTTCGAGATTCTTACACCACTGAACTTGAGGTTACACCTCCTGTCTGTCTTCTCTATCAACTAGTTTGTCTTTTAGGGTGACTAATTCTTCTCTCATTTTAGTTTGCTCTTTTTATTTTCTTTTATCAGGTCAGCCCACTACTTGCTCTGTATTTTCAGTTCTGGAGGCGAAGGGAGCTAGTGAAAAACGCATGTCATCAAATTGCTGACACAAATTATCTTTCAAGGACTGCTTAAAGGCCATAAAGAAATTGTGGAAAAACTCTATCCATGGTGCTGGCCAACGTTGAAATTTTAATAGGGGGTCCTTTTCCGAGTATTCTTTCCGGGATTTTGTTTTACAGGACTCTGGTTTTTTTGAGGAGTCACCTTCTGAATTGGTCTCATCTGGGAGTTTGCAGTTTAGGTATGTTTTGGGATTATCCTCCTTCAGCATCACCTCCATGGAGAGCGGCGGCGGCTTAACTACGCTATTATTCTAAGTACCTAGGACAGCTCCTCTTTGAGGACGCTGCCAGCAATGTAGATACGCTAAGAGCGTATCTACCGCGCTCTGACAGCCAGGACCCGCCAGCTGTCAGAGCACAATACTGAAAGCCGAACAAATGCTGGCTATTCAGTAATGGAGCAATTTAACCCCTGAACCACCAATGATTATAAGCACCATGTGTCTAGGGAGGGGGCCAATCCCTAGAGACATGGTGACAAATTATATTGCCACATATTAACCATTTTAGGTACATTGCCGCATATGCAGCATCTGTGCTCATATTCCGCGCAGATGCTGCATATTCAGTTTAACCCCCTAAATTAAACAGAGATGCCCAGCAGCTGGGTTAATCATAATCATCTTGCATGCTGACACAGCTGTGCAAGATGATTACTTACTGTACATGCAATGTGGGAAATTTAAACTCTGTGGCTTTGACAGCAGCAAGCTTTAATTTCCCGTCAAATGCTGCCCGCGGTCCTTCAGGACTGTGGACAGCATCACAATCACGCACCACACACGCACTCACACCTCACAATCACAGCACACTAACATACATACAGCCAGCCACACTCACCATAAGCACCATACTTGCACCATACACACCCACAAACACCACAGCACTCGCATCATTGTCATGCATCAAAAAGGTGATGCATGATAGTGTGCCTCCATCCTTAAGTTAAAGAGATTAGATAGGTATAACAGATAAAGTTGTTAGAGGAAAGAAATTTACTGTGGGCAAGATGTATCCCCTTGATTAAGGCGTATGTTTATTATATAGCTCCTTCACCCGGTTAGATTGATTATACCATATATGGTCTTGGAAGTGGGTGTAGTGTTTCTATTGAGATCCATAGACAATATGGAAAGGAGTCTGCTGCTCACTGAACAGCTGCTCAATGGGATAATGTGGGGGAGGATGGTACTATGGAGCCTCAGGACCATGAGGTAGCTAGCTGTGTGACAGTTAGAAGGCGGGGTAGAGGGAAGGGTGCCAGGGAGGCTAGACCTGATCTGGCACACCCCAATAAATTTGCTATGTTGGCAGATGAGGGGGTGTGAGTTCAGTACAGCACTGCTGCAGCAGGGCATGACCTCTGAAAGCCCAGAGGAGTGTCTGCTCCAGTAAGGGGGAAAACAGGAGAGTAGGGCAGGCCAGACAGGTGCTGTAGTGGGGGACTCAATTATTAGGGGAATAGATAGGGCAATCTGTCACAAAGACAGGGATCGTCGAACAGTGTGCTGCCTACCTGGCCTCGAGTCCGGCACATCGCTGATCGGGTTGACAGATTACTGGGAGGGGCTGGTGAGGACCCAGCGGTCATGTGCACATTGGCACAAATGACAAAGTTAGAGGTAAGTGGAAGGTCCTTAAAGATGATTTCAGGGAATTAGCTGCAAGCTTAAGGCAAGGACCTCCAAGGTAGTATTCTCTGAAATACTGCCTGTACCAACGTGCCACACCAGAGAGGCAACGGAGAATTAGGGAGATAAATAAGTGGCTCAGGAATTGGTGTAGGAAGGAGGGGTTTGGGTTCCTGGAGAACTGGGCCGACTTCTCTGTTGCTACAGGTTTCTATGCTAGGGACGGGCTGCACCTCAATGGGGAGGGTGCACTGTGCTGGGGGAGAAAATGGCTAGAAGGTTGGAGGAGTGTTTAAACTAGGGATTGGGGGGGAGGGTATTCATTGTATAGGAGGGGAAGATAGTGTAAACAGTAACCTGGGCACAAGTAATAAAATTGGGGGGTGGCATGGGGGGGTGGGGTTAGAACAGTCAATCTAGTAGGAAGGAATAGAGGTAAAGAGAGATGCATAAAGTGCATGTTCACTAATGCCAGAAGCCTCACCAACAAAATGGAGGAATTAGAATTGATTTTGTTGGAAAATAATTATGACATGGTGGGGATTTCGGAGACTTGGCTGGATGAGAGCCATGACTGGCTATTAATTTACAGGGCTATTGTCTGTTCAGAATGACCGTACAAATAGGCGAGGAGGAGGTGTATGTTTATACGTAAAATCATCCTTAAAAACCCCATCCTGCATGATAATATAGGTGAATCTAATGGAAATGTAGAGTCCTGTGGGTGGAGATAAGGGAGGGGGAAAAAATAATAAATTACTGATAGGGGTTTGTTATAAGTCCCCAACAATAATGGAAGTGGAGGAGAATATCCTCATAAAGCAAATAGATGAAGCAGCGACTCAGGGAGAAGTCATTATTATGGGGGACTTCAACTACCCTGAAATACATTGGGATCAGAAACCTGCAGTTCCAGCAAAGGTAATAAGTTTTTGAAAACTATAAGAGACAATTACCTTTCACAACTGGTTCAGGACCAACAAGAAGGGGGGCACTGCTGGACCTAATATTAACCAACAGCCAGACCGCATATCAAATATACGGGTGGAGGTCACTTGGGTAATAGTGATCATAACTTAATAAGCTTTCAAGTATCCTTTACTAAGACGTGTAGTAAGGGGGGCACAAGGACACTAAACTTCAGGAAGGCAAATTTCCAACGGTTGAGAGATGATCTTAGTGCAATAAACTGGACGATGTCCTGAGACATAAAAGTACACAACACAAATGGGAGATGTTTATTAACATCCTGAATAGGACCTGTGCACAATATATACCCTATGGGAATAAGCATGCTAGAAATAGGAGGAAACCACTATGGCTAAATAAAGCGGTAAGAAGTGCAATGTGTGAAAAAAAGGAAAAGCATTTAGGGAATTAAAGCAAGTAGGTAGTGATGAAGCATTGAATAAATACAGAAAATTAAATAACATTTGTAAAAAGCAAATCAAGGCAGCAAAGATTGAGACAGAGAGACTCATTGCCAGAGAAAGTAAAAAGAATCCCAAAATATTTTTTAACTACATAAACAGTAAGAAACTAAAAGGTGATGGTGTTGGCCCCTTTAAAAATAGTCTGGGTGAAATGGTGGATAAGGATGAGGAAAAAGCAAATATGCTAAATGACTTTTTTTCAACAGTATTTACACAAGAAAATCCCATGACAGACAATATGATCAGTGATAACAAAAATTCTCAATTAAACGTCACCTGCTTAACCCAAGAGGAAGTACGGCATCGTCTAAAAATCACTAAAATTGACAAATCCCCGGGCCCAGATGGGATACACCCCAGAGTGCTGCAGGAATTAAGTACTGTCATAGATAGACCATTATTTTTAATATTTAAAGATTCCATAATAACAGGTCTGTACCACAGGACTGGCGTATAGCAAATGTGGGTGCCAATATTCAAAAAGGGGACAAAAACTGAACTTGGAAATTATAGGCCAGTAAGCTTAACCTCTACTGTGGGTAAAATCCTAAGAGGTTTTCTAAGAGATGCTATACTGGAGTATCTGAAGAAAAAATAACCTCATGACCCATTATCAACATGGTTTTACGAGGGACCGTTCCTGTCAAACTAATCTAATAAGCTTCTATGAAGAAGTAAGTTTCTGGATGGACCAAGGAAATGCAGTGGATGTGGGTATATGGACTTTTCAAAAGCTTTTGATACGGTGCCACACAAAAGGTTGATACATAAAATGAGGGCAATGGGGATAGGGGAAAATATGTGTAAGTGGGTTAAGAACTGGCTTAGTGATAGGAAACAAAGGGTGGTTATTAATGGAACACACACTCAGAATGGTCACAGTTAACAGTGGGGTACCACAGGGGTCAGTGTTGGGCCCGCTTCTATTTAATATATTTATTAATGACCTTGTAGGGGGCATACAGAGTAGAATCTCAATATTTGCAGATGACACTAAACTCTGCAGGGTAATCAATACAGAGGAGGACAATTTTATATTACAGGAGGATTTATGTAAACTAGAAGCTTGGGCTGCTAAATGGCAAATGCGCTTTAATGGGGATAAATGTAAAGTCATGCACTTGGGCAGAGGAAACAAAAGGTATAATTATGTGCTTAATTGTAAAACACTGGGCAAAACTGTCACTGAAAAAGACCTGGGTGTATGGGTAGATGACAAACTCACATTTAGTGGCCAGTGTCAGGCAGCTGCTGCAAAGGAAAATAAAATAATGGGTATGTATTAAAAGAGGCATAGATGCTCATGAGGAGAACATAATTTTACCTCTATACAAGTCACTAGTGCGACCACACTTAGAATACTGTGTACAATTCTGGTCTCCGGTGTATAAGAAAGACATAGCTGAACTAGAGCGGGTCCAGAGAAGAGCGACAAAAGTCATTAGAGGACTAAGGGGTCTGCAATACCAAGACAGGTTATTAAACTTGGGGTTATTTAGCTTGGAAAAACGAAGGCTTAGGGTGATCTTATAATAATGTATAAATATATGAGGGGGCAGTACAGAGACCTTTCTAATGATCTCTTTACTCTTAGCCTGAGACTGGGACAAGGGGCATCCTCTACGTCTGGAGGAAAGAAGGTTTAATCATAATCACAGACGCGGATTCTTTACTGTAAGAGCAGTGAGACTATGGAACTCTCTGCCACATGATGTTGTAATGAGTGAGTCACTACTAACATTTAAGAAGGGCCTGGATGCCTTTCTTGAAAACTATAATATTACCAGTATATATACTAGATTCTTTGATAGGGCGTTGATCCAGGGAATTAGTCTGATTGCCGTATCTGGAGTCAGGAAGGAATTTTTTCCCCCAATGTGGAGATTAGTGTTGCCATATGGGGTTTTTTTTGCCTTCCTCTGGATCAACATGTTAGGCTATGGGTTGAACTAGATGGACTTAAAGTCTTCCTTCAACCTTAAAAACTATGTTACTATGTTACTATGTTACTATTAGAGGACTTTAGATATTCTCAAGTTAGATTTAATAACCCAAAGAGATGAACCTGGTTGTTACCTAAACTAGAGTTCACAAGTAACTCAGTTATTGTAGTAATATCAGAACAGATTAGATAGGTATAAAAGATTCAGTTGTGAGAGTAAAGCCCCCATCACACATAATGAGATCTTTAGCGAGATCGTTGTAACGTCACAGGTTTTGTGATGTAACAGCGATCTCGCTAACGATCTCGCTACGTGTGACACTTTGCAGTGATCAGGCCCCTGCTGTGAGATCGCTGATCGTTACAAAGTGCTCTGGGTCATTTTTGGTCATTGGTCTCTCGCTGGTCAGTATGCATTGCTGCGTGTGACAGCGAGAGACCAACAATCAGCGACCTCACAGGCTGGTAACCATGGTAAACATTGGGTATCTAGGCAGCGCACTGCCTAGATGCCTGGTGTTTATCATAGTTACCAGCGTCCTCCCCGCTTAGCGCAGCCTGTAAGCAGGAGGACGCTGGTAACTATGATAAACACCTGGTACCTAGGCAGCATGCTGCCTAGATACCCGATGTTTACCATGGTTACCAGCCTGTGAGGTCGCTGATCGTTGGTCTCTCGCTGTTACACGCAGCGATGCGTGCCGACCAGCGGGAGACCAATGACCAAAAAATGACTCAGAGCACTTTGTAACGATCAGCAATCTCACAGCAGGGGCCTGATCGCTGCAAAGTGTCACACATATCATTCACACAAGGTCATGCAAGGATCTACTTCACAGCAATCTAAAAACATTTGAGTTTAACTTCACATAGTCCCCTATCTTAATCACTCCACCTGATATTCAGCTCAAAGTGAGTTGAACGTCCTATGTCAGTGGACCCTCCTTAATGGAATCCCTCATCGTTTAGTATCTTATTTAATTGTCCTTCTTGCTTAGTTCCTCATCACTTATGTCATTTAGAGGTCCAGAAGAACATTCAAAAACTCACAGCTTGCCTTCTTTACCCAGGTATTATTACCAAACTTATGGGGACTGTACTGTATTGACACTATGGGAATTCCTAAAGCTGCTTACATAAAAACAGCCATAAAACAGTTTACTGCCAATCCAAGATTTCAACTGCAAGTGAAAATGTTAAGACTGCCCCAACTCTGTACTATACAATTAGTCAGTAGACAGACAAATAGTCATATAACTCTATATTTCATAGACTCTATTTTTCAACTCTCATACCTTTAAAGCATGAAATTCACACAACACTCACTGATGATACCAGTTGTTGAACATTGTTGGACAGCCTGACTCAAATGCAGCCCAAAATGTTTCAGCCCACGTTTTGGGCTGCAGTTTATGCAAGCGAACATGCATTTTTGCATGCGTTTTCAATGCGTTTTCCATTAAAACCAATGGGGGCAAAAATGTATGCATTTGGATGCGTTCTTAGCGGTAATAATGCATAGAAACGAAATGAAGCAAAACGCAGCTCATGAGACATGGGCCTAAAACTATTTACACCCAAATGTAACATTGTGTGCAAATTCCCTTTGGAATTTCTAACATCCACCCCCATATCAGAAATAAGTTATTACTAGATGTGAGCCCGATGCTATCGCATCAAGAGGGCAGTTACATAACGATCGAGGCAGGCTGTGTAGTATTGGGGGCATTGGCTGTCTCCCCCCTAAATTGTCTCTCCCTCCACGCTCTCTCTAAATATATGTAAATAAATGTATTTTAGTTAAAATCCTGTTTCTGTGTTTTTTAATAATAAAGTGTTTAATTTCCTGGTAAAAAAACATCTAGGGCTTTACTGTATTTTCTCTTGCTAGCATAGGTAAACCAAGCAGCTAATGGCTGCCAACTCCCGCTGCCTGGTGTTACCTTTGCTGGCAATGAAAGATACAGGGGAGCCCATCTTTTAGTTATTTAAATAACTAACTTAAAAAAAATTGTTGTGGGCTTCACAATATTTTCTATTACCAACCAAGCTAACCTATGCAGCTGGGGGCTGTAATTCCCAGCGTGGTGAGGCCCAAGCGTTCTTGGTCCCCTATGCTGAAAATTTCAGCACCCCAGAATTGGGGCCTCCTTGAGAAATGCAAAAATTTGCGGTTTCCTCGCTCTTTCAGCTGCCGTGTAGCGGTGGCAGACTGGGTAATAAATGGATTGATGTCAGCTTTTTTTAACAGCTGATGTCAAGCCCTATTGTTAATGTTAGCTGTCGGTATGACAGCCGGCCATTAGTAATACTTTCAGTAAAGATTAAAACAAAGTCACACAAAAAATCCTTTATAACATACAAAATAGATGGAGGCACATTCTTGTCTTCTTTATTATCTCCCACCAATTTTCCCCCAACATAATCCAGTAAATACTGTAATCTTGAGGTGGTGCCATTTTTTTATACCTGTGTGTACAAAGATGGCGGCTGTATGTGTTTATGTGTGTGTGCATGTGTGCATATTTGTGCATGTATATGTGTGTTTGTATGTGTGTATGTATATGTGTGTATATATGTCTGTTTGTCCGCACTCACCGCCACACAAAGGAGGCAGGAAATCTGTGGCTGTGGGGCCTGTGCAGAAGCAGATGGAATGTGGCACCCTCTGTAGCCACAAGAGGGTGCCTGCACCCAATCTCCTCTTTCACAGGCCACAGAGCTGTGGAGTTTCCTGCCTCCTATAAGTGGCAGTGGGCGGCAGTGGTTGCAGGGGCTGTGATATTCCGCATCTATGGTAAGCATGTGGCAGGTGTGCAGTGGATATGCAGGTAGTCGATGGGGTTTGTTTGTCATATTGAGACACCCATAACTTGTGTTTCCCAATATGTATTCCGGCGTGCTTCTGGCGGTGTTGTGCCTTCTGTGCCTAATCGAGACAGAAGTTGAAGATGGACTTCAATAGGTAATTATTATACTAGATTATATATACTAGATAACATTTTTTATTTTGTCTTTCACAGTATATTACCCTTAAAACAGTTTTTCTCAGAACACTGCATATGAGATAAGAAAATATTAGGCCAAATATCAAACCTTGAATATGAGACTATAAGTGTAGTTAGTACTAAACATGTAGAACAGGGAAAAACATAACCCTTCTATATGATGTGGATTCACATAGTAGTCATATAGAGTGACTAAAGGCTCTGAATTTTATACCAAATGATCGCTTTAGGTTTGTTGGACTAACAGGATAAAATGTAGAAAAGTCCATGGGGTGTTAATATTTAGGCACACACACATATATGTAATGATTATAAGTGGAGTGCGGAAAAATGTATTTTGCATTCAGGAACCTGCATCAGGGTACAGTTTACTGCCATTCACTGCTTGTTTTTCTTGCTTGATTACATAGTGCAGGTTTTTCTGTATTTTGGAAAGCAGCAGCACATGTAAAATGCATTACAATTGCTCTTAATTATTAATATGAATTTTGCTACTAAAATATATTTAGAAATGTTGAACTAGGGCTCATTGGTAAGACTTGTGATTTCTCACAGCAAGACTCGTTTGAAGAGTGAGTTGAGGTTTTGCAATTATCAGGTCAAGTACTTTATTTTTAGCACACGAAAGAGAGAACAAAACACAGATCGAGAAATGTGAGCAATCATTATTTATTTCATGGTTTCATAGGGTACCAGATAATTACATTATACATTCAGCAGTAGATTACTGCAAATGTTTGCCAGTATAATTTTTTTCTCTTTCTAAAAGAAAAAAAATAAATAATAATTTTCCATCTGGATATTTTTTTTCAAATAGCAAAATAGGTTGAAATTAGTTAAATAAATTAATTTTCAAGATTTGAATATTGACAAAAACAATAATGTAGGTGATTTTCTCAATTTTTATTAACATTTTGAAATCAGAATTGAAATGGAATAAATTATGAATAAGTAATGTTTATTACCACCTGTTCGGTTTAATTGATCAATATAAGACAGGGGTGCCCAAAAGTGCAAAATCATTGTGTGTATAAGGAGAGACCTCTC